>JBAJFG010000341.1:0-412500 GCA_037903475.1 Ancylostoma caninum
AATAACTCAGAAAAGTGAAAATGGAAGTAGTTTACATAAGGCCGAGGGTGCAATTCTTATTCGACGTCTATAGAATCACTTGCATTTTATTCGCGTTCAGTGTTCACGATTTCGCCTTGGGGGACTACGACGGGATCGGTGTGAAAAACAAACGGCCACTTTTTGTTGACTCTTTATTGACTGGTCTTTTGGCGTAACATCTCATCATGGTACAACTCTATGAATCTACTGATTCGATGTGGGTCGTGAAATGAGTGAACATGGTATTCAACTATGTGTTTTGCCCATCGACAAAAATAGTAGGAAAAAAGACTCGGTTTATAATTCTTAATACATATTTGTTGTGGTTATCAAGGCGCAAAGATATCTGTGTCCGTTACTATTTCTTCTAACTTAAATTCGCACTGTTTAGAGGTGTGGACATGCGATATGGCTCGGACTTGGATTGTCGTGGTGTGCGTACGAACACGAGCGGTTATCCCGTTTGATGGCACTTCTGCACTCGAGAAAGCCCAACGAGCCAAGCAGTGACATGGAGAACATCATTGTTTCTGCGCTTACTAGTAATGATACGGTGCGTTTCTTTCATACGATCTTTCCTTATTTTTTGCTGACGCTTTCTGTTTCTATCATCAGGTAGTACAGTTTTTCAATTGAGATTCATAGAGGTAGTTGAAGGAACTACCGTTTTTGCATATTCATAGAGGAAAGGAACACAGTCAACCATTTTCTGGTGGTTCATGGCCGCTGCTGCACTGGTGTAGTGGTGGAAACATCCTTTTCCCAATTGAAAGTTGTTGCAGGTTGTCTCTACTTAATGGAGAACGCGGAAGGCGAGAGGAAGGTGGGGAGGGGGAGCTGTTCGTTACAGCATAAGGGTTCTACTAGAGTTTGGGATATATGTAGATTAGCATAGGGCAACGGAGTCTAATGATGGACTGTTCCCACGAATGAAATTTAAGTTGCTAACCACCAAAGCATGCAAGTATGCGTTGTCGCATCGAATGATGAAACATTTTCCGTTAGGAATTACTGATCGCAGTGTCTCCATTTCCTCTTAGACAACATCCATAACTGTGAATCTGCGTTAATTGTTGCGCTTAGTGCCAGGAAGCTGTAACGAAATATTCCTGCAGTGGTCATGACATTGTAAGTAGTATTGAAGAGGAGACATGGGTGTCAGTGTTCCGTGTACTAGTATTGGGGCATCACACATGCTCATTTTTGGTCATTTTCTATTAACAGGGCCTCCACCAATGTTGTGGTAGATTGACAGGATTGACAGCATCTTACATTGTCTGAAAGGCAGTGTGCTACCTCGTTTCGTGGGCTGTGGATGTCTCAGCATACATTACACCTCGTCATGCTGATTCCAGTGATGTACGTCATAACGCATAAAAGTGACGGAAACCCCTTTTTCGTTATGTATATCGCCAGATTTAGCGTCTCAAGAAGATTCAGAATCCGCTAAAACCTTAAACACGAAAACGAGGTAACACACTGCCTTCAAGAATAAATGTAATATTGCGCTATGCTACCTGAACTACTACTCGATCAAATGAATTTTTAGTTAGCTATCCCAGACTATAGTTTTTATAAATATCAAGTGGTGATGTACCCTGCGGTGCTCAGAGGGTTCAGATCAGATAGCGTTCTTTCTCTTGAGCGCAACCAAGTAAAACAATTAAAATCTCTCATTGATTACCATTTCTTTGAAGGGTTTTAATATTTCGACTTTCTTGTTTGGAGAAAAATACTGCATCAGTTGAGCCAAACTCGAAATATTTGGCTGCAGAAGGAAGATGCTATCATTTTGGAGCTCATGGCAAAGCCTCTTCATAGAAATACACATCATATTATGTAGTGCCTCTGGATATTCCTACAACATCTCCCAAAACTTTGCAGATGATTAGCACGGAAGCTGCCCAAACCTTCCATCGAATGTGGATGCTAACACGAACTGGCGATGATCAGCCACCCCTTTGTACGAAGCCATTTAATCGGTACGCCGTGTTGTGTTCCTACAGATTGTATCCCGAGATTATGCGAGCTCAGTCAGTTAATAAGCAAAAAATCTGTGCACCATCAATTTAGGGCAGTCATGTTGCTACTGGGTGTTCTGGCGGATGAGTCTGTTTCACGAGCTCGCACCGAATTGAAAAGTGCAGCTGCGGCTTGGTTCATTGACTGTGCGAAGCACAATGATCTCCCGAGAATCGTCCAGGTATGACGTTCTAGAATAATTCGGATAATTGCTGTTGTTTATGCTCTGTATCAGATGCTCGCCACCATGTTGATGAATCCTGTAACTGCTCGAATTTCGATCCAGTACATTTTCCAAGAAGCAAGGTATTTTAGTAGGGTCTTCAAACTAAGTCAGTATATGCATTCTTTCAAGTGACTCTACCTAGATTGTGTCGTGACCAATTCTCTTCCCTGCCAAATGACGTTTCTGTTGTCACTCTAGTCACTTCTGATGGCAAGCAACGCCTCTACCATTTCGACGGTCCAGTTAGTGAAGGGTGCGTTCGCTTTCAATTATTGATAACTATTACCTTAAGTGATTGCATTCAAGTTTATGTAGCCATCTTTCATCACGAGGAGGTTAGACATAGGAGTTCTCAGATGTGATCGTTTATATAATTGCACAGAGCAAGTGTGATTTTTCAGCGCTTGGCAGTATGACCTTAAAAACCGCTTGCTGCTGTCTTCGGAAACAGGGGCATGTGAAGCTGAGCAGTCGGCTGTCTCTACTTGTGCTACAGCTGCTGGTGATATTCCAAACTTCGACGAAGATACAGTACGTGGTTATTTTTTTCTACTATTTGATTTTTTTTTACCTAGGGCAGCTGGGCGATACATGATGCTTCCTTCAGGACTCACTAGATACGCTCTCAATTTCGCTAGATGGAGTGGATGGTGCTGTTGTGGAAACGCTCCAGTATTTGGTCGATTGTGTTGTGGAAGAGGAGGAGAGTGAACTAGATAATCAGCGACAGTTGGAGTGTGCGCTTGCTAATGCACCGCCTGAGGGGGAACCCGTGCTTTTCACGTGCGTTTTTTTTTTGCTTGTTGGAGAGAACTTCCCACCCCAGCTGCGTTTTTTTCTGTAATCGTGACGTTTTTGGTCTGTTGTTGTGGTATTATTCTGATAACTGGGTAGTTCGAAACATATAGATGTGATCTCTTTGCAGCAATGATGATGAATGCGAGGCCGAAACAACTGGAGCATCTGTTATCACTTCGAAGCCACGACAGTCGAGTGGTGATCGTCCTGCGCCGCTTGTTGGAGACAGCGTCGCCAGGTGTGTTATAATAAGTGTAGGAAAGGATTCTAGAGTTTTATGGTCAATATGGATTGTCTGGTGAAAAATTCGTTTTGCATGGGTTCAATTTCAATTAAAGCCTAGAGCTGATATCACATCTCAAAAATATAAGTTCTTCAATGCGCCACTTTTAATAATTCAACATTGTTCAGCTCTCAATTTGTACTTCTAGCGTATAATCATTTTCTCACTAAATTGGCATACGAAACCAGTCTTGCAGGTTCAAGAAAGGACATCGCAGACAAGATTCGCTTCAAGAGAGCATATTCAGCATGACGGAAAAAGAACTCAAGTAATTTCTTATTGTTACTGATCATCTCATATTTTTGGTTAAGTGCTCTCTTTCGTGCATCACGGGGTATTTGTAGGACATTTGATGCAACTGAGCTGCTACGACCATCAGTCGACTCGACATCCGAAGGAGTAAACCTATTCCATGAGCTTCACGTGCATATGCTATTGTATGGTGAAAGTGGTCGAGTCGTGGATTTGGGCAGAGCTGAAACGGCCTTCCGTATTTTGACGGCGTTGTTGTGTCCTCGAGGCTCACATGTGTCGAATCGCATGCTGCTTAGGTAGGTTGCTCTTACCATGTTTCTCAGAAAAGCAAACAAAAATATAAATGTTTCTCACTTTTGTAGTTGTCTGGTTTCATCTGGCACAGCGGCTCTACATGGTGACAGCGCCGGCACAGGTTCACCTCTTTCTGGCTCACTTGTAGACCTCATGGCTAAGCATGTTCGAGCTATTCTTGGGCAACACTTTTGGGGGGCTACTGGCGATGAAGACGCAACAAAGCATCGGCATCTCACGCTTCTTGAGCTTCTAATCACAGTGAGTGGCATTCCTCTCCATTCTTTCTTTTTAGTCATTTTCAATACCTATGGGCATTGTTTTGTCTTGTTGAAGGATTTTCTCTGTGTTGCTATGTCTTCTGTTTAAGATATCTCTGCATTTTCTGCGTTCCTTTTTCTTGAACTCTCCAATATCCCCTGTGACAGAGGCAGATTTGGTAATGGCGTGGAAGTGTAAGGTATGTTATAACTTTGTTATATAGGGACAGAAACGGAAATAGCGGATTCCAAACACATGATGGTTCGATATTAACACTTGTTTGGTCTGATGTTCTAAATTCAAAATTGAAATAAATCCAAAGTCCGAAGTTTGAATTTGAAAGGCTCATATATTTGTTTCTAGTGCAGTTGTGGTCTTTACATCTGCTTGTACACTGTCTAAGGAGACATTTTATCCTAGATTGCTGCACTGGATTTCCTTTCGGAGCTACTCAGTGAGCTTTGTGGCATGATTTGCGAGCAGCAATCGCGTCCGTTTGTTATGTTCGTGCAGTCAGTGCTGTCCAGGTCGAAACTGCAGAAGTGTCTTTTGCATCTCCTTCTAACGGCCGTTCATGATCCCAGAGCAAATGCTGAGCCTGGACAAACGTGAGTTCATTTCATTGCTCATGTTTTCATTCACGTTTTCATTTGTCTTCAAGATTTTTTCGATCAGTGTCTATGAGGTTTATATCTTCCCGCCATTAGGATTACACAATTTGTATGCTTAACAATTTTAAACCTCTTTTCGCGCTTAGCGGTCGTTATATTTCATATCCTAACTGTTTTAGTATGCCTCTCTCCGTGTCCATATTCGAGTTCAACGAAGGCGGTTCACCTAGTGTACGAAGACGTCTGGCCGGTCTGTTATCCGCGTATAATCGCTCATTACTAAGCGTAACAGCACAAGCGATTCGACTGGAGAGTGATATCAAAAATGGACACACCACGTTTGGAGATGCGGTTAGCGTTTCAGCTTAGAGCAAGTGGTCAATGCGAAACCAACCATTTTGTTCTAGAACACTGGAGGAGTGATGTTGAATCGTCTCGCTGTTGCTCAACAAATTTACAATACTCCAGCATATCGTGGTACACTAAGGGAATCTAGTCCATCTCTCGTAGAACTTCGTGCCTTTCTACTGATAGTGCTTAATGCACTGAAAAAACGACCTGAGCATCATGAGATGTGGTTCCAATTCGTCATCCAGATATTACCGTGGATGGAGAGGTTTGTTTCATAGGCGTTACTAAAATAGAAGTTTTTGTGCATCTCTACAGCTGCAAACTCTAGGTCTTTGGCAACTGTTATGGTTCGTGTCGTGGAACAACTTTGTAAGAACATCGAAACCGCTGTCGCCGTATGTTTTCCGAATAATATCGCAGACACTGATAGCGCCATAAACATCGTGAAAGAGAGCGAACACAATTATCCATCCTGCTTTATCACCATGGTTTGTGATTAACACTCTAAAACGTATTTTTTGTTGCAACATGACCGAACATTCATGTAGTGCTTGAGATTGTCGTCGTTTAAATATCAGTGGTGATTTAGACGCTAGAAACTATTACGACCTTACTACATTTTTGCGTGATTGATGGATCTGTTGCTGGATCTGCGATCCAAACCACAACACCACTACCAGTAGCTCCGCATTCTGGTGGAAGCAGTATGGTTGGACAGGTTCGTACGCAGTTTAGTTGCAGCTGCTGAAATGCCTGGATGTCCTCATGATTTAGGCTATGGCTGTTATTCCTGGAACTAAAGGGGCAACGGAGCTATTCTCGAACCTTGTGAAGGTGTTCAGTTTCAGCGACTCAACATCGGTGCGTCTTTTCGTTGTTAATACTACATCACTTTGGCAGCAGATGGTAGTGAATTTTTCGATCAGCGAATACGTATTGTCCGATTACAAGGACTCTTATTGTAGAAAGAAGTTGCTCATAATAAAGGGCATGCAGTTTTTTTTTTCTTGCAGAAGAACCAAATGTTCATCAAAACACCTGAGCGCCATTTTCGACAGTAGCATTTCCATTGCTATGGATTTTCTTGTGATTCCGAACTTTCATGCACTATTTTGTACTTTTAGAGATACGCAGTATCTTGATGACGAGACACGTTACTTTCACTAGCGCACAAATGTGCTTACATCGCCCATTATTTATGGTTTTTTTTTTGGAGAATGTGAAGAATCACCCCAGAACTATATGCTTTTGTTATTCGCTCAACATAAGCGGTATATATAGTGCGTCGGAGTTCGATACCGTCGGATAACAAAAGCTACTTGTCGATTCTCGTCGGAATCCGACGCAGCGGAGTCCGACGACGACGCCCGTTTTTACTCCATTTGCCTCCTGTCAATCCATAAGACCTCGTGGGGGAGGGGGAGGGGGTGGGATTTTTCAACTGTTTTTGCCCCAGTTTCGTTATTTTCTTTAGTTTTTTTTCCTTCTTAATGAGAGTAAAGGTTGTGTAAATGATTTGCCAAGTTTTGCAATTAGTGTGTTCATAGATAGTTTTCCATAAAACAAATTCTAAAAGAAGGCAAGACACTGCACAGCTTTGTTTTAGGATTATCTTTTGTTTTCATGTTATAATCACGTAATTTGTAATGAGGCAATCATTATCTTGATCATTACTGCTTGGTGGAAAAAAGAGAACTTGGAAAAAACGTCAGAAATTGACAAAAACCGCCCGATTTGCAATAAAAATATGAGGAATCCATGGATGGAAACAGCTGATATAAAATCGTGTGCTTGCGGATTATAAACAAAGCCACGGCGCGTCGTTCCGATTTCGTATCTGACTGTTGCAGCCCACATCCGATGCGATTCGGACTCCGACGCACTATAAATAAAGCAATAAAAAAATTGAGTATTCAGTTGTCACTAATGAAATGTGCTTACATCGCTTAATGTATCAGTCCCACATGCATACAGTCCTGTAGATCAGGAGGGAAGGATCTCCGCGACGCTTAAAATCCTCCACGCCGTTATCTCCAGCGAGCAGATCATGGGTCGACATGTTAGAGATGACTAAAGACAACGTTTGACTGTGATACGCAGTTATGTCTAACATGTTTATCAATGACCTTCTTGTTAGAGATAATGACATGGGGGAGCACAAGCGTTGCGGAGATCCTTCTGTCTCAATCTACAGCTGTGGCAAATGTTCTGGACCAAAAAAAAAGATAGTTTTGAGAGTAAATGCTGCCTTCAGCAAAGATTTCTCGAACAATTCAAAGTTTTATGTTCTCTGACAGTGCCTAGCATTTCTTAGCTCTTCAGGCAGGTGGTGTGAGTCTTTCAAAGCTGGAAGGATCACGTGGATCTATCGCTTTGCGGCAAGCTTGTAACGACATGCTTACCTCACTTCCTCATGCTTTGGCCACCATTTGCGATTTGTGGTCGGTGATAAGGAGCAAAGAAGAACCGGTACTGCCGCTAGGTTCACCACAGGTTTGTCATTTGTCTGTGCAGTCGTGTTTCTACCAAAGTTTGTCTGACATGCATGCTCTAATTCGAGTGTTTAGCATCTTCGCCAACTGGTGCTCGATTTGCTATCACCGATTGCTCAGCATCATCAACAAGCGTTTCTCACAGCTCTTTCTCTTGTTTGGCTGACTCGCTCTGGGACCGGTGCAAATGCACATAGGAAGATTGATCCTGATCAGGTGAAGGGAGAAATAGAGTTCTGGGTTCCAGTTGATAAGATTAGTAGTGCTTATCTAATTTCAGCCAAACTTCCAATATACACCGGCGCAACATGATATAGCAAATCTGCTGTTGAGCCTGAAGGTGATATCGTTTGAAGAACTCGTATCGGCTGTCACTGACACACTCAAGGAAGTGGGTGTAAAAGCCACGAAGATAGGAGCAGGGGAGAAGGTGAGTTGGAGATGGAGGGAAGTTGCAGAAGTGATCAGAACCTTTGTTCAACTTTGTATAGCTTTTATATCATGGATATATTGAATATGGCTTTCTCTAATTGTTTCTTGTATTAAGGCAACTTTCCCAACGGAAGCTCCTCTCCTCGAGCTGGTTCATGGTTGTGTAAAGGCAGTGCCGACGACGCAATTACGCTCCTGCTGGTTGCCTTTTCAATCTTTATTCTCAGATGCACCGCTTGCCAATCTTCCACCCAGAGCTGTATTTCTTCTGTATATGTAAGTTTCATGTGCGATTTATCTAAGCCAGTAATCTGCATTGCTGACTGCATGTCATTGCAGAATTCTTTGTGACTATGTGCGATGCGCTGGCGCATCTTACATAGTTGAGGACAAGACTATGTCTCGAGCTGTGCAAGATGCGGTGCAACGACTGACTGAAGCTGTCAATGCAATTGTTGGGTGGCAGTTGGAGACAACAACATGGTTGAAGCGAACTCTCGTGGTTAAACATGATCAGGGTAAGTATGGTCCGTTAGCTCACAGAAGGCGCCTGATCTGACATTGTCTGCATTTACGACTTTGCCCGCAGAATGCGTCTGGAAGGATATTTTAGCGGATGGCAGTGGGGAAACATTAGAATGGAAGGAACCACACCGTATGAATACCAAAAAAGTGCAAAAAATAGATCAGTTAGCCGAAAAATGGTGAAGTCGTAGTTACGGACAAAGTCAGATTGGGCGCCCTCTGTGAGCTAATAGACTGTATAAAGTATCGGCCCGAGCTTTTCTTTTTTCTTTACTTTCTACAAGATATAGCTTTGACATTTTTATCGCACTGCTGGAACTATCGATTCAGTTTTGAGTTTCAGGCGTTCGCTCCCAAGATGCCAGTCCATCTGTTGAAATGAACACGCCCTTGAATACTCCACTGCCTTCTATAAATCAGTCTGAACAAAATTCCATGCGTGGTTCGACATTGTCCTTGATGACACGGTATACATTTTGTTTTATAATTTACTTCTTTGCACTACTTTTTTTTACATTAATGTTCATTGTGATGTTTTTTTTTTTGAATTTGTATGGTTCAACTGTTTGTTCTGTTCTGGAATGATTAAAGTCCTATCATATTGCAGACCGTCATCGTTGGATGCCGGTACCAATGCGGGATCATTGCCTGAAAAACGAAGTAGTTCCAATCTTCGTAGTTCTGTGAAGGACACCAACAACAATAAACGTGACCCAGCTCATAGCACTCAAGCACTTTTCCTACTGGCAGAGGTATGGAATCAGCATCTGAAATGGAGATTGTCGCCGTTGGTCCAATGCAGTTATTTTTTCTAGAATCTGGCTGAATTGGTGGATTCCGTATGTAAGAGTGATGACAAGGAGCGACTTTTGCCAACGTTGCATGCAGTTTGGGGCAATGTAGTTCCTTACCTAAGAGCAAAGAAGTGAGTTATTTCAAAGCTTTCGGTACTGTAGCGTGCTCATTTCTTTTTTAACGAAGTGTCATGTGTTGATTTCGTATATTTACAGTGCACGGAACTCGCGGTTTTTCCTCGCATCGTCTCAGTTGTTGGCATCGATGAGCTCATTTAGTTACATGCGCCCTGTGTGGAAGAAAACCACTCTCGAATTACTGCTTGATTCGTGTAAGCGTCAACTCATGTTTATTTTTAAATATCATTGTCATGTTGTATTCTTTTTTTACTGTTTTTCGAAGAGCAATTTATGGCGCGTTCCATATGGGGCAATAGTTCAGTATTTATAAATCGGCTACTTGGACATTCCTCGTGCTAAACGTAGAACACTTCGTTCAATCGTGACGCAGAGGTATTTTCCGTATGATCTGTTTCAAAAGCGACAATAGTTGAGTATTCACGAATATAGTATGCCTTGCCAGCACCCTCTTCAATTACCCCCCTTTTTGCGCGCTTCCTTTCCTCTCTGGTGCTTCTCCGACAACCCTCCCCAGTGGGACAGACTCTAGTAGGTAACAAACAGATAACAAACAAACAAGAACGGTAACAAAGAGGTAACAAATCTGGAACGGATTATACGGGAAATATCTCTGCGCCACGACTGAACCTATTGTTAAGGCTTTTTTCGACAAGGATATTCGCTAGACAATCGGCATGTTCATCGTTCGTTTGATCAGATATAGTCCTTGTCGAAAAGATAGACCGATTTCGTGACTGCAGAAACGTGGCGGGATCCGAACGATGGACGCGGAGAGAGCACTGTCTAAGTGAGAGGGTCGAGTGGGTCCAGCCGCGATTCTGTGGCCGCGACGTCATGAAACTGCACGCGCAATTCGTCTGCATTTTCGACAAGGACTGTACAGTCAGTTAGCTCAGAGATGGCACCTGGATCGACTTTGTATGCAATTACACCTCATCACGAAGTCGGCCAACTGGTCTAATTTTTACATTTTTTTTATATGTATGTGGTGTAACTCCTCCCATTTTGATGTTCCCCTACTATCATCATTCTGCGGACAAAGTCGTAATTGCAGACGAAGTCGACCCAGGTGCTATCTCTGAGCTAACAGACCATACTTCGGGTGCGTTGCACTAGGCGACAACGTGGGGCGTGTCTCGGACGAGATCTGCAAAACCCTGTCATCTCTGCACTCTGCAGGGTGGCGGTAAGTGCTCGCTGAGATGGTTCTCGCACCTCTCTCGCACCTTTAATTAATTACTGGTACACTGGAGCTGTCTAGGTCGACGTCAGGAATGTTGAGGTCAAACGTTCATATATCGACCATTTCTATGCGTGGTTTTTGTAGCAAAAAAAAAGGAGGAAATGCTCGTCAGTGAACTGGATGCAGTATTCAAGTCGGTAATTAGAGAAAAGACAATGTGGAGGACAATCATCTTCCCACAAAATTATTTGCTTTTTCTCTCTTTTGAACCCGTGAGGGCATAGTTCCATTATGTGAGCAGCAGTGGCGGACGCAGAAAGTGGACGGGAGAGGGAAAAAAAGTGGGGTCTCCGCCGCTTTGGGGACCCAGATGGAAAATAAAATAATAAAAAAACTAATTGTAATAATAAATAATAAATAAAAATTATGTTAAGGACAATAATAAAAACAAACAATTAAAAATAAATCAATACAAGATTTTTACTTGTATTGTAAAGTAATTTCGAAAATTTGGCGACCCATTCTCGGGGGTGGGGGGCGCCCCCCCCCCTGCGTCCGCCACTGGTCAGCAGCGGTTGTACCGATGTTAGCCTAATTCAGGATGAGTAACAACACGCGTTAGCATGTTCTGCCTTGAAGTCTGATACATTGGGAAGATAGTTTCCGAATGTTTTTGCGGGACAGTGCTCAAGCGCTCAGCATTAGGCAGATTCAGAGCGGGGGAGCATTAAGTTCTACGACCTACAGGCTGCTTCAAGCCGACACGGCAGTGGTTTTAGAGAAGAGCAATAAACAAACAACGATAAAAAAGGTTACATTAGATATAAATGAAAACAAGTAGAAGTTATCGTTGGAGAAGTTGAAAAGTCCCCATTTCTTCATTTCGTACCTGACATTAGTATAACAGAAAAGTGAAAAGCAGTGCTCTTTCAGAAACAAAACGCGTATTGTTACCCGTCCTGTATAATGCTAACATCGGTAGAAACCTAAAATGCCAGCATTTTTGACTAAATTTTTATATTCCAGACTTGCATAATGCATACAGAGAGTGTAGTATGCTTTGCTACTCCGCTAAATCCGTAAGTAAAAGTGACTTTTTGAAAATTCCGTGGAACGTGGATAACTGAACCGAAATTGAGGTTGCCAATCAATCCATCGGTCGCTTTCATTTCCTGGTTTGGATGAGAGGTTCTGCATATGATCGCTATATAGCCCAGACTTGACACAATTAGAATGCTCTTTGTTCCCATCGATGGCACATTTCTTTGAAGAGAAAAAGCTTCAAAGCATTAAGAAAGCCAAACTTTGCGTGGGTCGCTATTTCGACACGCTGCGTACCAAAAAGAGCTTCTGCTGCTTGAATGAGGGATGTAGAAGGACCAGCGAATGAAGAAAAGAGTACCTCTTTGACTAAGCTGCTGTTTTTTTAAACTTTTTGTAGAGTTTTGGTCCATTGGAACGATCATTTATATTTCCTAAATCTTTCATGAAATCGAGGTTTGGATTCAATTCTGCAATTTCTGTGTGGAGATAATGTGATGAAATATGCGCACAACCATTTGCATGACTGCCAAATTTAATGCTGACTTATTTTTCCTTGCCTCTCACATAAATGAGTTATTTCCACTACTTAAAGGCAGTGTCTCAGCTCAGTTCGAATCCGAGCACTTGGTATAAGAAGAATCTAGGGAAGGTGCTTATTACAATGGTGTACGTATCCCGACTCAAAAGTGCAAAAACCCCCTTCTTTAACGGTTTCTTTTTGGAGCAAACTTCCAGCCGCCGCATCGAAAGCTCGTCCACACGGCGACGCGCCGCTATCGATCGGCGCCACTCCATGCCACTCCACGCCAGAAGCCACTGTCTCCCTGACTGACATTATTAAAATCCATCGTATGCGCGCACGTTGCGGGAATCCGACTGGCCCGGATCCCTCTTTTCGCGGAGACAGTGGTTTCTTTTCACTAGTATCCTATAATATTATTCTACCCTTGCATCCTTCGACCACTCATTAGTATTAAACTTCTAGGCACTGTACGACTAGTTCTGCCTCAAAACATCAAAGTCACTGTTCTCGACAATTCTTTGGCTAAGGGGGTTTTTTGATGCGCAGATAACGAAAATTATACTCATTTTGAACCACAACCCCCTATTTGTAGGGTTGCGATAGTTATATGGTAGAAACGAGACCTCACAAAATTCTTTGAAATATTGGCTCTATTTGACCTTTTTGTAACAGCGGTGGCTTCTGGCGTGGAGTGGCATGGAGTGGCGCCGATCGATAGCGGCGCGTCGCCGTGTGGACGAGCTTTCGATGCGGCGGCTGGAAGTTTGCTCCAAAAAGAAACCGTTAAAGAAGGGGGTTTTTTGCACTTTTGAGTCGGGATACGTACACCATTGTAATAAGCACCTTCCCTAGATTCTTCTCATACCAAATGCTCGGATTCGAACCTGAGCTGAGACACTGCCTTTAACTATTTTGGCAAGGTAGCCATAGAACTAATAGGAATACGCTGACTTTGCTATTCTCAATATGACCCGGTCGATGATGGCAACACCTGGGGACGTATCACACTCCCAGGGCCAGGTTGGTATGCATCGACGCTGGAGCTGGCAGGATGCCAGCAACGTCTGCGTCTATGCTGCTGCCATCGAGGTATCTCGTACGGGAACGCCCCCTTTTGTCGCCTAGTGCTTGCCGTCCCCATACTTCCACTAATGGTGTTAGACCGAAGAAGGCGGTGATAGGGTTTCCACAGTTTCTGATGTAAGCGGAAAATCTCAAATTTCGTAGCCGTTCTAGCACTTGCATTTCCTTAACATTTCCACTGAAACCGTTTGAGGAATCGGTGATTTGTTCTAGCCTAACAATGCAAGTAGCACTCAATAAGTGCTTTTTTTAGCATTTTTCAAAATGGACATGCAATCTCTAAAGCAATGGCTAATTGTGACTGATCATCTGATGACTCACGATAAAACTTCATTTAAGGATCTGCTCAGTTAGTTGTCTCAGTTTAATTTTCTTTTTGTCAGAAGGAAGTACCGTGTCTGCCAATTTCCTCTTAGCCATTATAAGAGCCTTCATTTTCCAGAGAGTATTGCTTATACACCGAACGCGTCCTTCAGTATCATGACATCAAAAGAGCAGGAGTATGAAGCGAGATCGCAAGCGGTAAAGCGGTTGGCATTTGTTGTGCTCGGGTCTGAACTAGATCAGTACCAGGCACAAATGAACGATATTCAAGGTGGGAATTTTTCATAATTTATTGTGGGAGATGCATACATGAGAGATGCATACGTATGTGTCAAAGTGGTAAGCGGTGTTGAAAGTTGCTGAACCCTTTTTTTACGCTATGGCAGTAATGGTTTTGACAGCTGGTTACTGAATATTATATCCGCTTTCATGCTGTCTATGTTACAGAACGCCTATCAGAAAACTTACGTGTTTCGCAGTCGCCATCTATCCGCTCTGCAGTGTTCCTGTGTATCCGGGTGTTGTTGCTGCGGTTACGGCCACCGAGTTTAATTGGAATTTGGCCAATTATGGTCACTGAATTGGTATGCGCTTCTGTCTTCACTCAGATAATAGATTCAAGGTTTAAAAAAAAGGGGAAGGTGGGAGGGGGTCGCTTCTGTCGAGGTCTGAACATATCTTGGATAGCATTGTAGAGCCCACCCCTACTCTCTTCACCAGTTGTCTTTATTAACCAGTTTTTACTGTAAAGCTCGATCATACTTTGACAAAAGGATCCCTTTTTCACAGATGTTGATCTGGTTTCCGCACCATTCATGTTCGCTTACTTCTTGTATTTGTGTAAGGGATGGCAATTTTTCAGGTCCACGTGCTTCTTCAAATGGAGCAGCAGCTATGTGCTGAAGGTAATGGCATAGAAGATCTCGGGTGCGCAAGAGATGACGCTTGGATGCAATTGTACTTGGCTGCATGTAAATTATTAGAAACGCTGTGCACATTGCCTGCAGGATACTTAGCGCAATTTCAAATGTAAGTACACAAGTATTTCTTTCAGTCATTTGTATACTTCCGCCGATTTGTTGTAGTTTGTTGCATTAATAGTTCATTAAAGGTGTCACTGGGCTTTCGTCAATTCGGTCTCTACCAGCAAAACTGACCTGTTCCTGCCTTTTGCTGGACGAATAAACAAGCTACTCCGAACGAAGGTTTGTTTTCTTATAGCTTTGTTCTTGAAACTTCTTCCATAATATGGCAAAATCCTAACAATATTGCGTAACCCTATCCAAATGGGGTTACGATACAAAATGTGTCATATTCGTGATCAGCATGTCAAATAGCTCCCTTAGACGAGGTTTCAGAAAAATTTTTGACTTTGAGATTTTGGGGCAGAACAAGTGGTATAGTGCCCAATATTGCGGTTGTAAACTTTGGACAGTTTGCGCACTGCGCGGTTAAAAAAATCGATTTCGAACGTACATCCTGTGAGCGTGTTTCCTCATATCGTGATCACTGTACGCTTTTCAGTTCGGCAAATTGACTCAGGAGGAATTGGCGAATCTGTCACCATCTTTGTGCGGAATGAAAATGTTGACAAGCTTCGAAGAGCTGCGGCCGTTCTTCTATGCTCTTGCTACACAAAACAAAGCGTTACCGGGAATTCATGAGGTGACTGATCTGTGAGATATGTATTACAACTCCGCCTTTTTTATATACGAGGCTCTGGAAATTGCAGATTTTAGCTGTATTTATCCCATTCAATGGGGAAGGGATGAAAATACAGCACGTTTCGCTATAATAGGACCAGTTGTTTTTTTTTTTCTGAAACTCTTCCCACGTACTTGTATGTATCCTGTCGCGTACCTTATTGGTGCTACATATTTGGATGGAAATAATTTTTACAGGGTGCCGGAACCGATTCTTCTTTTTTGGCGGGGTCGCTCTCGTATAAAAACGCTGTGCAACGTTTGGAACACGCTCTTTGTGTGGATTTTGCGGAGCATTGGCAGCTTTAACTAGTTTTGGACTCTCAATAATGGATGCTGTGATGCTTTTAGTTTTATTACTGGACGAGTACATTCCTTCCAGGATTGAGTTATTCTAGGGTAGTGTGTTCAAAGTGTTACAAAGCTAGTCTATAGATTTAACATTGCAATTCCCCTAATTATCTATTAAACTTACGTCGGTGATACTGGGCATGTACTTTTTGTGAATCATTGTTATATTATCATTTCCCTGGTATTGATATCTCAGTTGTGATCAGTATAGTAGCGTGTAGAAAGGATACTTGTAACTCTAACTCATAGAGCTTTTCGTGCTGTCGTTTCACATCGTCAAACCATGTGCTGTAGATAATGGACGAGTCTTCACTTTTCTTCTGACACTCACCTTTGTCATTTTTCACTATTCTTCCGTTTAAATTCATATTTCCTAACCGCGCATGTATACATTTTTTTTCTATTACGGGGTGTGTAGATGACATGCTGTGAGCAGATGCTTGCTTGTTTAGAAAGAATCTGTAATTATCCGTCAGCCAAAACATCTAGGGTTTGTGTTCTATATATGTGACTATGTGTTCAGGAAGCCTAAGGAAGCGTTGCTGTGAAGGCTATTCATAACTGTTCTCTGCATGCAGTGATTACTCACAACGCAAATTATGTGATATTTCTAGCAGGAATTGCGTTGCATAAATATTTACGATGCGTTTTTTATTGTTGAATTTACATTCATAACCCTCCACCTTAAAAAAAAAAACATTTGTGTGCCCGCACTGCTAATGAATATTTAAGAGACTTCTATTGTGTAGGCCCGCACGCTACCGCGCGACACTAGGAAATGGTGAATATTGCTTCGTACGAGAGTTAGGCTTAGCAGCGGGTGGGTATCACTAGTATCACTATGAGGTAGGATCCCACCCTGCGGTCTCAACTCGTCTCCGCTCATATCCATGTTTTGTGTGTGCATGTGTAGTGAAATCGTGCACGAATAAGTACCAGTCGATCGTGGCTGGTGGTGGGAGTGGGGGGGGGGGGGAGAGAGCTCGATTGAACCAATCGCACAACCTACGCACGCCTCTTCTTGCCTCATCGTGACCCACATCTCTTGACAGCTGGTACTTCGAAACACTTGAAATATCTAACATAAAAATATTGTTTGTACTGCCTTAAATAGAGTTCTGAAGTCGGCGTAACTTTCCATAGCTGCTGCTGCATAATATACATTGTCAAAAGTATCAGGCAGGGCTGTGCGTTAGAAAAATTTCAGACTTCGTTAATCCGTTAATTCGTTACGTTAGGCCAAAAATGACCATTACGCGTTAATCCGTTAATTCGTTAGAAGACAGATTTGTGAATTTTTTGGTAAGTTCCATCATGTAACAAGCAGTCAAGTTCCCTCACTGATATTCAAGGCAGATATGCTTCAGATTTATTAAAAAAATATTGAAGCAAATGCAATCATTGTTTACCTCTGGCTCTGGGAGTATAGCAAGAAGAAAACATTTAAAATAAGAAAGGATGAGAGCTCATGAAGGCAGGGCCCACTCATGCTCGTGGTTGGACTAATGGCAGATTCTGCATCTGCATCTCTTCCCGATTCCAGTGGAATACATGAATTGTCTCGAAACGGTCTCTAAACCCGTTTTTCGGGAGGGGCCTGTAACAATTTTCTTAGAAGAAATGACGTGTGAAGCCGTTGATCTTATCGACTGGACATTTCAAGGCTCCTCGGCCAACGCTGCAGCTGTGGTAGGTAGCCAGAACAGCCTGGAGCGATCCGCCGAGCGCTCCAAGGAGCGAGTATTTCGCGCCTTTCAAGATCCGGGCTTTCGTCGGTTTTGGCCTGTTGGTGTACTTTAATGGGACCAACATGGACAGAAGGTCGAGGATATGCTGATACTTCCAACACGCGGAACAAGGTGGGCCCCTTGCCTTCATAGGCAGGGACCCACCTCGTTTTCTGTGTTCGAGTTAGTAGCATATCCTAGACCTTCTCGCCGTGTTGATCCGAGGGATGCAAATCAACAGGCACAAAATCGACAAAAGCCTCGTTTTTGAAAGGGTCGAACTGGCTATAAATTTGGAGCAGGAGGCGGATCGCTCCAAGCTGTGCTGGCTGCCGGCTACGGCTGCAGCGTTGGCCAACCAGGCTTGTCAACTCGGGGTGCGAACTGTTACAAACTCCTCCTCAGTAGACGGGTTTAAGGAATGTTTTGAATTGAATTATGTGTACGCTGGAATCAGCGTTTCGAGGAGATGCAGAACCTGCTAGCTCAACCTCGAGATGGATGGGCCTCTGCCGTTGAGATCTTAAGCTTCATAAGAGAAAGTGAGAAATTCAAAGGACAAGATGCGTAGGCGTACCTCAGAATCTTAGCATATATATGTTATGGTGCAAAAAGAGCAGTTTATTCAATTTTTTGCGGTTAAACTGGTTCATGGATCTGACATAATAAGGCCTGCTGCTGAGAAGAGACGCTTGCAGTCAGCGGAAGTTGCGGAAAGTATTTATAGGCCAACATTTTGATAAAAGGGAGTATCGAGGTGTTACTAGGTTGGTGCAAAAATAATGCGCGATTTCATGCCTTTGATTCCGACCCTCATAACTCCTTTCAGATTCAATCTTTTTAGAAATGCTTAGGACTGTTGTAATCCGCAAATTTTTGACAGTAAGGTGAATGTTCTAAGATTTCCGTACATCACGCATAGGGCTTTCTAAGGTCGACGAACTTCCGAAAGGCAATTTTAGTATCCCCTCAGCCTTCGAGAAAATCTTCCTGGAAGAAGTCGCCCAAATGCCCGAGGAAGTGGTACTCGGTGAGCGAGAGGTTTGCTCATTATAATTTATGAGGCAGAGCTTCCTATCCTAATTGTTCCAGCCTGTAGGGGCTCTCTTGTACAAGGTGTGCCTGGACGGTGCTGTGTAGGAGTGTAGAATAGATTTTATTGAGCAAGGCTGGGCTCACACAGCGAAGTTTTTAATTTGTTTTATTTACATCTTCAAAGTACTTACAGAGTAGTAGAAAGAATGGGTGGTCTGCAGTGAGCGATTTTTGCAGCAGGTCACCACAAAGTCACCGACACCTCATTTTGGTGTTGCATCGATTTCTGGGAGTGTTTCGATGCATCTTCCTCGTCCAACAGTTGAGCAAGGCACTTAATTTTGTCGTAGAGGGTCTACACTTCGTATTTTATTACCACACCAAGTCGAAAACCCAAGAAGAAGCTTGGCGAAGTGAGTTTGGCAAAAAACTTGTTTTGGCGCCTTTCGTTCCAGGAGTAAAAATTCGCCAAAAACACGAACTTCGTTCAAAATGCCTAGGATATTTGAAAAGGCCATGAAATTTGCTACAAAAACGTTTACAAGTTCTAATACCGGTGGTAAGAAAAACTGGAAGTTAACGGCACCCAAAACGAAGCAACGAAAAACGCGCATTATTTTTGCACCAACCTAATAATATAGCTCCTCCAGTACGCAAAAGGATTAGTAGAGAATGATGGCTTCTGCGCGAGGCATTCGTCTACTTCCTAAAATAGTTCCAGATTCATGAAAGCTCTCGTTAGCATGTTCAACCTCGACAATTATACAGCTATAACCACTACCATGGCTTTAGTTCACGAAAACTAAGATGACAAGATGTTCATGAAAGCAGACAGTTCTTTGGGTGCCTCACTCTAGATCATATTTTACAATAGTCGTGATTACGCGTATAATCTACCGCATATTACGAGAAAGCTGTGTAGAGCGAAAAAGTACGCGTTTTGGATACTCTTTGGTCTATTAACGAAACGGATTCTAACGGATTTTTGGGGCTTCCCGTTAATTCGTTAATTCGTTACGCTAGGCCAAAAATGGCCATTACGCGTTAATTCGTTACGTTAGTAACGCACAGCCCTGGAATAAAACGTCACTAAATCGCATCGCGGTCTTCCTTTTTCCGTAGTTTTGTTGGTAAATATCCAAAAATCGATATGTTGAAGTAGAAGTCAAGGGCTGCAGGAGCTCGTCATCATATCATATCCTCGAGATGTCTCGGCAGGACCAGTGAGATGTCTCCGGATTAATGTCCCAGATAGGCGGTAGCTGTTGCAGAGAATCAACAAAACAGTGACAGAGTGAACGATAACAACACGAAGAACTTTTGACAATGTTTGCAGAGAACTGCTCTGAACGTTTGATTTCTAATCGTTTCCCTACTCTTGAGTATTCGTGGTGAGAAATGCTTTATCTAAAAACAAATTTTGAATCTGAATAGGGTATACATTAGGAATTCTCTTGTTTAAGAATGAAGAAACCTTCGCTGCCGCTTGCTTCCACAGATTTACTAATTTTTGGCACATCAATTTCCCCTTATTTTGGCATCTTATGATAGAAGCCGGCACACCGCATGTCCCGCTAAATTCCGAGTGTCCTGCGCGGTCTTCATGTTGTTAGAATTATTTCTTCAGTACAGTTAGTGAATGACACAAAGTTTTTTCTTGGCGGGGGGGGGGGGGGCGGTCGTATGGCGCGATTCTTCGGGTGGCACCACAGATAGGGTGAATCTGGGGCGCGCCACTACCACCCGATTGCGGTCTCGCGTCGCGGCTGCCTGGATCTGCCTGACGGAGCAACTCGCCCGTCCAACCATCATCTAACCTTAGAGAATGACGTTGAACTAGCGCTACCAGTGGTTTTTTTAGGATATAAGGATGAATGAACGTCTCGAACATCAAGCTTATCTGAACACCCCAGTAACTGTACTGTCGAAGCAAAAAAGTTTCTACGGAAGCCCAGTGAATACTCTGTTAGGATAAGATGCTTTCTGAAACATCCAAACAGATACTTCTAAAATGTGGATCTTTCAAATTGCCGAATAATTGAATCACCCAAACTTGTAGCTTACGGAAGTTACTGGATTAGGGGCGCTACGGATGACTCGAAATTCTATGGAGAAATGCAGCGCATAGAGAACTCAAACCTAAAGTGGTCAATGGCGTTGGCTCATCTGCAGCCTCGAGGACGTCGCGCAACCGCGCCGCGCGCGCCATAACCTACGCACTCTGTGCTGTTATGCAATTTCTAGCAGTTTTTCTACCCGATTTCAAGGATTTTCGAGCGAATCGGAAAGAAAAGATCCTAGAAGTAGCATTCTGGCGGCGACGACATCGATCCAACCGCGCGAGGCGCGGTCGCGCTTCTCGAGGTCCCGAATGGGCCATCGCCATTGCCGTCCACTGTAGATTCAGAAGTTCATTACACAGAGTGATCTGTAACTCTGTACGCTCTTCCACCGTAGAACAGTGGAGGAAAGGTGGACGAGTTGCTCCGTCAGGAAGACCCAGGCAAGCCGCGACGCATGACCGTAACCGGGTGGTAGTAGCGCGCTCCAGATTCAGCCTGTCTATAGTGGCACCCAAAGAATCGCGGCATACATCCAAAGTTTTGGAGCTTGCTAGAGTAAATTTCTTAAGTTTTTGTGTCAGCAATCGTTCTTTGCAGCAAGCAATAATGTATTCACACTAGTAGCTTATAGACCCCTGTTAAAGGAAAAGTTAATGTCATTGCTCAGAAGGAGCTCTGTGATAGGGAAGTTGACTTGGAAGACACGCCCGCTTGTGGGAAGGCAAACGATAACACTGTGAGCTGATCTGCTCGAGCATTTAGAAGGATGATTGACATCTGCCATATTTTACAAAAGTGTAACTTCTACATTTTTCGAAGAAAAAGTCTTATACGGAGCACACCATGCAGAGCGAGAAAGATGTAATTGAAGGTAAATGATGACCACGTCTGAAGACACTGGTGATTTAGCACAAACTCTGACGAAACAGTGAACGGTCGGCGAGTTTCCTCTAGAATTTCCATTTAAGCAGATATTACTCTAATTCAGTAATACTTGCTGTTATGACCAATTCATCGATTAGAAAGGTAACGACTTGCAGTTTGTTGACCTCTAAGCACGTCTCATGCGTTTCTATGAACTGGACCAGTCAGAAACTTGATCACAACGGGCTGCACATCTAAATTATGCATGGTTTGGGTCTTTGATTCTTTAAATAATATTTAATTATTGCGTATTGTCAAGCCCAAGAACTTTGTTGCCATACTAATACACTTTCTTTGTCGGCGGCTTGTTAGTAATGACACATGCAACAAGAATGCTCAGGAGAACATGAGAGAGATAGAAGACCTACTGTTTTACACACTAACCGGTTTCGGTGCCTGAACTAGACTGGACGTGTGGTCTCCTTGGTTCCCCCCCCCCCCCGGGGGTCTCAGACCCTTTCATCAGTAGTTGCCAAGGAAACTTCAAAATGAGTTAAAATCTACTGACATATGAGAATATTGAGGATATAAAAAAAAGAGAAGTCTAAGTAGAAATAGTTAAAGAAGTCCAAGCGGTTAAGTCCAGATGGTAAATGGTAGTAGAAGTGCCAAAATCATACTGGTCACTACACGTCTTTCGTTATTATTGTTTGAAGTCAGGAGGCTTTCGCGCCGTACCGGCTGTTCTAAATATTGTCTGCGGAGCTAATAATCTACTCCTTATCGCAACTACAAGAGAGAAGTGTATGCTATTGGTAATGTCATATTTCCTCATAATGAAGGGTCTATCTGTTAGTGTATGGCATATGGTCCTGACTACCTCAGGTGTGGCCCATTTATTTGAAATACTCAAAATACCCAACTCTATTGTTCTGGTCTGGAACTCCTCAAATCTGGCACATGTTCTGCTTATTTTTATTATCTCCGCTGAAAAAGTATCAATTATAATGCACCTAGGTATATTAGATGTTGTGTGTGGGTACCTAAGCACCTCAAAATTATAATCATAGGTTTTGTTGTAAAGAGTGCAGCTCATAGAATCATGTTCTACTCCCATGCTCACTTTCCTTAATGATGTGCCTACGGCTTTAATACCCAGTCGTCGGCTTGGTCTGCCCAACTCTAGAGAACGTAGACTGCAAGAACAACGGTTGTTAAATGTTGCGGAGCTGTGAGTGAGGTGCGAGAACATCGTGCCTCACGCAATTAGTGCTCGACCGTACCTCAGCCGTTCCCTGTATACATGCTCCATATATGCACTGTGTTACCGCACCAAATTGGGGGTTGTAGGGGTTTTGCAACATCTCGGCAAGTCATCTCCAACTGAATTAGAACTGTGACATGAAAGGAATGCAAAGTATGATTAAACTGCTGCTATAGAAGAATTTTTACAGAACCTTATATATACTACTTTGATACTTTGATGGTCCATCTTCACTGCTGGGTTGGTCTTCTCAGTGTGGACCATATTCGCTCCAGGTTCTCCTGTCTCGGGCCGCTCTCATCCAGTTCGTCAGTTCTCTTTGTTTAAACGACCTGGAAAATGTATCAGACCAGCGCGTGAAGGGTCGGCCGAGGGGTCTTTTGACGTTCAAGGGAGTCCAGAGAGTTGATCTCGTGCTCCATCTGTCGTCAGTTCGGCGTATCACGTGTCCTGCCCACCGATGCTTTGCGGATGCCATGTAGTCTGTCAGGTCCTTGATCTTCGATTCCTTCCTCAAGTCTTTGCTACTGAGGCCGCATTTCCATTGCTTCCATCTATTCGTTCCCAGAAGACATCTTTCCAAGGCCCTGTGTGTCGTTCTCATAGCCAAGGAGATGTTTCTGTTGTCCGTCCATGTTTCAGTAGCATAACACAGTGCCGGAAGTACCGTAGAATCGAACAAGTGAGCTCGCAGCTTCGAGTCCCTGATTTGGCTTGTTGTTTCTCGAATCGTGTCCATGGCTGCCCACGCCGCTTTTCTTCTTCGCCCAATTTCGCCTGTCAAGTCGTTCGTCATATTTACTTCACGTCCCAGGTAAACGTAGCTGTCTAGTTTCCTCAAGATAATTCCATCCAGCTGTACTATTCCGTTGTCACACCACTGATTTGCCATCATCTGTGTCTTCTTCATATTCATTTCCAGCCCGATGCTCTTGCTCACTTCGTTCAGCTCGTTTAGCAGCTGGTTCATCTCTGATGTGTTGTTGCTAACAAGAACCACGTCGTCTGCGAATCGTAGGTTTGAGAGCTTCTTTCCGTCTATCGTGATACCTTTGTCTTCCCAGTTCAGTCGAGACATAGCATACTGGAGGGCTGACGTGAACAGTTTTGGCGATATTGTGTCACCTTGTCGGACACCTTTTCCGATCGGAATGCGTAGTTTTTTGTCAAACAACTGGATTGTCGTCGTTGTTCCGACATTGCACTGCTCAAGAATGTTCACGTAAGCTGGATCTACTCCTGCATGTATGAGCGCATTCAAGACTGCATTCGTTTCGACGGAGTCGAATGCTTTTCTGTAGTCGACGAATGTGAGGATCAGAGGCATCGTGTATTCCCTGCATCTCTCAATCAGCTGGACGATAGTGTGAATGTGGTCCATACAGCAAAAGCCTTTTCTGAAACCTGCCTGTTCTAGTGGCTGGTACTCATCAAGCGTGGTTTCAAGCCGGTTCAGAATGATCTTCGTGAACAGTTTGTACGGTATAGACAACAAAGCACTAGGGCGGTAGTTTTCGATATCTTCTTTGTCACCTTTTTTGAAGATCAACACTGTCTTGGAGCTCTTCCACTGATCGGGAATGATGCCAGCTTCGAGATAGGAGGTAAAGTGATCTGCTAAGAGTTTATGCATTGTATATCCTCCGACTCTAAGCAAGTCCGCTGTAATGCCATCGGGTCCTGGGGCCGTCCCCTTTCTCAGCGATTGAATTGCAATTCTCACTTCCGAGACCAGAATGGGTGGTGGCTTTTCTTCTGTGGGGGATGGGCGTCTTGGGACAACCGTTGTTGAGCGGTACAGATTTGTATAAAAGTCCGTTACAATGCGTTCCATGTCCGTCCTCGTCGTTTTGGGTATCCCCTGTTTGTCTTTCAGGCACGTGGTCACAGCAGAATAGTCCGAGAGTTCTCGTCGGCATCGTCTCAGGCTTTTCCTCTGAGCGGCTGTCGAAAGTAGCTTATTTTTGCGGTGCTCTCTAAGGGATTCCTTCATGGCCGCGCGACAGGCTTTATTGATGACAACTTTCTCCAAATGCGTCGCTGCCTGATCTCTTTTGACTTCACCTCTACGGAGCAGCAATTGTTTGGCCTTTGGGTTAAGCCTTTCTCCTCTCTGTTTGTAGTTCATCATAGCTGCTTTCGCACAAAATATCAGCCCTTTTGCTAATTCTTCATAGTCTTTTGTGGGATCTTCCTCCTTTCTCCAGTTGTATGCATTCATGGCCTTCTGCAGTTCGGATTCATCATACTCAGGAGAGCGTATAGGTGGCCCACGATGTGTGTCTCTTTTGAATATGCGATCGCTGAGTCGTATCTTGGCCCGTAGCAGTCTGTGGTCGGATCCGGTGTCAAAAGAGGGTACTACTGAAGTGTCCATCAGGCTCCATCTTCGGTTCGTGAGGATGTGGTCTAGCTCTGAATGAGTTTGTCCGTTAGGACTTTCCCAGGTCCACCGTCTGTGTTGAGGCTTCTCGAAGATGGAGTTTCCATGAAACAGGTTGCAACAAGACATCAGATCTAATAGACGAAAGCCATTGTCGTTCCTAGCTTCATTTCCGTGTCGACCTAGTCTCCAGTTTCCGTCGCTTCCATTTCCTACAAGGGCGTTGAAATCCCCGCATATGTATTTGTAGTATGACTTTTCCTTCTTAACTACTGCTTCCAGCTCAGAGTAGAAGTTGTCTTTGTCCTCTTCGCTGGCAACAGAGTTAGGAGCGTAGCAGTTTACAATGGTGATGGTCGCTTTCTTCGTCGTTCGTAATCGTAGCACAGCAATACGCGGACTCAGAATTTCGTGCGAATGAATGCTGGGCTGTACTCTTGGGTGGATCAAGAAACCGATCCCCCCCCCCAACGTTCTTCGCATCAATCTTTTGCCCCATTATAATCAGTTTTCCGCTTTCCATTCTTCTTGCATACGGGGTTTTCGTTTTCGTCTCTTGCAGACATATGACATCGTACCTGAGCCTCTTAGATATGTGGAGAAGAGTTCTCAAGTCAGCGTTGGATGCGGCTGACCGGCAATTGTATGTGCAGATGTCCAAGCATTGTCCAAATCGTTTATCGGGATATCCAGTGGCGCCCCGTCCCTTTCCTCTTCCGTCCTCGGCAGGGGCATCTCCGGGCACCGTGGGAGAGCATGTCCGATTTCGGGCCGGTTTTCTTTCTGTTGCGAATGTCGGGCTTTTCTGGTGGCCTGGTTACCCCTGGAGTGCCTTGCCGGAGCTATCCAAGGGCCGACCGTTCACGCACTACAAAGAGTGCGGCTCTGAACTGCGTGGCCGTTTGTGCCGTTGGCCATCTCCCAGAGATGAACTCTGGTAGATGTTCACCCCTTCACCGCGATGAGGTGGCACATGAAGGGGACCTTATATATATATATATATATATCAGTGGCGGACGCAGAAAGTGGGCGGGAGGGGGGGCGTGGGAAGAAAAGTGGGGTCTCCGCCGTTTTGGGGACCCAGACGGAAAATAAAATTAATAATAATATTAATTATAATAATAAACAATAAATAAAATATATATTAAAAATAATAATAAAAATAAACAATTAAAAATAAACTAACACAAGATTTTTATTTGTATTGTTAAGTAATTTCGAAAATTTGGCGACCCATTCTCGGGGGGGGGCCGCCCCCCCCCCTGCGTCCGCCACTGATATAT
Organism: Ancylostoma caninum; assembly: GCA_037903475.1. Lineage (NCBI taxonomy): Eukaryota > Metazoa > Nematoda > Chromadorea > Rhabditida > Ancylostomatidae > Ancylostoma > Ancylostoma caninum. The sequence goes on from JBAJFG010000341.1 coordinate 26,337, forward strand.
ATATATATATATATATATATATTAGAGTTTCAGAACCTTATATATATATATATATATATATATATATATATATATTAGAGTTTTACATTCGAAAATATTTTTCGAATATTCGAATTTTCGAACTTTTGGGAACCCCCGAATTTTCGAATATTCGAATTTCCGAATTTTTGCGAACCGTCGAGTTTTCGAATAAACCCGGACCCTCGAATTTTCGAATATTCGAACTTTCGAATATTGCGGAGCCATCGAATTTTCGAATATTCGAATTTTCGAATTTTTTGGGACCCCCGAATTTTCGAATATTCGAACTTTCGAATATTCGAATGTTCGAATATTTATTCGAATAACATTCCATTTGGTAAAAACATTTTGTACCCATGCATGTAGGCGAACAAGGCGATATGTTTGCCAATCACAACGGGCATGAAACTTTTCGGTTCGGTTCGGGTAATAAGTTTCATCTGCCGTTTTGGAATTTCTCACAACCTTCTCATGAGTGGAAGCTTGTGCTGCTGTGGAGTTGGTCCCTCATCCGTTTTAGAATTGCAACTGGTTGAAATTCCTAAGCTTAAGAACGCTTATCTCACTTGAGGTATGTAACCATCATTAAAGGATCGTAAAGTGGACGAAACCCTTCGAACGTGAGAAGGCTTTCGCTTTAATATCTCTGTGTTGTAGTTTACCAAAACGAGCCATGGTAGTGAATGTAGAGGTAGAGGTTTTGACGCGGTTAAAATAATGTTGGGTACAGTGGTTCAGTTACCTTGCTCATGAATGAGTTTGCAGCTATCAACAAAAAAACGTCAGCGACATAAAAAAACACTGCGGGTTATCCCGTTCCTCATTATTACTTCTGTTTATCGGGTCCAATTGCATTCTTGTACGTTGAATGTCAAAACCAACAGAATTTCTATAACAAGAAGTCGGAGTATGTCTGGGCAGAAAGGTTAATAAGAGGATCTCAAGATTTTGTGTGAGCTTCGAATTCCATTACTGACGGTTTTGCACTTAGAAAGAGTTTCAACGAAGCAGTAGTCGGAAATCAGCTAAACATAAGGAGGAATGCTGTGTAAAAGTTATTATTGTTGTTTGCAGTTCACTTAAATAGTTCTGGAGGAAAGGCTTGAATAATTGGAAGTTTAGTTGAAACTGCTGGTTTCTCAAGTGTCTAGAAAAGTACATACGTAGGTTTTACCGGAGAGATCATCGTCGCCAATGTCGTATACCTCGTAGGATTGCAGTTTCAAAGCTTTCAAATGCAGTTGGTGACTTTCGAATGCGTGCAAAGATATGAGCAGGTTTTTGGGAAAATTGAGATTAAAATGAGAAATTGGACTGGAGTTTCAGTGGGAATGGTTCCTCATCGAGAAAATGGAACTGAAATAACAGTTGCGAAGCAAAACAATTGCAAATATTCGAATTTTCGGCCTGAAATTTTCGAATATTCGAATTTTCGAATAATCCCGGACCCTCGAATTTTCGAATATTCGAACTTTCGAATATTGCAGGGCCATCGAATTTTCGAATATTCGAATTTTCGAATTTTTTGGGACCACCGAATTTTCGAATATTCGAACTTTCGAATTTTTCGGAACCTCCGAATTTTCGAATATTCGAATTTTCGAATATTCGAACATTCGAATAAATATTCGAATTTTATTCGATTCGGTCAAAACTCTAATATATATATATATATATATATATATATCAGTGGCGGACGCAGAAAGTGGGCGGGAGGGAGGGCGTGGGAAGAAAAGTGGGGTCTCCGCCGTTTTGGGGACCCAGACGGAAAATAAAATTAATAATAATATTAATTATAATAATAAACAATAAATAAAAAATATATTAAAAATAATAATAAAAATAAACAATTAAAAATAAACTAACACAAGATTTTTATTTGTATTGTAAAGTAATTTCGAAAATTTGGCGACCCATTCTCGGGGGGGGGCGCGCCCCCCCCCCCCCCCCCCTGCGTCCGCCACTGATATATATATATATATATATATATATATATATATATATATATATATATATATATATATATACTCCTTACGTTTCCAGTCGTTGATGCGGCGAAAACACCGATTGATTTTGATACGTACTGGTAGCCGACGCCAGCTAACTAACCAACGATGTGACAGCTCACAGCCTTCGGCTACTGTTGACTGAGCCCATATTGACTGACTGACTGATCTCCCTTCACTTACGAGATCCATGGACCTTACCTCGATATAGTCGCTTGCTCCTGCTAATGAGCGTGAAACAAACTCTAATTTCTGGATTTTGACGGGCTTCGGTGCGTCGGAGCCTGACGATGACGTCTACTTTTACTTGATAGGAACGCTTTGTCTGCGAACCAGCGGTTCGACGGCGACACGAGCTACTAATTGGTGCGGTGTGGCGCCGAACTTCGGCGCGGTGACGCGTCGCTCCGGTTTCGTATCCGATGCAACCCCCTGTCGATGTAAGTTGGAGTCCGACGCACTATAAATATAAATGCAGCTGACGGATCTATTATTAGGTTGGTCCGAAAGTCTTGCACCTAATTTCATACTTTTTTCAAAGAATGTTAAGTTCATTGTGAATAGATATCAGTCAACAAAATAATTACCTTCATGGTCCACGAGGTATGGTCAACGCTTCACTAGAGCATCAGCTCCAGAAGTCAAGAACTCTGGCAGCTGCGAGTCGAAGAAGTTTCGAATCTCACATTTCGGTTTGGTCCAATCACCGAATTTCTTTACTCGTAGATACAGTCTCAGGGCTCCGAGCAAGTGGTATTTGAACGGGTCAAGTCAGGAGAATAAGCAGATAGTGACAGATCCTCCCAACTTAATTCGACAATTTTTTGGTGGGTACGCTTTGCCACGTGAGGTCAGGCGTTGTCATGAAGTGGAACAACATGGTCATATTTTCCCAGCTCCAGGCGAGTTACGTCTGTCAATTTCTGCAGTTAAAAAGAGTATACTTAGGCGGTCACAGTGGCCAATGTGTCAGCATTTCTGGAAACAGTATTCTCTCGGAATTCCATCAACAACACAGAAAATTTTCTTTCGTGCACTTCCCTTTTCGGCTATATCGGAGATGGTCCGCTACGCGCGGCTCAACTTTTCTCTCGTGTATGGTTAACACACAGACCCAACTCTCATCTCCAGTAGTGAGCTGGTGGAGAAAGTTCCTCCTGTGTGCAGCAGCAAAGACTGGCACACACTCAGTCTTGCAAAGCACTCAGTTCGTGGGGTACCCAAGACCTCATCAATTTTCTGTAACCTAGCGCTTTGTGATGTCTGGCGATTATTGTACGGCTGTAGCCAGGTGTACCCTACAGTTCACATGTGGTTGCATTTTGCTTCAAAGTCTATGGAATTCTAGATTCTAAAAAAATATCTTGATGCAAAACTTCCGGACCAACCTAATATTACAGAATGGGTGCTTCGTCGCCCAATAGTGGTGAAACACGACGAGACGAATCCATAGCTAGTATGTGAAGGATGTGCTGGCGTTCAGTGGTAGCAGATATGCTGAGAACCGGGCTCATCGATACGTGAGAGAAGCTCAGTAAGATAGAAGATGCCGCCCCGACACCGAGGCAGGCGATATGAACATCAGAAGAAGCCCGAGTGCCAGACGCGTTAGAAGAAGTTAGAGAAGCGTTAGCCAGACGAGGAGGTTGGTATAGATGATTTCGGAAGTCTGTTGGAATAAATCCAGCCTCCATTTTTTGCAACACCAAGCTGTTCTAATATGTGAGAAATATAGGCTTGTTTCGTGTCACACGCCTCTGAATGTTTTATATTAACGAAAGAGATTTTTTTTTCAAATCTAGTGGAACATGTACTTACCTGCCTTATATTTGTTTTGGTTGTAAATATAGCGAGCATTACTCAGAAAAGATGTAGTCTATTTTTGCTCTTATGAGCTCGGGCAAGCACAGGCTCAAGCGAAGTACCCGTAACCACTAGCTATGCACGCGCTAGGAGTACGCTAGAAACTGGTTAAAATTCATATAGTGTTTCACTGAGTAACTCGTGGTAAGCGCACAATCACCGAAAGCGGTATACTTATAGCAAAAACTGAGAGTATTCGAAATACTAGTCTTTTTTAAAGCTAGACTGGGAGTCCGCTCGGCTAAGATGTACTGAGAAATGTCATCAATTGTCGCATAACAGACCACGGAGCGCTTGCAACACTGAGATTACCCAAGGTAAACGTGCCAGCACCACACAAATTTACCCGTCGTTAACAAGGGAGTCAACGAGTTCACCTTTCGTAATCTCAATGGTGCATCCGGGCCCACCCCATACATGCACGTCGCGTCTTCTCTGGAGGTCAAATGCCCTGTGGGTGGTGAGCGACAGGTTGAAGATCACGAATGGGATGATGGGGTTCGCTGGAGTTCGTCCCATCGCATATCCAAACGGAGTTTTCATTTCTTCATGGAAGTTAGTCACTTAAATGCTGGGATCAGGAGTATTTCGATGAGGTCTCATCCGGCAGCGCTTGGGTGGCACAACCGGCGTCGTCGCGACCTTGCAGCGGAGGGCCCGAGCGGGCATCGTACGGGCCGGCGCATGGGGTGCTCAGTGCCTCGCCCCACGCTGTCCTCTCTCGGGCCTCCCACTGTGCCGCACACTCTCGTCCCAGCCCCCTTTCCGCCCTCATCGATTCCCTAAGCCCTCATTGATTCCCTACCATCACCCCCATTCCTCCTGCCAGGTGCTCAGTCCTCTAGCGTTCCCAACTTAACTTTACCTTATTCCTAGCAGCCTTAGCTCACATTACGCCTTCAGTACTGATCTTGCGAAAAGTCTCGTTAAAACTGCTCCCTTGAAGCCCGATTGACCACTCTTTCTCTTTGATTAGTGTAAGCTGCTGCCTCTGAGGGTGTCCTATGGTGGACGAGTCAAATCCGATGCGATCGGCTAGGAAAGCTTGGAATCACCTTGGGTTATTCACTCGACAGGAAGCCGTTGAAGTAAGTTTGAGAAGAGCAAGCTATCTTCTGGGCTGGTGTGTTATTATGTAGGCGCAGATTGTTCTTAGACGTGTGTATGAGTGCTGCAAGGAAAGATCCTCGCCAAAACATGTTTCTCTTTGGAATTCTAGAAAAAAAATTATCCTCTGCAATTTTTTTATCAGCAAATATGTAGGTCAGCTGTGCTTCATTTCAGTATGTATCAAGGTCTTTGGTTATGACGGTTGATAACTTTGGTTGAAACCTTAAGATCTTTTCGGGAGTTACACTCTTACATCTACACTTACCCCCCCCCCCCCCTGCACTATCTCTGACAGCAAGTCCGTGGTTTCTCCAGTACACGCTCTGATCTTCTGTGGTTTAAATTCTCTGGATATTTATTGCCTCATCGAAAATGCCAGATTCTCATTCTGTAGAGCATTTTGTATTGCTCGAGATTTTTTAAAAATGAGAGAGCCACTTCTATACTTCAATACAGCTTCAAGTTCTCCCTCTAAAGTAATTTTTCTTTGACATGTTTAGCATTTCTTGTTTCTCTTTAACTTAGCAGCAGTTTCTGGCTATATTTAAAGTCAGGTAAAGTTCTTACTTGGTTTTCATCACTCCAAAGGAACATTTTTCATATCTTCATGCAAATTATCGGATGTTGAAATCTGCCAATAAAATATGCGGATGACTACTGTCGGGCAGTAAATGGGCGATGATGAATAATTTTATATTCCCTTTTCTTTCTAAATTTGATGCTTAGAAATGTTCATGTGCGAGAGTACCCTCCTACTAATCAGCTGTTCCTATTCGTCCTCAGATTGGTTCCTCAAGTTGAATATAGTCATAATTGTGGGAATAAATAAGAGTAACTCCTTGGCTTTGGTAATCCTTATCTCCCACAAGATCCTCCCTTGAGGAGTTCTGACAAAGATATACCATTCACGGGGATTTCGCTCCGGGGCTGCATATGTATGTATTATAAAATGGAAAGGATCTCTAGCTTATCACTCCCTCACATTCGACAGTTCGCAGGTGAGCGATGGACGTGGGTTAAAAGTGTTTTTGAACGCGACAACAGAGAACGGGGTTGCCAGGACTTCAAAGTTGGTCAAAATTGATCCAGAATTTTGGTAATCAAAGTATATATTTGGATGGATTTTTGCATGGACCTCACGCCTGTGTTTTTCTTATTTGTCTCTAACCAAGGATCTACATTCTCACCATATGAAGTCGACTGTGATTTCGACTTCCTGTTGTTCTTCTCTGCTAAACTCCATTGTGAATAAGTTATGACTATTGTTAAGTACGGCTTGTAAATAAAATGTCTACAGCAACCCCACCAGAAAAGCTTTTGGATGAAAAAGAATTATGGTACGAAATTAGTACGGAATTAGTGGAAAACACTCCAAATGACCCTCACGCAAGCTTTCGGGAAAAATGCGCGACCATGACTACAGATCAGTGGTGGACACAGTGTGGGCGGAAGTGGGAGGGGGAGAGGGCGTGGGAAAAAAGTGGGGTCTCCGCCGCTTCAGGGGCTCGGACGGAAGATAAAAATAATTGAAGTTTCAATTTGAATATTAAGCGATTAGCAACAAATATTTTAAAAATAATAAGAAAAACAAGGAAATGAAAATGAATTTTTGCGAGATTTTTACTTATTTTATAAGCAATTTCGAAAAATCGGCGACAATCAGGGGGCGTTAGGAAGAAATTAAAAATCCTAAATCTTTGTAACTTCTTTCGCATTGGGGTGTAGCAGAAACTTCATTTAATAAGACACATACACGTATCTTGTTGCAAAGTGCCACATTGTCATTTGTTATTCAAGTTCACACACTCCCACCCCCTAGAGTTCTGACCGAATCGAATAAAATTCGAATATTCATTCGAATTTCGAGTGTTCGAAAATTCGAGGGTCCCAAAAAATTGAAAATCCGAATATTCGAAAATTCGAGTATTCGAGAGCGGAATATTCAAATAACCAGCAGCCTTGCCCAAATTTCTGATTAACGAAACTTTTCTTGCAAAACTTACTAAACTGCAAATTATAATATCAACATTTCCGAAGCAGTCTGTCCCACAGCCGATTTCGAACTACTGCTTCGTTGGAACTCTTTTCGAGTACATACCGTTGGTTATAGAAACTAAAATTCGCATGATATTTTGAGATCCCCTCATTATCTCTCCTGTTCAATCGTACTCTCAAAGATGGCCAGAGGCTCTTCCATGATCATGGTTTCCGAAACAAAGTATTCAACATTATTACTATCGCGTCAGTATCTCTAGCATGGTTCGTTTTGCTGAATTACATCACAAAGGTACTAAAAAAGTCTCTTCATGAGCACGGGCTTTCACTCAATTCGCAGTCCTAATTGTTTCAATAATAAAGATTCCAAACCTCAGAAGGGATCGGCGCTCCTGAACTATCAAGAATTTTAGCTACTTACAGTTCTAAACCAATAAAGACTCGACTCTTAGCCTCTCAAGCTTCCTATCACGGGGAATTTGTGAGAAATTTTTGGAAACTGCGAATGAAACTTGCTACCCGAGATGTTCCATGACCGCTGTCATTGAAGTGCGTATGTCAATGTTGGCCTACATGCATGGTCATGAAATTTCCTTATCAGACGTAATATTACTTGAATAAATATTCGGACTTTTGAATATTCGAAAGTTCAAATATTTGAGAATTCGGTAGTTTTAAAAACATCTTAAGTTCGAATATTTGTAAACTCGAGGGTCCTCAGAAAATCGAAAATTCGGAAAATAGTTTCGACTGTAAAACTCTACTACCCACCCGCTCCCCATCTCATCCGCCCCACCAAAGGTGGATCTGCAAGGACTTCGCAATCGGAGCATTAAGAAAATAAAACTTTACTCTGATTTCTTACCTCATTATTATGTATATTGACTTCTGTAAATCATTTTCAATTACTCATGCCTGAAATTTATTTTTGTTTCTATTTTCAAAATTTCGATTTCCTTGCACCGCTTTCTGCACGCTTCTGCTGTCTACTATCATATTCGTTCAAAGCCACAATAGATACGGTACTACCTATCTCTTCTATCTCAAACTAGAAAAAATTGGCACAATTAAAGAACAGTGTTAAACAAGAATGGTGTTCTCACATCGTTCTCTCAGATAAATTCCCTGACTAAGGGCTTCTCCCACATGCAAAGAACGAGTACCCACCCGCGTTTACGAGCGCCTCTAGTAATTTGTAGGTTTTTGTCGGTGCACTAGCACCTGTATAACTGGTATGTAGTTCTGGTTTTGATCAGGGTGATATGGGCGGAAGTGTGTACAACCTATTTGTTTTTGCTTTAAATCCTCACTTGTTTACAGCTGCTTTCGGAGCGACTCGTTTCGCAGAAGCGACGCGTCATGATGAAGGACTGTGTCAGGATCATCTACTACTGCAACGTGCAGAGATCGAGTGGATGTCGTTACGAAATGAGTGTTTGCATTCCTACCAATCCTGATGAGAAGGTCTTTTCACCTACACCTTTCACCTGTGATCTCACCCATATCCCAAAATATTAGACAATTTTTTTACAGCTACGAATCGACGACTTCAATGTGCACACGTGTAATCCGGCCGATACACGACTGAGACGCAGGACCAAACCTCAAATTGAAGACTTTGCAAAGCCAATAGAAAAACGCAAACCCCCAGCTGGATCGGGCGGTGGAAAAGATGAGAATCGTGTGTACACAGTATCCAAAGATTTTCTCGTTTCCATTCAAATTTTTTTCATGCTCTTAACTTTTAGCTTTGCCGTTCTCACTTGGTGACTCGATGACGATGTTCCTCACTGGGCTGAATGACAAATTCGACGCTGACAACGACCTAGAGTTGGTCGATCAGGTAGGGATCTAATCTTTTGCAGGAAAATCCTTGGGAGAATATCCCGATAAAACAGGGGCCGTTGTAAGACAGTTCCGAATAGCAGGCAGCTGTCTGTTTCTGAAAACGTTTCTCTTCTTCGTCTCTTGAGATCTTGAAGACCTCGCAATCTATTTTTTTTTTCAATTCAGAATGACTTCGGGTGCGCTGACCTTGGTAATGGATCAAATGAAAACTTGGTTAGGTTCATCTCAGAGTTTGGCGAAAGTACGAAGCAGGTAGGTAACGACAACTTTCCTTTAAGGGGTATGTTGTCGGAAATGACTTTAGCAAATGACACATTTGGCATAAATATAGTCCGTTTCAGACGCGACAAAAATCGAGTATTCGTGCATTTTCTTTGCCTTTCTTTACACTCTCCATTCCTGTGCACTTTTCCGCACTCTCTTCCTCTGTGACATCCAACTATCTTTGCAAGTTTAGCGGGAAGATATGTAGTTGCAGGACGTGTATGGCACAAGCGACAAAATGGATTGGTGGCTAGACGGATTGATAGTGGGAAACTGATAGTATCTATAGTAGAAAAAATCATCTACATACTTCACTCTGGAGGCTCCAGAATCCTCGAGAAGATTTTCCTTTCATCCTTGGCCACCTTTTCAAGGGATGCGATAAGCATAATGTAAATCTGGTGCTCATAGAACCTCTCCTCTTACCAACTCTCTCCCACATTTTGCACAGGGATAATGAGATTATTTCATATGCAGGTCACGATTATCATAATTATTTCGCATGAAGTTTTCACTTGCTTACCGCCCTTATCAAATTTCCTACAGTAATCGTACAGTAACCAGTTCGTCTTTTTCACATAAAGTGGCTTCATGCCAAATCTCTACACCTCTCTCACCTTTCCACTGCTATGTTCTGAAATCAAATCAGTACTTCCTAACTGTATTCCATTTTTTTTCAGAATCCACCTAACAGCAGGCCTGGACCATCGAATGTCTGGACGACGGTGGACATCGACGTTGTGGACTTTTCAAAGCGACCTGATCCGCCATTCTCTTTCGTGTTTCATGCGAAAGACGAGGTTAGCACCATTCATGGCCAATCCCACCGGCGAAAATTTCACAATTTTGAGGCATCACAATACTCCTATGCCTGCCCGATGATTGGTAATCAACCGGAGGTAGTTGCAGACGCGGTGCTCAACCTATTTTACTTATTTGGTTCCCCCAGATCAGTCAAGCTAGACCCTGCCTATCGGGGTGAGTGGTGGTTTTGGGGGCAAATTACTGCTTCTTGATGATTTTTCTGTTTGCACATTAGCCATAAATTGCTTCTCTATTACTCTGCTTGCGACTATTTTAGGGACAGTTCTGGAAAGTATGCTATCGGAAAAGTTCCCATCGACGAATGTGCTCTTTTATGCTGAAAATCGAAACAAACACGGCGCCTTTGCTCCAAGGTAATGTGCTACCGTTGTGGCTTATCCAGTGCCTAACCTTACAATTTTTTAACATCCACATCCTCAAATTACAAGGGAAGCAGAAGTGTTATAAGATTATAAGAGTACAGATAATACCATTTATGAGCATGAGTGAATTTGTTTCAGGAGAGAAGAGTCGATGATTCGAGAGAGGATTTACGCGTGGCTCATGGAGAATGGCAAAGTGAACTGGTTTAAGCACCTCAATGAAATCAAGTATATGCACAACTCTGAATGGATAGACGAGTTAGGTACGGTGTCCCACACAGAATTCCCATCATACTTTTATTTTTATCAAAAGTTACTGTCTTCAAAAGAGTAGTGGTCATGAATGGTCTAGGTGGAACGCCTATGGAGCTCTTTTTCGGGCGTCCGCGGTCTTCCGAGCATCCACTGAAACCTAAGACCGACGAAGGTGGACACGATGACGATACCTTCAGCGATACGTACACAAATAACTCTAATGGTACAGTTGGAAACTCTACAAGCTGTTGCTATTTCTGTTGTGATGTATCTGGACATTCTGTCAATGCAAGCAACACCTAAGAAGGAATGTGCATTGATTTTCCTGGAATCTACTTAATACTCGGAGTGCAGCAGTTGTTGTGTAGTGATAGGTATCCTGGCGAGGCATCTATCTCAGTACTTTATTTCGAGAGGCAGTGTCGAGAAAATGAGAAAATATGGTCCAAAGTAATTGTGGAACATGGAGTGTGATTTCAGTGGCTCGCATTTTCATATAACGCTTGACTATAATCTAAGGTTGGAAATTTATTTGAGAACCTGTAAACCAAACTAAGTTTTAGAACAATCTTTGTTCTGCTTTTTATTGATGTGGCCACACGAGGTTGGTATCAACTTTATTCTCGGCTTACGTTTCGGTGCGACAGTGCTAGTATTAGTGCGAGCTAGAGTAGTAGGGTTAGGCACTAACCCTACAACTCTAGCTCGCAGTGGCCGCTATTATCCACCCAGTGGATCAAGTCTGAGGCTCTGAAGAAGGCGATCTCGCCGAAACGTATGCCGAGAATAAGGTTGATACCAACCTCGTGTGGCTACATCAATAAAAAGCAAACTGATTCTCCACAATGCCGAGGTTCATGGAAAGTCGGACATGGCAAATCTTTGTTCTGGATTGCTCAAGAGGAAAAGTTTCCCTTCCTAACTGACTCCTCTGCTCACATACATAAGTTCTCGTGAATACTAGTCAATAAGTGTTTCATCTAAAAATCTCAAAGGAACAAGAACAGAAACACATGAACTACAATGCCAAGGTGTCTCAGCTAGAAAACGTTCGAAATGTTACTCGTTACTATTCATTATATTTTTCTAGTTAAAAATGACTGAAGTCTCGTCGGGGTTCCCACTTTTCAGTTTTCGGTATAGTTACCTTTTGCTATTGGATAATTTCTGGTGAAATACCACTAAGCATAATAGCTTCTAGGGGAATACTACTACTCAAAATTCTTCTGTGCGACCTCAGCCATCCTCCAATATCTTTTCCGACTTTTAGGTGGAACACCGATGGAGATCTTTTTTGGGCGCGGTCGGTCCTCCGAACAGTCGCAAAAACAAAGGACCGATGAGGCTGGTCGTGATGACGATGCATTCAGTGACACGTACACGAACAATTCCAATGGTATCTTTCTGTTCCGTTTCAGAGTCGTTGCAGTCACGCGGAATTGTTTAAAATCAACATTATAATAATTATAATTAATTAATTTTATAATTAATTAATTATAATTTAATTTGTAGAATAATTAAATTTTTTAATATATATTTAATATATATATTTTTATTTTTTTTAATAAAATTTTTTTCTTATAATTTTTTTTGTAGATACCAAAGAGGAGTCCACTACGCCAGCGATGGAAATCCGAACCGTGAAGAACGAGTTATAATATGTTTCATTCATGATCATTCATAATCATTGGATGGTGGTGTACGTTGATCAAAACAATAGGAAGACACTTTCTCATGCCAGAAGGGTGCTGTCATTGGGTAGTTCATCCGAAACCCTGACAGCATTCTCAACCGCTCCTTAGAGTTGCACTACGAATTCAGCATGAGATTGCACCCTTGGATTTTCGGCTGCTTCATCAATAAACAGGCAGTCTGAAACAAAGGGAGGGGGCTTTCGTCCCAAACATGGCTATGAACCTGCCTGTGCGTGAGTAAAGTGCAAGTTGATGGATTTCTTGGAATTTCGGGAGCACGAAGTTATCTCTCTTTGATATATTTTGGAAAAGTTAGAAACTATTCATAAACCCTATGTCCCACTTTCAATGCATAATCAACTCGTACTGCGCTGTGAATTTTTGCGCGCAATCCAGTTTCATTACGATATACGGAATTCATGATTTCAAAGGGTTTGGTTCTGCGTACCACATAGATGGGCGCGATACATCTGGTATGTACCATTGTTCCACAGGGAAGGGCTGCACTGTTGTGGTCTACTGGTTGCACCCATCGTGACTCATAATTTCCTGCTTCTTTAAGTGCCTAGTACGACCTCAAATTTTGTTACTTTACTTCCACGTCTTAACCATGTTTGTACTTTTTGCATTTATCGACGATTCGAATAATCGGGGTATGGGGCATCGTACTTGCGGGGCGGGGAGCTCTATGATTGGTCGAATTATTAGACAAGCCAATAGTAGAGCTTAGCCGTGCTGCCCCTTTAGGTGCAATGCTCCACACTCCAGAAATCCCAAAATTAGGTGATGATGCAGAACAAGTGATTTACTCGGCATGTAATCGTAGTCACTTTTCTGTTGGACGTGAGCCAAAAATACAGTAGCCCAGCACTATTTATTCCTCCATCTCTCTCCCCCCAGCTTCAAAATTTGGAAAATTCGCGCGTAATGTGCAAAGTTCTCAAAATCGACAAAACCCATTTTCTTCGAGTGAATTTCGCATCAAAAGCCGCTTTTTTTAAGGGATTTGACTAGAGCCCATGTCGAATTCTGGCACTCGCGGTAATTTGTGTTCTCATTTCTTTGTTATTGTTCTTTGTTGTTTCTCTGTTTTCTCTGTATATAATCACACCATTTTACAAGTTTTATTCCATAAACATCTGAAGAATCTGAATTTCACCGGGACTACACAGCATACACGTGAAAGTACTCGTCGAATCCAAATAACTAAACGAGGTTTCTGTAATACACGAACCGATTGTGTATGGGATGCTAGCGACATTAAACTATCTGCACATATTCGACACATATTGCTCAGGATGAGTTGTTGCGTGAATGTCCAATACCTCACCATTTCTTTGCTTTCATATTTGGTGGTTGTTCTTGTTCCAGGTCGTGGATGAAGAGCCACCAAAACGCTTAGTCTTTGCCACACAAGTTACTAGGTTGCTTGAAGTTTCTAGATCAATGGAAAAAAGCAAAGAGTAGAGAAAATATTCGAAGTGTCCTTCATAGAGTCGACAGCTCCCTCTCTCATGCAAGGTTTGCGAAAAAAAATCAGGAACGAAGTTTTTTTTCTTCCGGGAAAGGTTTAATTTCTGGACCCATTAGGGATACTTCCCGAACAAGGTGATATGCCGGAGGTAATTCAATTTTTGCACTCTTATTCTCCGAGAATTCTCAAAAACGGAGCAACAAGTTTTAGATGTGGCTCGCTTTTCATGGTTAGCGCAAGGTCTGTTAGCTTGACTGATGGAAAGTGGTAGGATATTGGACACGGAAATGTCAAGGAGATCACAGAGACTAACTGAATATAAACGAATCCATTGTATTGAATCGAAGAAAGGAGATGGAGGTTTAGTCTTTTTTTCGGATAACATATCACGATTTTTTTAAACAAAATGGTGTCATTCTGACACAAATTTTGTGGGATATGAGTCTTCAGGGCTCTAGAAAATTAAAAAAAAATCAAGAGAAAAACCCCAGGCAAGGAGGTGGCTTTTTCCAAAAGAAATGAAATGGGTCGTTGCGGATAGGCTCCACCCTATTCGGATTCTCGAATATCTTTCCTAATATTCAGAGAGTCAGTAGCAGAGTTAGACCTGCTATGATTCCTTTTGTGGAAATAACTTCATGAACTCTAGTTTGCCCCCCAGCAGACGCTCAAGTTTTGAGAGGGAAACCCCCCAAAGGAACGGATTCATTTTGGTAACCTGGCCCAGACTGGTACAAAAAAGTAGGCCAAGAAACTATTCCCAGGTACAATATTCTTTCTCTATCTCCTTGAGAATACATCACATGGAAAAAGGCATCGTATGAACTAGATAAAGAAAGAAGTACTCCTTTTCGTCTCTGCACCTAAGCACGACTATCAACCTAAAGCTCTTCCAACAAAGAAAAGACGAGTTCGTAAGATCATTAGGCAACAAGTTTGTACGATGCATAAGTCCTGAGAAAAAGCAGTGCTGAGAAAATGGGTAGACAAGACACGTCGCAGGATAATCCCGTTCCAGAATTTACTCGATGAAGTCAGCTTCATCGTCAACCTCGTCGTCATCGTCGTCTTCGTCTTCCTCCTCCAATTCACACACATCCACAATGACATCGTCTTCAACCTCAGTGAGTGACGAGGGAATTTCCTCCTGTGAAGTTTCAGTGATGTGTCGATCACGCGAAGTGGCTTGCTGAAATCAGTTGAATGAGCTGCTAATTCTTCAAAACAGAGAAGACCATTCTCGACAATGGCTATAAGTTTAAGTGTGATTGCGTACATGAGGAGACGTAATTCAACAGAAGGGTGCGGATGCTTCACTGGAAAGATGTATAATGTCGCGCCTATGGGTAGCATCCGGATATACACAACGTCACCTATGGGTAAACATGCTGCTGGGTGTAAAATAGAGGCCAAATTTGGGTACGTTGACAGGTTTTCCCTGGGTAGTCTCAGTGATGCATCCGGGTCAGGGACAGTGCTCGACTGAGCAACACCGAGTCCGAAAAATACTAGCTCTCGGTGAGAACGACTGAAAATAGAGGGCTCGTCGTGAAAACGTTCGTGAATACGATTGGAAAGAGGTGTTGTCTCTACGCGCTCCTACCACAGTCAGATAAACAGCGGCCAGATGCATCATTTCAAGGCTGCTATGGGTATGATTAGTCATAGCAGCTGGGTATAGAGAACGTCATGTATGGGTAAATATATTGATGGATGCCATAACAAGGTTGAATTTCTGTACGTCAATACATTTCTAGTGAGTAACCTCAGTGAGAAATACGGAAAAAGCTTTTGTTCGTTTTGATCACCTCAGTTAGCGTTCGATCCCTGTGTTCGGGTTGTTCCCTCACAGGTGAAATATCCGTCGTATGTCGAATTCTCTTCGGCGTCGACGGTTCAGGCGGTCGCGAACTGCACTGCAGAAGGGCATGATCCCCGTCGCTGAGGCATCTAAATCAATGACATGGTCCGACATTGAACGATGACCACGGCGCAGTTACAGAAGTGAGATTGAGAAAAACAAAAGAGTTTAAGCAGAGTTAAGAAGAGTAAATGCAAAATCAACGAACCTTCGGACATCGCGGTGCTTCTGGAAAATCGACAGTCCAGCCTTTGCCTGATGTCTCGTACTCATATGTCTCGTGAGCACATCGCGACGCCTCTGCAACAGATAACTTTTTGGCCATTCTGGAAAATCACAGTACCAGAATGTTCTTTTTATGAAATCAACAGTGAACTGGTGAAGACTGATCGCTCTTTTGAAACTGCGCTCACCGCGGCATAGGGGCAGATGGTACATTGATAGGGTTTCTCGTCGGTATGAGTGCGTCGGTGGGTTCGCAGATGATCAGACCTCGAGAAGTATCTCCCACATGCATCGCAACCAAACGGTTTCTCACCAGTGTGACGTCGTAGGTGTCTGGAAATATTGTAGTTCTACTCAATGAATTCAGCATCAGAATCTGGCCTCCATTTGCAGTGTCGTAGTGATCTTATTAACGGCACACATACGACAGTTAGCATTAGATTTTTCTATATCTGGCAAAACATTTTGAGGTAAATTTAGAAGAATCTGATAGGGAAAAACCAGAAACAGCGGCAGAAAGTGCTTGCGTCCGTGTCTGGGATAAGTATACAATAATAGAGGCGAAAGGTAATGTTGTGGTGTTTGAGGGGTAAACACATTGAATGTGAGTAAACTGAGGGAATATTGAATTGGGAATTCTTCTGTACAATTCATAGCACTGATAAACTATTAGGTGTTAACATAAGTCCTTGCGCTTTTTCCAGTTGCGGTCTTTTCCACATTGCCGTTTTTCCATAACGTGCCCTATACCTTCTAGAAGCTCTTTCCTCCTTCTACTATCCTGTCATCACGCACTTCCATGGGACCATTGAATCACTTGAATTTCAGGCTTAAGAGCGAAGACGCCAATTTGAGGAAAATCACTATTTCCTCCTTGTATTCTCTCTTTTACACATCTCTTTTACACCTAGTGTAGGTCGCTTGAGCAGTTTTGATGGCCTTTTGAGCTTCAACGGAATGCCAGGATAGGAAGCTGTCGGTTGTGCTGTTTTTTCAGTGACTCATTGCTCCGCCTCGCAGGCTTGATATTCAAGGAAACTGTCGTTTTGAAAAAAAAAAGTTCACATTATGGAGGAGGGATCGGGCATTCGAATAATGTATAAAATGTCAATGATATATGTCTAAGGGCGCGTGTGGCGCAGTGGTAAGAGGCTCGCTGCGCACGCACAAGATCGATGGTTCGATCCCGCCCAAGGCCAACCAAGCCTTCCATCCCTCCGGGGTCGGTAAATTGGTACCAGAGAGTCTGGGAGGATGAAGCACTGACTTGGTACATCGGGTGCCCCCCGCAAGTCACTGTACAGGGCACATACGCATTCAACGCCTCTACGATGCTCAGATGAAGTCGAATGCGTGGCGCATCCCTCGTGACGGGATTGATTAACGCCGACCACTTTATCCTTTATCCTTTATATGTCTAAAAGCTAATAAATACATGCATTCGGAAAAAAGCGCAAGGACTTATGTTAACACCTAACACTTCGAATGACGAGAAAATGACGATGTATTTTACTCAAGGGATAATGGATCTATTGCCAAGTGCAGCCTGATGCAATGCAGTATTATGTGAAAAATTGGTTAATCTACGAGAAAAGCCATATCTAGCCAATATTTCTCAGTGTGAATATAAGATGCATGTTCAGCAATACAATGGATTGAAACTCGCTTTCATGCTCCCACCTTATTTTCGCCAAAATTCTTATAAAGTTGCATTTTCGTATAGAGCTTCACGTTGTTTATCATGAGGTGCAAAGTGGAACAGATTTGCAAAATACACTGCGTATTGTAGCTGACACAATTAATGTTTCTCCCACCAGTTCTGCAATGGCAAGTGCATGTACACAGGATGTGACGTAAAGCCACGGAATCACTTCTGCCCCCATTATTTGGCCAGCTTTCTGCGTGAAGCCAGTGAAAGTGCCTCCTAGGCCAGAAGTTCCATGGTAGGAGCCCACTGAGAAATGAATAGTTCCTCCCCTCCCGTTGCTTTTGGGATGTTAGAATGGGAACTTCTCTTCTCGAATTCCGTGTGATCAGAATGACAATCCGATAAGAAGGGTAGGTGGCGCACGGTTATCACCGCAAGTCACATGAACGCTTTGCAGAACAAAAACTGTTACGCACAACGTTGCTCGAATATTTTCGACTTACATGAGAAGGAAGAGAATCAGGAAAAGCCAGTTACTGTAGTTTCGAGCTCAGTGCTAGGATTAGTCTATGGAAAAATGAAATCTACAGTAAGATGTACTTACCTGGACAATATATCAGGACGTTTGAAGTCCTTCTTGCAAATGTTGCAGTAGTACTGCTTCTTGTCGTCGTCATCGCCCTGGGTTTCAGATGAGAGCGATCCCGGCGACTTTTGAAGGTCGGAGTTTGAACTGCCGTCCGTTCGAGGCGTGGGCGACAGGCCAACGTAGGACGGTGACGCTGCCAACCGATAGGATTCCGTGGAGGACAAAGGACTAGACAACGACGGGGACACCAGAGTGTGTCCAGAAGAAGACAGCAGAAGGTACTGAAACGCTAAGTATGAACATCCATCAGAGAAACATCGTCATTAAAGTCTATAACTCATGAGAATTACATAGTATAAAAACAAAATTGGGCAGTCAATGAGTGAAACTCAAGAAGATCGTGATTTTTTGCTTGAACAGTCTAAGAAATGCGTCATTTGCAGTTAATTCTTATAAGGAGTTTTAGAAACACTAATTGAGCCCACACCGGTAGCTGATGTTGCTCGAGGTCGAAGAAATGATTTTAGAAGAAAAAGGATGTACGTGTATGAAGGAGGCTGTCGAACTCACTACTTCAGTATATGAGATGTTTCATAGTTGATGACCCAAAACATCAGCAAAGGAATGGAATACGTTGAGAAGAATAACCATGAAAGGAATGGATATTGTGCTGTGACAGTCCAATACACTTACTGGTCCGGTGTAGACTTTATCCAGCGGAGTGTCAGGCACCGACACGCTCAGCTGATGGCCGTACTTCTGCGTAATTGGTAGTGACTCCGTTCGTCCGACCGTGGTCTGCAAAATAATCCACACTTCAGATAAGAGCTTCAACGGAGAAATCGTGAAGGGTCCGTAAACCCACGTGAGATGCTACTTCGCCCTTGCGGGTCGACTGAATCACAGATTCCTTCCGTTGCAAAATGGGATGGGCCTTAGCGTCGTCTTGCTGTCGCACTGTCTTCAGGATATCTTTCAGGCGTTCGGGGTCTTTTCCAGATGATGATGGCAGATCGAAGGCGCTCGTTACTTCAGAGTTTCCACTTTGATCTGGAAGAAAATTAGGTTTTCTAGGTGTTTGCCAGCGGAAATATGTAGTAGCTCTCGGACCTGCTGATGTTTTACGGTACGGTATGTGGTCAAAAGTGAAGCGACTGGTGTTGGCAGCACTGCTTGAAGGTGTCGGAGTGGAAAAGGCCGAATCCTGGACGTGCAGTGGAGATAGGCCCGGGGGTGAGAGAGCCATCACTGCTGAGCCCATGGACGCACCTGAAAGAGTTCGCAGTCCTTCTCATAACTATGCCTAAGGAACCTAAGAAAATTAAAGGAGAGCTGATATGAAGACCATTTTTTCAATATTTCAAACTGCAAAGTTTATCGAGGAATTTCTGAGAGGTTGGTCATCTTCTGTTATTTATCCGCAACTCAGTACTGTGGATCTAAAAATCGTGACCTTCCGACACAAAGTACTCTCTCAGTTCAAGGCAAACTTTTGTTCTGGGCCCTTTCTTTTAAAAAAATGAGAGCACAAGGTGACTAGAAAAAAGTATGTTGAGGCGGAAAAAATGTTGCGGAAAATAGAGCAGGAATGGAACTCTCCCTTGTGAATATTTTTCATGTTCGGATCTATGTATTCTCGAAACTTTCCGAACAATCTAAACACTTTTCACGTTTACGTGTTTTCTGAAGGATCCTGTGAGAATTTGAATTCCACACAAATTACATCAATTAATCATTGTGTGAGTCATTATATTATTTAATATGTTAATAAAAATCCCATAAACTTCACGTCCTTGATGCCTGCTGAACTTCTACCTAAAGAGAAGGGAACATGGCACTGACTGATACATTTATATTCACAACATTAGATGGTCTACGTCCACAAAGATTTGCTCGGTTTTTGAACAAGTTGTTAGTCGCTAGTTACTCAATTTAGCCAGAAATTGTTTAGATCCTGCACGGATAAATCATCACACACAGTTCAAATCGTAGACGAGCAAAAAACCAAGTTTTGATGGACAAATTGATTTTGAATCAATGTTGAAAATGATTTGCCTTTCTCACCTACAGCCAGCAGATGCGGTGGGCTGAACTGCAGGCTGGCCACCCCGCTATCGGAGCTCGAACTACTCGTTCGTTCGTCCCTGTATGCATACCATCGATGGAAAATGACAGCGTTTGATGTCACCGGTACTCGTGGCTGAAAATGAGTTGTGAATAAATTGTTGACCAGATATTTGCTGTCACTCATTTTCTAGTCATATTTTCCTCGTCTGATTGTGCGCATGTCGTCTGTACAGCTACAGAATCCCTTCAAATAACTACGAATTTTGTCGAGAACCAATTGTCTTTGCTTGCCGTCCGCCCCTCACATTCAAACTTGAAACCACATACAGGGTGGCCAAAAAGTCTTTGGCCGGCGTTCAAGTGCTGCGAAAACTCCACGTGAGAACCAATGTAGGTCAAATAGAGGGAGTGATTTATCAGCACCACTGCCAACAAAGTGCCTTATTTAGATCACAGAAGAGTGTTTCTTGTTGGTGCAGCAGGGGCGTTTACGTTTCAAAACGGAATTTGCCAGCACATCGTTCAAACTCTCCCAATGCCCGATGCCGAGGGAAGGAGGCTCACATGGAGGCATCCGTGATGTAAACCTCGGCAGGACGCTCTCTTCCAGGAAAAACTGCATAGTTAGTGGGATTGAACATATTAGGTTGTCGGGTAATGATTAAGACACTCTGAATTTTTTGCAGACTTCAAACTTTTTCTCTTCTATTAGAAAACTTCAGGATATGCTGTAATGACCATGTACACATTTCATCTGGGGCCAGCTATCGGGGACAGTTCCAGCACTGCGGGCTCAGTAATCATGTTCAGACAGGTCGAAGAAGTCATCAGTCACTGATCAAAAATCGTCAATTTGGCGAAGTGCGGCTCGACCAGGGAGAATTTCAGCGCCCAGGCAAGGTGTTATTTAGAGGGCACGATGTTGGGCTAGTATGATGTGTATGGCATCCTGGTCCGTGCTTGCTGCTCCGAGTGCCAATGAGTTAACAAAGCTATTTGGTGGTGCGTTTTATACAGCAAAACGCACCCTCAAATACGTTGATGACTCTGTTTCCCCAAGAGTACGGTCGTTGCTCTGATTTGACCATTGCAAATGTTGATGTTGCCCATCATGTTGCTTACCGACAACTCTGGTAGAAAACATCCTGCACTTAAGCTCAGGAGATCTCAAAATAGGAAAATGGCTTGGAGGGGACATATCGCTTGAAGCGAAGCGTTACGAATTGCTGACGATCTCCGGTCGGAATGTCATGATGATGTTGCTGTCTCTCTTGCTCGCATTGGCGATTCGCATGAGCTTGTGAAAGAAAATCGCACGAATTGGTTGCTCGTCTATTTTCGCTCCTAGATAACAAACGACGCTGCCCCACGTCCTTACATAGTCATGGCGAAGATGCTTAGAGGGCAGGGTATCACATATTCACATACCATGGAGACAGATTACGTGGGAGGGATACAAGGAAGAATTTTTGGTGAAGTGTCTCAATCATTTCCCGACAACCTAATAGTTTGCGGGGGCTGAGAATGGAGTGGGTGAGGTGGATGCGTACCCGGCTTTGAAGCCAGTTCAGAAGTACGCAATGAACTTCCTCCCCGGTAGAATACACATCGCACCAATATGTGATAGTTTCAAAAATTTTGTTAGCATCAAATCTTCTAGAGACATAATAAGATGAGTCCTACCGTAGAACTTCGCTCCTATTCTATAAACGATTGAATGAACACGCGAGAATGCCGTTCTGTTGAGATCACTCTTCTCTCCATCATAACCTGACTGTAATTGTGGGCACCCTCAAAAATTCCATATGATTTGTTTGCTTACGTCATGGGGACATCTATGACATACGGAAACAAATTCGCAACAGTTCTTGTGTCTTCAGCAGATCTTCTCACAGAAGACTTTAGAAAACTTTGGTGGCCAGTGATCCGCTAGGGGATGTTTCCGGCACTGCTGTGGCAACACACAAAGCAATTCGGAGATTGAATAAGAAAATTTTTATTGGCATTACTGTTGGCAAACCCCACCCTCCTAGTTTGGTCACAATCGTTTTCTACGTAACGTTTTTCGCTGCACTTGAACACAGAGCAAAGACGTTTGCGTCAGCCTATAGGGCAGTGGCGCGCGCATTGCGGACGAGCTGAAGCTGAATGGTCTGAATGGTTTTGAATGCGGCATTCAAACAACTTCAGCAACGTTCCTTATTTCTTAATGAAACACCGCAGAATATTTCTTTAGGACTTGCAAGACTTGATGACTAACAAGTGAAACACTCTCCATGAGCCAGACCAATTCAAATAACTAATTTCAGAGGCAGTCAAATGAAGCTGTTCACTTTGTCAGAGTAGAGTTAAGCACGTCACATCGCCCCCCCCCCCCATCGTACACTTTGTAGCACCATTTTCTCACTCTTAAGACTACAAAAGCCAATTTAAAGAGGAACTGGATGCATGCTTCCGTGAGCAGATCTGATTCTAACTTTCCGTGTATGAACAACGAAGAAGCACGGAGACTTGAGAAGTGCGGGGTCAAAATTTCTTGATCAACGGTCTCCGAAGTTCTGGCAGAAAGGGATACCAAAGCTGCCCAAAAGCTGGGCAAAGGTACAACACAATAATGATGAATATATCTCTAACTGAGATTTTGTTCTTGTGAAGAAATCCATTCCTAAAGAATTCGTTGTGAGTGTTGCAGAGCTTCTTGCCAACCCATTGTAATCGACGCATGTGTTAATGTGTCGTTGGAGTTCTTTTCTGAATCGTGCAGAAATGCGGCGGTTGCTTCCAGAGGTCTCGAGTGCCGGCCCCAAAACGTCATCGCGTCAAATATGGTAGATAAATCAGCGACAACTGATAATGTTGGAACAGCATGATTCAGGGCGTGCAATCGCGTATTGAAGAACTCGTGACAGGCAGCCGGGTCCATCTAGGACATTCTGGCAATCATCGAATTTTTCACGAATTCTTTCCCTCGAAGAAGTGGAAGTCGCATTAGTTCGAATGAGCAAAAAGAAGTATTCGGAGAAAATATGTTGTAACAATATATAACACATTTCTCACTAATCTTCCGCACTGGACGAGGTCTAAGATGGGGTAGGTGCCGCCACGTTGTTATGAATGGACTTACGTCCAAAATGATGGAGGTGTGGGTCCTGATGAGGCAAAATTACAAAATTGGGTGGATCATATGCATGATACAGTTGTGGTCTTACTCCGTATTGAATTCACAGCTGAGACCACCTCAAATTCGTGGCAAAGAACCAAGAACGTACCAAAGAACCAGCGCAACGCGATTTCATTACTGTTTTGAGCTGCTCCAACAGGTGTTATGTGGTTCTTTACAAGGGCACTGCACGATGGAGTTTGTGGAATACTTCAGTCAGACTTAGAAATGGGCTACTACGTACCCGCATACTAGAGTTCCAGGAAAAGAATGAAGCACCAAAGAAATGATGTAAATAGTCATTATTAAAGTCGAAGAACGATACCTCAGCTGGAAATGCGTAGAAGTTCGCGATTTATTCGGAAGATTTATTCGAATTCATCTCTAATTCGAGCAGAAATTCTCGAAAGACTAATCACAGCACGAAACTGACATAACTCGCTAGAACTCGTTAAAACTTATTACAGAACCTTTCACATACAGAAAATTGTTATTTGAGCACATTCTTTCTCTCAACTCAAGAATATTAATTAATTAATTAATTTGTACGCGGTTATGTCACACTAGTGTGCGGATACAATCTCACGAATACAAGTACAAAAGTCGAAAAACCACTTTTTAACCGGCTTCGACGGTTTTTTTCTTCAAAAATAAAGAGGGTCCTAAAAAACGGAAGGATGACTGATTTGGGGGATAATTGTTGCCGTAGTGCGCGACTACACTCTAGATTTCGACAGGATCCATCCGTCAACTGCAGGCGTCTACGAACACTTACCACCCGCACGCGCGGCGTCAAGCCGTTTTGCCTTTTTGGACTTGGGAACAGCCAAGCATTGTTTCAAAAGGTGCCCTAATTTACTCTAGCACTTACTAGTCATCTAGGGTCAAAACTGTCCTTACTGGGTAAAGACCGACTGCGGCGGCCTTTCATACACTGTCACGCCGGGACTTGACGTGCGCGGGTGGTGAGTGTCCGATAATCAACTGCAGGAAGAGCTACACCTGATTATCACTGGAGCGCGCCAGCGCACAAGGCAAGGATCAAGTGATTTAGAATCCGTTCAGTTTATAGTAAATGCCTTCGGTGATTGCGCGTCTATTGGATGAAGGATAGGTAAAGCCGCAGCTCTGACGCATCTCAGACACAGGATAGACACAGGCGTTCGCGGTTCTGCGTCCACTCTGCGACATTTTCGTTTAGGGTATGTATGCTGCGATCAGTTTCCTTCAGAACGTAGCGGAAATGGGAACACAAATGGTCATGTTACATTTATGAATCGTGAAATCAATCTATCAATCGCATCACACAGCTCCGCCCTGGGAACTGGTACTAAGCCTCTTGAATCTGTCCAACATCTACTAAGTCCTGCTGATCAATGACCAGCACGCGCTGCTTCCTGGTTGGAAGGGAGCATTCTGAGCCCGAACGATGTTAACTATGTATTCTAGGTATGTACGGGATGGCACATAATTACTGTCCCACAGTAAAAAAGCAGGCAGAAATTGTGTGAAAGCACATCATTCAACGATCTCCTCCGTGAGCAATCGCTACCATCTGAGGAAGGGAAGAGCACCAGTTTCGTTGCATAGTTTCTCATATGGCGTAGATCACAGCCTTCAAGCTCTCGAGGTATGACTTCACTTGGCTCACACGTGACGCCCACCATCATTGGCGAGGAGCTTTTCACGACTGTGCAGGCCAACGATCCTCAGAATTATAGGACACATGAAGGAAGTTGTAAGGATACTGAAACGCTTAGTATGGTTGCCTCGCTGCATCGTCATCCGGAATTCGTTGCCATTTTCGCTGAAGTTGTGAATTCTTCTTTTTTTTCTCTCGGAAACGAACATAAATATCCATAAGGTCGTGTAGAAAGATAATAATTAGTTGCTCTTACTAGCTACCAACCACAATGGAAGCGCCCACTGCACTCTTTGTCGCGATGCAGCGCCTACCCATCAAAACGAAAAATTCCCCATAATTGGGGCCTTGTCACCGTGACTGTCTTTACCCTTGCCTCCGAATGATCAACGTTTTCGCCTTAATGAAACGATTTAGGGCACTCGATTTGCGCTATGCTGGAAGAGAAGGCGTGTCTGAAAAAACAGGTCAAAATTCAGTCTCTGACGATGACAGTGGAGGAAGCCCGCAGGGAAATACCGTAGAAGCACGAACGACCCACGGTGATGAAATATCGCAAGATTCTGTGGACTGCGATCCACTCCAAAGGAGATGACATCGAGTGACACTAACGTTTTTTTTTGTTTTACTTTAAAATAGCAAATATTTCCTGGAGAGGTGGCAAATGCGCTTTTATACTTCTTCTGTGCCTTTTTTTATAGTGGGACAGTGATTATGCGCCACTCTGTATATGCAGCGACATGTATATACAGCATAAGAACTGAGTGAGTCGGTTAGATATGAGCATCACACAAAGATCTCTATGTGGAGGTCTCCTATCAGCACTCCTCCGGGCTCTGACATTTGTATGCAGGTGGGTCCCCACTAATGGTTTAAGTACAGTCGCAGCCAAAAAGATATGATCAGCGCCATTTCGACAACATGATTTTTTGCTATAGCTCACCTCGGGATTGAGCTATCCGATGAAATTTGGATATGTTTTGTAGCTATGTAGATGCTTCCTAACAACAGCTTATCCGGAGAAACTCAACTCCATTGGCTTTACTAAGCCTGAACATCAATTTCCTCGGCTTGTTTCGATTTCGTCCAATATCTTCACTACCAACTCCTGAGAAAAATGAAGAGTTGATAAAGATTAGGCACATAACAGGCAACCTTTCCGCCGATGTCATTGCTGCACTTTCCTTCGCTGCGCAAATGCGAGATTCAAAGTAAGAGGTTGAATTCATCAAAAATTCTTTTTTATTGTATCTAAGGAATTTCGACAGTGTTAAAGTTCCTATTTCAATTTCAGAATAGTTGTTCGTAGTAGATATCGTAGGAATATCCTCCATCGGAACGGTTGCCTTTTGTTCGAAATTATTAAAAACTCCATTTTCTCACTTTTTTGGCCTTCTTGGCAATCCCACTCTTTTGAGTAAGTAGAAGAACCACAGAACACGCCTATTACAGCAAAATGCTCACTCAAAATGAAGTCTAGAATAACTCCTTGTCGAATCGAAATGAGGCCATACAAGCGAGGAACCATCACGTTTATTAAAGCGGTGAATTTGGATTTGCAACGCGATAGTTTTGTTTGGAAGCAGTTTGTGTCAATATTATGCAGAGAAAAGAAAGAGTGCTTCGATCCTCATCACATACTACAATTTTGGCCGAGTAGCTGAATCCCAAGTTATAATAAAAAGTTCCATCTTCAACATGCCACTGATCATATCTTTTTGACCGCGAATGTACAATAATATAGCTCCAACGTTGTATTATGTACTTGCGTTCTTCTGTTCAGCTTATTGAAAGTGATATTTGGAGCGGTCTGAGTGGATAGGAATAAATAGATAAATAAATAAATGAAAATAAGTAAAGAAATGAATAGAAGCAAAGCCTGTAGGCAAACTTCCCACATTTCTTTTGTACAGATGGCTGAAACATTTCCGAGCATTAAAAGAAGAGCTGTCGAAGCCATTTTCAAGGGTGCTATCTGTTCTGGTTTAGCACTTCACAGGAATGTGCTTTCAAAGGGTAAAGCAGAACAGTGTGCACTCCTTAATCGTCTTGTTCCTACGATCCTTGTAATTTGAAGACTCTCAATTAAGAAGAATCTTGTCAAGAGGATATGAGTGCGCCAAATAATTACTGTTGTCACGGGAACTGCATAGTAACTTGTCATCTGAAACTCATAGCGGGCAAGTTAAGTGTGCGCTGCTGTTGGCAGAAATTCGTGATTTGTTGCCTCCACAAAATGGAAGGTTCCGAGGAGCAGATGAGCACTTGTTGCAGCCTTATCAGAGGTCTCCTCCATTCTCGGCCGCCTATGCGGCAGAAAAAGATAAGCGAGTTTGGCTTCGGCCTCAATCTGGCAGCATTTCTTCAAATACTTACACAACAATGCATGATTTCGGAACTCGAAAAATCTTATCATCTTTTTTTTTTTGCGAAAATTGAACGAAACCCTAAGACTACACTTTTCCTTCGGGAATGAAAATGAAAAAAGCTCTGAACAGCGGTCTCGAATTCTCATCCGCAACAGTTCAATGAGGCAAAATGAACTTACATCGGTCATAGGATGCACAGAAGGTGAAAGGGCAGGCGTATGGGATGGGATGGACTCGAGGGCGATAAGCGCGGCGGAAGCCGTTGTCGGCGGTGGTGACTGGTGATAACCTACGACCGCTCCCACCAACACCACGTGGCGCCAACGCCTTCCGCAAAAAGCGCCGAAGAATACGAGGAAGCTCAATCGGCTTGCAAACCAAAGGGATGGGTCCTTCAGATGAGTTTGGGGGGGGGGGGGCCAGGTACGCGATGAACTTCACCACATAGGCGGCGGAGAATGATTTCGGACAAAGGGAAATGACTTCGCACGCTTCATAAATGATGTGTTGCACAGATGAAAATCCTAGCTGGGAAGCGTAGTGGGCTTTCATGCATACAGAAATGTCAAGTATTCCAGCCACTCCAAACCGTACACGCATGTACGGTTTTCCATACATTGGATCCCCTGGATTTGCATGAAGTGCCGGAGCACCTGCGTTTTTCTCGCATGTTAAAAAGTGTAAACATCTTCTAAGGAAGGTTATGCAAAACCACAGCTCAGATTAGATTAGAGGCTCGAAAGGGATCCCGCTGAGACAGTTAACACCTAGACAATAACCGATCCAGAGCGGCTACATCTTCATGCAAGGACCAGTTCGGGAAGTTTCCCCAAGTAATGTGAAATTCTGAGATATTTGGATGGCAAACTGGGTCCTTGACGCCCCCTACTCAACCCGGACAAAAAAAAACGAAACATGGTTACTTCTAATATCACTAAATCTGGAATTGTTTGCGACCTCCTGTACCTCGATACGAGTCAAGACAGAGCAGAAAAGGGGTGGGATACGTGCCCCATTTCAAGCTAACTCGCTTCATGAAAGTATTCTTTGTTTTAGATATTTTACTTCCGACAATTTAAGCTTTGATTTGTTTCCACATTTAGCCGAACTCTATAGATTGAAAATCAACTGAAAAACTACTGCGCTCATGAATTAAGTTAATGGGCCCAACAGTAGGATATACAGGGAACTTCAAACGGGCAGGTGAATAGGGACCTATGGCGCGACGTGGTACTCTTTGTGTGTGCTGCACTCCTCCACCAGCAATGCTTTGATCACGCTTTCTGATACTTGCTGCTCAATGCTGCCGGGCCGCGGTACTGGTTCGCATCCACCTGGCCATGTTGCTACTTTAACATGAGTGTTTTTTGGTAAGCCCACTTCCTGATGCTACTAATAACT
The DNA here is from genome assembly GCA_037903475.1 of Ancylostoma caninum. Lineage (NCBI taxonomy): Eukaryota > Metazoa > Nematoda > Chromadorea > Rhabditida > Ancylostomatidae > Ancylostoma > Ancylostoma caninum. The sequence continues at coordinate 55,016 of JBAJFG010000341.1, forward strand.
GCGTAAATAAGGAAATTCATGAGATGTGCATCCCTTCATGCAGAAGATCTCTTTACTTCCTCAACACTCCAAGTGCAGGGGTTCTAACACCTCATGCATATGTGGGGGGAGTAGGGGATTAAATACATTAAATATATGGGCATTATACACGCCCCCCCCCCCCGAGAATGGGTCGGCAAATTTTTGAAATTACTTTGCAATCTATTAAACAAAGCGCCGTAAGGGGGCTAGAGAGGCTAGAGATACGCGGCGGCACCCATAGACACCGCAGTCTTGAGGCGCAGACTGTGGGACGAGTGGCCGATTTTTAGGGACGCAGGCACATTCGTTCCGGGACTCGCAATTACGTCACTGCTGGCTCTTCCGCATGCACGATGTAGTGATTTCATCACCTTCGCTGTCGGTCTCGCAGAATGTACGCAGCAGAAAACCACCCTTCCACTGTTGCGATGCTGTAGGCACTTGCAGAGAAGAAATGGACGGGTGTTATGAGAGTTGCAGCGTCTGGGAAGCTTAGAGGGGGGGGGGAGGGCGGACCTACGCGGTCGCCCCATCTGATGGATGCTCTTGCCGCATCCCGTACTGAATTCTCGCAGCGATTGCGTAGTCACGACATCCGTTCGTTTCGAGAAAGCTTCTGAACTAACACGGAGTAAAAGCCTCAATTTATCAAGGCATGACATTGTGTATCCAATCAACTATATACGGATACGGATCCACCGATGGAGAAAGGGCCCGCCGTGGCCCATTGGTGTGGGGAACGAAAGGATGCGGGTCCACCGATGGAGAAAGGGCCCACCGTAGCCCAGTGGTGTGGGGAACGCCAGGACGGTCTGATGAACGCCAGGAGACGGATCAGTCGAGAGAGAACGGGTCCGCCTGGCCCAGTGGTGTGGAGAACACCAGGATTCGTGACCCCCAAAATAGGATTGGTCCGCTGTGACTCAGTAAAGTGGAGAATACACGGTTCAGCTGACGGTGAACGGGGTTAATGTGGCCTAACCGTGAAGATGATGCCAGAATACGGGTCCATCGATGGAAGAAAGCCCGCTGCGGCCCAGTAGTGTGGAAAACAATCGGATACGATTTCGCTTTGGTCCAATAGTGTGACGAACGGATAACGGCAGGATACAGTTCCTTCGATGGAGAACGAGTCTGCGTTCGTCCGGTGGTGAGGAATACGCACAAATACGCCATACCATGGAGAACGGACTTCTCATACTCATACTCAACCCTTAAGAAGGACTTCATGTTTGGGCCCATTTGAAAATTGGTTCTGCTTGTATATCAGTTTTCTAGAGATTTGGCAAGTGCGAAGCGTTTGCACATGTTCCAAGTGGCTGCCCCACCCCACTTTCTAGCGTCCCGAAGGAGCGCTAGTACATATAAAATCTTGTATTAGTTTATTTTTACTTGTTTATTTTTAATATTATTTTTAACATAATTTTTATTAATTATCATTTATTATAATTAATATTTTTATTAATTTTATTTTCCGTCTGGGTCTCCAAAAAGGCGGAGATCCCACTTTTTTTCCCGCGCCCCCCTCCGCTCACTTTCTGCGTCCGCCACTGATGGGACATATATACGTAAGGTATTAAATACATGAGCAAATGTACGAGCGAAATTTCGAAAGGTAACAGTTTTTGAGAACATCTCCGTTCCTCTCCCCTCCCAGCGTGGTCGTTCATGCATACTGTCCTGGATCTGAAGTCACTATTTGGTTTACGTTTGTGCAGCACTACAGACGAACACGGTAACACATGAAACGCAAACCAAGTAGCTTTAATGCAAGAAAAAGAGTTTCAGCAGTTGGAAGTTTTCTAAATGCAGCAGTTTTGTTAGATACAACAGTTCCAACTAACTTTCACAGGGGTTTTGCGGTCGTCATAAGCAGTCGAACGAAGATGTGAGATAGAACAGATGATGAAGACTGCACCCATCTAGCGAGGAGGTTATCGGTGTATCTAACCGGTAGAACTTGGAGGTGGGGATTACTGGCAAATAGCAGCGAAGGTACGAAGCATACTGTAGCGAAGGATGTGAAGGATGTTGAAGTCACCCAGAACCCTGTGAGGGGGGAAAATCAACGGAATGAAACCTGGAGATATGCTAGGGAGAAGAAAAAGAAAAGTTCATATCAAAAACTGCTTTACAACTGGGAGTCCCAGCAGGAATTCATAAGAGTCCTCATATCATTTCCCGTGTTTCGCTAGGATGTTCCACATGCAGTGTTGTCGTGCATGAGGGACATATTCATTTTCGCCTAATACTGCACTGATAGGAAGGTGTAATGGCAGCGATTAAGCATAGGCTGTATTAATATCTATTTCACATTTCCCCGGGATTCGCTAAAATGAAAGGAATCAAAGCACATACCATGCCGGTCATTCGAACTTAAGCGAAAGATACATACATTTTTGTTCAACAGAGATAATTTTTCCCTTAAAATTAAAATTATTTTTTTGAATTATCCGGATTATAAGTGGAGTAGGTATGCAAATATAGAATTTTGAGCACCGTTGGAATTCTACTGAAGAGCTATTGATTTTTGTAGTTTTATACAGCTGCTGTTTGATTCATACATAATCATATAGTAACAATGATGTCTATACCTATCCTCATTGCCACTGTTCTACTGCAGAACGATAATGAAATAGATGATTCTCCTCTCATAGAAAGAGTCAATTTGAATCTAGGATATCACAGAGGCCTTATATATGATGAGATTTTCATCAAACTATCAACCAATAAGACGATTACGAATTCGCCTACAGAGAGTAAATCTCGCATAATTCTGTCATAATTAGTACTGGTAGCACTCTTTGAAGCAGTGGGATGTCATTGGGAATGTGCGGAACACAAATTGCAGTATTAGTGGCAGACTGTTCCTTACCTCACTCTGTTTTGAGAAGATCTATGTCTCCATCAAAGGAAGAAGACTCTTCGCAGTCTTTAAGGTTGATTAATGAGGATAATTTTCCCAAAGTTATTAGTTGTTGTGTCATTGTTTTATAACGGCTGTCTTAAACAGCGTAAATAAATAAATAAATAAATGTTGGGTGACAGTTCCTCACACTAAGGAGCTCATTGGCAAGCATTTTTTTCTTAGGACGAATTCCGTGACGCATTCGCCTGTACGAAGACTAGGACTAGGTGTGCGCTGGGAGAATGCACTAAAATATTACTACTGTCATGTATTCCGCGTTTTTCAATAATCGATTTGAATATTCAAATGACATATCTCCCATCCAAATGTGCCCAACATTTAGATGGGATTGACTTTCTTTGAGATCTGCTGCTTTCTCTCGTACCCACCTTTGGCGACACGATTTCAAATCTGGCAGGCGCAGACTGAGGTTGCGGGCCGATCGAGGCCGAGGTAGTGGCAGCCGTCGAGGAGGTGCCTGATGTGGATGGCTGCTCATCAGACGAAGTCGCCTGCTTGCCGCCGTTCACGCAAACCGTCGGCAACAGCAAGCATGGCGGCTTACACGGCTCCATTCCCTGAAATTTGGAAGGTTCGACATCGTTCCTAACGAGAACGAACAGAACGGCACGGAAATTGGTGAAGCGAGCACGACTGGAGGGGAACATTGAACTCCGATCATAAATCTGACTCAGGATGAGCAACAAACAACATCTGTATAAGAACAACGATATGATCAATGATCGGTGACGATATGATCACGAAAATGCCTTGGAAGAGAAAGAGGAGCTTACTCGCTTCATCAAACGCTTCATAGAAAGCTGTGACTACGGGATTGAAGAACATATGAGGCTGTATGGTTAATATTATACATATATAAGTGGAAGGGTTATGCAGTTGCCTCACATCTCCAATAGCTAGGGGTGCTTGTAGGCTTGACGAATTCCCATCACATCATTGTTGAGAGAGGAAAAAGAAAAAAAAAGTCTCTGTGCTGATAAAGAATGGGGTAGAAGTTAAGCAATGTGAGCATTTCATGATACTGAAGTGACGATTTTGATTTTTTTTCGATGGATTATATTAGTTGGATTACATCTTCTAAATGGTAGTTGTTTCCTAGTGACTTTGAGAAGTAAGAAATTGTTGATCGCTGCCTATTTCCGCGAATTGTCCACTTCTGTTAGTTTTGCAGTGAAAGGAAAAGGAAGCAAATAGCAGAAGAAACATGTGTATTCATGAAGATCGCACAAAACCGAATCTCATGAAATTGAATAGGCCCTGTCAATACATTAGTTTGTTTTCACTCCTCGAATATCGTCGCTCTGATGTACGGCGAAGGATAAGTGGTATGATGATCGTCGGGTAACATTACTGAACAACGACTGGCACTATGCGAGGGCGAAAAAATTGTTAGGTTCTGAGATGTTGATGCTACGCCACAAGTAAAAAAGTTATCTCAAGATTTATGGTGTTTGAACGACAGAGTCGAGGAAATAAGACGAAGAAATGGTTATTTAATTTGAGAAGTCGTAAATTTTTGTCTTTTATACATAGCATCCGGGACATTCTTCCGCGAAACTTGAGAACCAGTATTAGTGGCGGACGAAGATAGTGGAGAGGAAAGAGGGGGAGGGGGAGAGAAGTGGGAAAATGAGATGTGTCAGCCGCTCTGAGGACCCAGCCGGCAAACAAAAATAATAATTATTATTATTTGAATACGGAATAACTAATAAAGAATAATTAAAGAAAAATAACAGGAATGAATAAATAAAAATAAACACATACAAGATTTCGTTTATTTCATGAAGTAATTTCAAAAATTCGGCGACCCGTTTTTGGCAGAGGGGCGGTATCTTCCCACCCTCCCTGCGTCCACCATTGGTCGGTACCATAAGTACGACATCACTTACGGTAGCGCCTTTGGGAAGAAGCTTCACGTACGACGATGAGGATAAGTTGGATCCGGGGCGCAGTCCCAGACCACAAAAGGGTACAGAAAGTCGCACGTTTTGTTCCAGAAAGGCAGAAATACATGGAAGGCGCAGTTGAGGATTAAATTCTATGCACAAAAGAGCGCTAGGAAACATCAAGGTCAGGAGTCGTCGGCGAGTACAGGTTGAGAAAAACTGTTGAGAGCATAGGCATGAGATTGCCTGAAATCTGAGGTTCGGCCTGGATATTATCTTCAACTCAAGCAAGTAAATGTTGCGCAGTTGTCAGACGGAATAGTAATGCGACGTTACACACGGTGGTGTTGGAATGACAGAAATGCAGCCAATAATAACTGAGAAATCTTCTGAAACGTAAAAACAATGATGTCTTCTCCATTTGGGAGATTTGAAGGTTTGTCCGCTGAGCTCAGAATGAAATTCTGAGCAGAATGATAGAATCAGAATATGCAATACTTGATAGTTTTGTTCACTCTCGATGGAGAACCCAGGGTGAGACAGATGCCCCATCCGTCTCACCCTCACATCGGGTGCCCTCTCATGTTGCGTCCTCTCGCTAACCCCTGAGCTACACGGGACATTTGTCTCAGGCGTGCTTTTTCAGCTCACCCTGGAAGGAATCACCAAGTATTATGTACCATTCTACTCGGAATCTCACGGGCTCGGCAGCTGACAATTGCGCAACACCTAAATTTTCGAAATGGGAAAGAAATTTAGCGGAAAATCGTTTTCAAACATGACTTGTTTTCTGGGCCAGTTCCAGGAAAAAGCACTTGCTTTTATGACTGCTGTATGCGCAAGGATTTCAGCAAGCAGATAGACAACTGCGCGACTCACGATTTCTGAAAATTGCTGAAAATTTTTAAAGGACGCAAATCCCCCCCTCGATTTTGAAAATTTGATTTCTTCGTGGATTTTTGGCAACCTTGACCTTTGTGTTTTGTGAGACTACCAAAATATTTAGCGAAAATCAAATTGGGACACTATAAAGCAGGGCGCCGGTGCAAATCTCACTCTGAACTGCGCTCGCTCGTTAGCTGGGCCCCTTGACCGCACCTTCCCACAGTCAGAGGCAGCCATGGCCACAGTATCGATCTGCTTCTGAACTCTTCGTAGCTAGAGAAGACAGCCAATGAGACAACTCGTACATATTGTCGCGTGCGATGGGCCTCCGTTGCGGTAGTACTACTTGATAATATAGAAAGCAAACAACTGACGCAACGATTTTTTTAAATATTTGAACGCAAGTGAAAGAGCATGAAACCCAAAACTAAGCTCCCAATTATCGAGTTGATCCTTTGAGTCCCAGGGGTAACAAAAATGATGATCCGGCCTAGATCACTTACAGATTAGCCATTGCAGTAGAATTTCAGAGCAACTAAATATAGATCCATTGAAGTTCGAAGCACCCTTCACCTTGTCAATTTATCTACTTCAATAAGTTTTATGGGAATTTTTATCACGTGTGCAGAAATACCATACGTATTCGCTTTTTGGTCTTTGTTCTATAATAGTTTCACTGAAGTACTTTTTCAAAATTTGTTTTCAACTCGATATTATTCTTGGAGATCTGCCTGACTTCATCCACCACCCACTACGCCGTGCTTAAACGCAGTGTCCAGCCGAAACCTTTGAGCTGGAGTGCTCATTAGATTATGATAGGGGGTCGACTCCATATGCAGATGCCAAAGTTTCAGCAAAAAAGTCGCAGAAATAAGTGAGATATCCGCCCTAGACTCAGTACCCAAACCCATCCCCAGTGTCCAGCACACCCACCCGGCTCCGAAAGAAGGAAAGAGCGGAAGAACACTACCTGCCCAACAGTATCTTTTTTCCGCTCGGGACCGCCAACCTATGACAAATGTCGCACTTGGGGCGTCACGTGTGGTGGCGTTGCGGTCCCAGTATCATTATGAAACCAGCGGGTGCGCTCATTAAACACTGCTAACACTAGCAAATAAATGAGCTGTCGCCAGACTGTTTCCGCTCTGAATCCAGAAACCGGTGCAGCAAGGCTGAGATCCACGGGACGGTACCCAAGCAAATCAGTGGCCGGTTTTATTGGTTATGGTATACACTTCGTAATGTTGAGCGGGGAAGAACGCTACAAAAAATAGGAGCGAGCGACAGTGGGTGGGAATTAGAGCGGTTAAAGTGGACTTTATTGATATCCACGAGTACTACGCTATCGTTACGTTTGAAACAGACTAAATGCCGAGATAGAAATGCCCTAGACACGCACTCCACTCCCATCAGAAATCAAGGAGCGCTTTAATTCGCTGTTTTTCTGCGTGGAAAGGTCTTCTACCGCTTTGACTGCATGAATTTACGAAGCATTTTACGGAAAAATATGTCCTTTTTGTCCTTTCTTCTATTTTCGCAATGGGTTCATGATGCTGAACCTGAAAAAGCATTAGATGCACGCACGACTTCAACAGCTTCGTCTATTCTTTGAATGAGTGCCAGACAGATCGTGGAAACAACGTATCCGAGTGAGAGCAGATGCATTTTCTATTGCTATCATTAACCCATTATGAGTAAACATCCCGTTTCCCACTGCCTGTCGCGCTCCAAGGCAAAGTTGCACTGCAGGCACACTAAACTGTAATAGGTTGGTGGACCTGAAGCGAAAAGGATACTGTGGGGCGAACCATGTCCTTCCGCTCTTTCCGTGGCTGTCCCGGCTTCTGCCATTTCGCGCGTGGAATTGGGTCACGTGGAGCATCGTAGGAAAATATCAAACTGATTATGGCAGCTTCTCTGTATTGTAATTGATTCATCTCCGTGTAAGCGTCTCAAATTCGCACATGTGTTCTAGACATCCAGGTACTGTTGCTCAACACCCCAGTTCTTCGACGATCAGATTATGTGGGGAGATGGCTATTCATACCGAAACTTACCTCCAACTAGTCAAAAAGTAGCACTTTAGCAGAGATGCGGACCCCTGAAGGAAGAGGAACTGTCCGGTTGAAGCTAAAATTGAAGCAAATTTTCTTTGGGCCCTCTATGACGAGAGTGCTGTCGGACATCTCGTCCGCATCAGTCAGAAAGGGGCTCGGAAAATGGTTTTTCGTTTGTGTGTTTTGTGATCTTTCAAGTTCATACCTGGTATGAGTGAGCCAAGCTGGCTTAGAAACCACAGAAACCTAGTGCTCGAAAATTTTGTCTGACATTGATTTCAAGACTTGAAGTCTTGGCACGGGATTTACTACTTGTTATAGTAGAAGACGCTGGAGAATGTTTCTTCCGCCTAAGAAAAGCTTCCGAGACTTTTCGCCTGTTCAACAGGAGTCTCGACTATTCAACTATGATTTTCCTATCGAAAATCAGGGAGCTTATGTAGACCTAATGTTCTTCGTGACCTAGAATATTGCCTAGAAAACAAAAGAAAGGGAGTTTCGGATTGATAATTGCACAAACGCTGCTGTGAAAACTAACCTTTTTTATTCGTGTTCTATTATTGGAATTTATCTCTGGTCGACCTTGAGTTCATCAATCATTGAGTCGTGTCTGCGGAAGTGACCTAGCACTACAGGAAAAGATTAGCTTTGCTTCTAGCATATCCCTAAGAAGGAAGAGTTCCTGCAGGTGGACAACTAGAGCGTAGAAGATCATCTGGCAACACTTCAAAACAAATTATTAGGGTGTGACATAAGTTTTCGCTGTTTTTGCATAGGCATTTTCAAAGACTTCTAATAAATGAATACCGATTGGATTTCGCGCATGTCTAGATACCGTTTTAAAGCGCATGATCCCGCGAACATTCTGGAATGTGAGACCTATTTTTGTGTCTCATCTTGAAAATGCAGTGAACTCCAGAGTGAACCCTTCAAGAATGCTAATGCGGTAACTGCACTTCCACGGATAAAAATTTTGCATTAAAACAAAAAATAACATTGAATGAAACCAACCAAATTCGGCTGGAGTAATCTCGAGGCTATTCTTATTCTCTCTGGTACTTTCACTACCCATTTTATTGTCGAGCAGTCTGAGGCACAGGCACCAAACATGGTAACCCAAAATTTTGATTATGCCGTTTTTCTCTGTAGAGGTGAAGCGAATTGTGATGGGATTTCCTCCACTGTGAATGCGAACATCAACCAATTGCGGATATTAATCCGTGGAACTTTGGGACAGGTTCCATGCGCTCTGTGGAAATCACACAATTTTGCCAGACCGCAGAAGCCGCCTTAATTTTGCTGGTCGAACTCTCCTGAAGGGGGAAGACCTCGCAAAGGAAATATCAATTGAGCATTATGTAGCATAAATCTAGCTCTAACCATGAGCCGGTTACCAGATCACAAGAATGTCTATTGAGCGAGAACCGATTTGCCAAAGACAGTGACCTCTAGCACAACCCGACTCAGTTCTTTGCATGGCAGTCCACAGATTTCTAGAGCAATGGAGTCGACCTCCTGATGAAAAAAAGGCAAAAGACCAGTGACTCTTGCGGTGCATACTTCGTTTGATACCTGCCGTTATTTTATTTTTTATAAAAGTTTTTTGTCGAAAATTTCAAAGCAAAGGAAACTTATGTTACAACCTAATACTTATCTTAATTGCCTCCAAGTTTCGTTTAACACTATGATCAAGACTTACAACTTATTACTTATAGAATTCGTACCATAATAATAACGAGCCTCTACGCGAAATAGGCACGAACCAGTCAATTTTTGAAAACAAAATTGCATAGTTGCAAAATACGAATGATGTTAACCTCCCTGTCAAAAAAACCTTGGATTGTTAAAGTCCAAGTCGTCGATCATGTCTATATGGTTGCTGAGATACATTCTGCATGATCAACAGGCAAAACCACACCGTCAGCTTTAACTAACAGCGCTTTTCTCGATCCGCATTGTGCTGTCCTCCTCTTTTGTGCACCTTCAACTGCCTTCTGCCGCGCACGACGTTTCTGGGGGCAAGACTCGGTTCGGGAGACCGCCTACATTACCTGGTAGCAGATGATGGTGATGTGGGCAACTCTTGCACGACTCCTGCAATCATAGGTGCGAGCGACGTGCGAAGGAGGTGAGAAATTTATGAGCGCACCTCCTGACCGTCACCCGTTGGGGAACAACCTTCACTGTTTTGACCCCTGATTAGTCCCTATCGTAACTATGGCCGGTACACAAGAATTTGCATTCCTTTAATAGAGGATGAGATGTAGGTAATTGTCAGGATATTTTTTCATTCGGGATAAATAGAGACAAATGAAAGGTGATCAAGCAATACATAAAGTAAATTTATAAACGACTCTTGGAGGTGGCGAAGCTATTGTTGATGCATTTTGTCAATGACCATGAAAACCGAGTAACAGCAAAATTAGCTAAGAATTGCGTCCAAAGAGCAGCGATTAACCCAAAGCAGCTTAAAACCCGTCGTTGCCGTTGCCCCAGGAGTGATTGGAGATGACGCGATCAGCTCAGGTATCCGCTTATCTAAGATCATGTTATCATTAGAGATCTGACGTTTTTATGGGGGCGACTTAGACGGATGTAGGTGTTGAGCCGTAGTTACTGAATATGATCCAACAAATAGAATCTATTTTGCTGTGCCTTCAATGCAGCAATTTTTCTCGATCATTGAATAAGGCATCTTAGCAAGAACGTAAGGAAAACTATTGATATCTAGCATTGGAAGTTGAGCATGAAAAATGCCACACATTCGAAATGTGTAAGAGAAATGCCACGAACTTTCTGGTAGTCGTTCAGCACTCTTACAGCAATAAAAAGGAAATCGACGAAAAGACTTTTGTTCGAAACGACTGGAAAACTAAGAATATACAGAAATTTGCAGTTGTAGAGTAGCGAAAAAAATTTGTGAGTCAAGAGGATGCTCGAAAGGATCATCGAAAGCTAAATTTCAGTCGGCTTCAATTTTAGCTAGTAGGACTACACAACACGAAATTGGCAAAAGTGCATTTGATTTCAACACTCAGACTGTAAAAAAAGAGCAGCCATAAATGCATTGAAAGGATAGCGTAGTCACAGCCACGTTTTGGTGTGTTTTATCTACCAATAATGCAACTGAAGCGATTATAAACCACTCGATGTTGGATACTTCCAATGCTGTGCTGTGGGATGAATTTCGTCCACAAATGTGGATGTGCAGCTATGGTGTTGTCAAGTTTATCCCTTGACGAAAATGTTGAATGCTGTTTCGGCCATTATGTTAATCGCGTTGTGAGTGTGAAGTTCTAACGCTTCTCATTTCAGCGTGGTTCTTACGCGGTGGTAGTCGATACATATTAAAATCGATGTCATCCGAGCGATGTTAACAAGACATGGTTCTTCGAGCCCGAAGATAAAGGAAATTGTGCATTTTCTTTCGATGAGATGGAGAGGTGTTCACGAACTTCCACACAGGTGCTGACAACGATCGCGACGAGGCATTGTGTTTACACTTCATCGCGAGGCTTTCATGCGTCGGCCAGAACGATGAGAACAGCGAGTTTAAAGGTTGTGGGGCCGAAACAATAAACAGCAAAGCAAACAACAACAAACAAGGAGATTAAAGGAAACGACTTTAACTCCACCAGGCACAACCTCCAAACATTTCACCGCTTCCACAGAATACAACTCAACGTGCAACGAACCGTATCGAAGGGGAAGACGACAACAGGGCAGTTTATACTGAATGCGTGCAACTGACGCGTGCGTCTATATGATGAAGAATAGGGCCCAGTTGCATCGCAGTAGTGGCTCAGAAACATGCGTTTTCGGCTTCACGGCTGGTGCGCGTTCTCTTCATTGAGGATGTGCATGCCGCGTTGACTGGTTTTCGAGAAAAATTATTCGCAACCTGATGCGTGCGTCTGACGCGCGACTGATGCCCGCAGCTAGTAAAAATTGCCCAAACGACGGTCACTGACACCACCATCATCACGCATTGATCGACATATCGATTACTTGGAGGAAGCCAGTAAACCAAACTCTGATAACTGTGCAGCATGAAAGAAGTCCGAACGGCGTAATGGTTCGAGGAGGAACCCTAGCAGCAACGGTTCCCAATTGCTGCCATTCCTACCGATTGCTGCTCACGCTTTCATCCCTTCAGCAGCAATTGCTGAGGGATGGCATCAAGTGAGGGGAGGATGGCAGCAATTGAGAACCGTTGCTGCTAGGGTTTCTACTTGAACAATTACGCCGTTCGGGCTGCGTTCGTGCCGCACAGTTACCAGAGAAAGTTCTCCCCGATATCCAATAGGTCATCCGAGAGATCTCCTTGAGGCAAATCGAATGGTAATTTATTTGCTTTGATTGGGGCAGCTCTAAAGAAGTTATCAGTAAGCGACGGTGATTTCGCGGAGCGATCGTCGGTTTTCGACATCATGTGAGCGGTATTGTAAGAAGTGCATGCTAGTGCTGAAGTGAGTGCATGCGATATATTCTCCTCCAATTGAATATAGATGTAGGAATCTTGGATGCAGTGAGAATTACTCAAGATTGACGATGATAACAGAATCTGCGAGAACAGCCAGCAGTGCCTTAGAGGCAGTGTCTTACTTAATTTCAATTCTGAGAAGCTAAAAGATTCTGAACCAGATGGACACCCTGATTCCATTAATGCACTTGAAATGCTCCAGAATGAATGATGAACCTTTGCACGGGAGCCCAACCGGTTGTGGTTTGCATGTACCATTATCCATGTTTAATGTATTAAGCGAATGTCAAAAACGACACAGCAATTACAGCTCATGTTTTTAGTGAGGTACCGATCATTTGCCGAGGATTTTGGAGTTCCGGGTGCTTAGGCTCAATGTTCTGTGATAGATAATGGACACAATTAGTAAATCTCCAAAGGTGTTCATTTTTTGTTCTCACTATCAAATGCGTTCAGTTCTAGGCATTTCTCAGGAGGGTAGCGCAAAAAAAACGCTAGAAAAATGAGAGGTGGACGAGCCAAGGTGTGCTGGCGATCAGCCGGGAAGGACCCATCACAGTTGATACGCTTACGTAATTAACTCAAATCACGTGGAGATTTGCTGCAGCTCTAATTGCTCCGTGACGCACCGAGCAGGCATGACTGCTTACCGGAGTAAATGCTAATTAATATGAGGTTCTGGCAATTTCATGACGTGAGTCACCAATCGCTATTGAGTTAGTCATCTTTACGAATCTTTGCCCGTGAAGTTCAGTGCTTCGCGCTTGAACTGTTCAGCATGAAACGGTTAACAGCGAAGACTTAGCGCTCTTGCAAATGGCTGTTACGCTTGCGCCATACGTAGTGAAAAAGAATAAACAGACTTAAATGCTGTATAAATGTTAAATGAAGATGCGGTCATGATTACTGGAGACCTGAATGGCCACGTAGGGGTGACGAAGGACAGCTACAGGTGCTTGATGGCTTTGGATGCGGGGTGCGCAACGTCATTGGTGCGCGAATTCTTGATTATGCCGAGCCTCCTAACCTTGTCATGGTGAACATGAGATTTCGAAAGCGACCGTCCCACCTCGTCTCTTTCTACAGCGGCAGCAACAAGACAGAGATTGACTACGTCTTAGTGAGGTACCGAGACCAGAAGCTCGTCACGGATGCAAAAGTCGTGCCGTACGAGAAGGTCACGTCACAACTGCAATCGTTAATCTGTACGATGAAAATCACGCCGCCAAGCAAGAGGCGCGCCGGGCAATGTGGGCCGGCTCGAATCAGGTGGTGGACACTGACAGAGAAAGAAATAGCAGTCACCTCTCACATCCAGTTGCCACCTATGACGAACGTCGATGAAGCATGACAAAAGGCAACTGATAATATCCTTGCAGAGTTCGACACGACCAAAACTGGTCGATGGAAGATCGACCGAAATACTTGGCTTTAGACGGAGGAGCGAAGGGCGAAAGAGAAGTTAGATTCGAAGGACGGTGAGCGCTTTATCTACCGACTCGCGAAATCGTGTCAGCGCTAAGCAGACGACGTCGAGAAGATTCATGGCGTCATCGATGAAGAAGGCCACCTTCGGATGGATCGCAAGAAGGTGGTTAAAGGCAGCACTCACGGAAATTTTCACTCCTCAAATTCTCACTTCTCGAGGAACTGCAGCACAATCCGGTTAGTTCTCGTACAAGACCAGCAGCGAAAACGGCCTTTATTCAGCTCTTTAGCAAGTATTCTTGGGTGATGGCGATAACTTTGGACGGGTTACTGCGCGTGTCGGGCGTTCCTTTTGTTGGTCAAACGCAGGGAAATCAGCCGTTTTGATGCTGTTCTCGCGAAATTTGTCGCAGTTTTGCTCAGTGTAGGTCCTTTTGATAGTCTTCTGTAATTTTTGGTGTTTTTTGTAACTCACCACCTCTTGTAATTTTTGTTGTTTTTTTGTAACCCACCAGCTCTTTACTATTAATATTTTCACGGTGTTTGCACGTGTTTGACTACTGTTCCATCTAGTTTTTGCTAAAACTTCAATTTTCACTCATTTTTCCACCACTAGAGAATTCCATGATGTTTTGGTTTCAAGTGATGTCTTTGTTGATTGATATACAGGGTGCGTGAAAAATATTGACCGCTTTTTGTGACACATGAATTATATAGAAAATCGAAATTGAAAAGAAGACCAAGTGTAACCGTTCTGTTGCCTAGAATCTCTAGAAGAATGTATAGCTAAGAAAAACATTTATTCAATACGTTTAATCTCGATTTTTTCCAGTTGTCAACAGACAGGACGGAAGAAGGCTTCACTACTGCTATGCAAGTAGTCCTCTTTGCCTTGATTCAGAATTTTTCTGAGAAGCTTTTGTGGAATGGAACAGTGGCAAGAAATAGCATGTGTTAAGCCACCCACAGATCCACTAATGAAATGTTCCAGCTGCTCCCATCAATGCTATGATTTAACTTTGTTCCCGTATTTGTTAACGGGGCAGTGGAGGTTCCTATCATTTCTTGCGGTACTAGCGCAGCATATGGCTCAAAAATGGTATTCGGCGGAAGCGCACTGCCCGTGGGATCAACTATAAGTTCAGAAGTGAGCCGTTTCTTTTTTGAGAAGATTTTTCTCTGACTCACAACGTAAGGACACCGAAAAAGTTTTGTAGTGAAGACAGTTCGTGAGCCATTCAGTTCCAAGATGGTGACCACCTTACTCCACCACTTTCAAACCATTGGATCGTACCACATGTGCACTTTAAAGGAGCAAGCATGTGCTACACCGGACTGCAGTACGGAGTTGCCTGTGCATGGTTCAGAAGGAACAAAGGATGAAATCCACGACGGTCCCGACGGCGCACCACATATATCGTCGCTTGTGTTTTCCGTAGCGCTGCTCCCAAGAGTGGAAATAAAATGAGACGGGTATAGTCTCATATTGTTCGCTATATTGTTTTCTACATCCTTTGTGGAAACTCGTCACATTTATGCGAAATACTGGGGTTTTCATGAGACATCTCAAGCGGTCAATATTTCTCACGCACCCTGTATAGTACATTTCTCAATTATTATTTCTTTTGGGAGAGTGCAGAAAGGCTGCAATTAAGATAAAAATAAGTTATTGTGCGGAAATCCAGCAGGTGAAAGGACGGCTTTATCGATCTTTTGACATCGGTCCACATCCCATGGTCCGCGCAACTCGACCACACCCGTTGCACATTACCGAACCATTAGTTTCTAAAAGGATCGTTCCGGTGCTGTCGGGCAAACATTACCGTGTGTGATGCCGTCAAAGGAAAGAGGGATTACTTTGAGAAGGTCTCGACGAAAGAATGTGTCCGTCCGCCAGATGTCTCGCCCACCTTCGAGCCAGTGCAACCGATCACCATCGAAGAGACCATGTTTGCATTGAAACGAGTAAAGAAGGGCAACCCGACTGGTCTGGATGATATGGCAGCGGAATTGCGGAAGTCACAGTGGTGAAAATGCCCTGAGTGGTTGACGAAATTCTTCAGCCTGGTCATCATAGCGGAGAAAAATGTGCCCGTGGGTTGGCAGCGAAGCACCATCAGCCCGATATGGATCTGAAGGGGCAAAGTTAACACAGCTGACTTTGCGAAATATCTAACAATTCGTCTAATTTGTCGCATACCATGAAGATCTTGGAATGTATCAATCGTCGGATTCTCGAAATCCTCCAGCCATCTCCCAACTAATGGCCTTGTATCCGGATGTGGCAATACAGATGCTATCCACGCCGCCCGTCCCCTGATCAAGAAACATTGTGAAAAGAAAAGACTCAGATCTGGAGAAGGCCTTCGACCGCGTACCACTCGAAGTCATTTGGTACACACTGCGACTTCCCAAAGAGCTCATCAAATGGGTGGAGATTCTTCACGTTGAGTCGGCTTCTTTTTCGTTGTATTGGATGCCTTCACAAAGGACCTTCACAGACCATCACCTGGACGCTGCTGCGCGCGGAAGGCGTAGTGCTAGCATCCGAAGACAGGGATGGACTTGAACGGCAGACGCAAGCGTGGAGTTACCAGCTGACCTTCACAGACCATCGCCTGTGAAGTAATCGCGGTTCGGTCTCCGCCTCAACGTTAAGAAGACCGAGTATTTGACCACCGATGAAAACAAGTCCGGTACTATCAGAGTTAGTGGCACTGCAGCTAGCCGCCACGTTCAAATACCTCGACTCAGTGGTTCCATCAGACGGTAATCCTGCCCTCGAGATCATCGCAAGCGTCATCGCTGTATGATTGAAGTGGCGCTCACTGAGTGGTGTGCTGTGCGACAATGAGACCGCCTCAAATCGAAGATCTACGGTATCATGGCACGTCCTGTCGCGCTGTGTATGGTACCGAGAGTTGGCTGTCACCAAGGAAATGGAAGGCCGAATTAGCGTTATAGAGATGAGCATGCCGCTGGATGGCCGGCATTACACAACTCGGTCGCATTTGCAATCAAGACATAAGACAGCGATATGGGATTGTGGCGATAACCTACGAGCTCCGTGAGGCGCGTGTGCGATGGTTCGGTCACGTTCTTTGTGCCGAAGGTGATACAGTCTGTAGGATTGGTTTTGACTTAGAGATACCAGGAAAGCGGCCTAAAGGACGACCAGAGAAACGATGGCTTGACACTCTGCATGCTGACCTCAAGCTGGATAAGATCCATCCTGACCATGCGCGCGACAGGGCAATGTGGCATCCAAGGATCAGCAAAGCGGACCCCGTGAATGAGCATATTGATGGGTGCATGGTTAAATGCTATAGTTAGGATCGAATAATGTATCAGATACCCATCGATATAATAATTAATAATTAATAATAATAATAATAATAATAAATTCACAAAAATAATAATTAATGATTCAAAAATTCGATTTCGAATGAGTCTATAGCTCATTGTCAGATGTTTGAAAAGAAGCGAGCAATGCAATCCTTTGGGAACGATAGAGACGCATCTAGGTCTATCTCTTTTTTGAACATTTAAATTCCCCGAATTTGCTCCTGAATGATTAGCTAAATAAATTGAGCTATTTGATTTTTATTCGGTCCTAGGTTACTAAATGCTAATTTCAGTACGTTAACGCTCTTATCATGATTAATCTGAATGATGCACCCGAGCCAAGGATTTCGCAACAGCGATTTGATGAATTGGACAGGCAGTATTTTAGTCAAATGATTCGAAAATTTTATTATGTTGCTGAGAATTCCCCTTAGGAATGGGGCACACATTACGGTAGCCGGATGAGCACCTATCCAATCCTTCCTCACACTAGGTCGCAATGGTTCACGAGTAGCAACTTTTTGCTTGCAACCTCTTTCACCTGCCAGGAAGGCTAAAATCATTTTGGGAACGCTCATGAGTGCGCGCACCGTCTCCACTCACTCTGATAACTGTGCAGAACGGACGTAGCTCGAGCGGCGTAATTCTTCGAGTAGAAACCCTAGCAGCAACTGTTCGCAATTGCTGCCATCCTTCCCTCAATGGCTGCCATCCCTCAGCAGTTGCTGCTGAAGGGACGAAAGCTCGAGCAGAAATAGAGGAGAGGATGCCTGCAACTGAGATTACTGAGAATTGTTGCTGCTCGGGTTTCTCCTCGAGCCATTACGCCGTTCGGGCTGCGTTCGTGCCACACAGTTATCAGAGCATACCCTTTCGTTGCTTAGAAAAGTCGTGATGTTATATGATGTTGTCTATTCGTTAGATATAACGGCTTTGATTCGCTTGTTATCAAATGATGGTATTTATCACGTGTAGCTTTCAGGAAAAAAAAACACATTTCAAAGGCGAACTGCTAGACTAATCCTGTAACAGTGGCTTTATGGTTAATCTTGGAGCTATGGAAAAAAATCCACTATACATTCATCACCGTTTTTCTTTCAAACCGTACCGATAGATGTCTTTCTTCCTGAGCTCCTAACCAAGATATTTGTTAAACTCTATTAATGCTTATGTTTCGGTGTTGTGCTCTTCGTCAGAGCCACAAACTCGAAAACTGTTGTGCTCTTCGTCAGAGCCACAAACTCAAAAACATCACTGATTTAGCTCTCAAACACCTCATCCTCCTACAGGACATTTTTCATCCAATCTGTACCATCAAAAACAATATCGCAATCACAGACTGGGCTCGCTTTATTTGCGGACACGGTGGTAAAACAGCGGACCACTGGTACCAATTCCGTGCCCTCAAGGATTTATCGCTGGGGATACATCCACAACAGCCAAGTTGTCGTGTGGGCTCACCAGGTTGGCCTGCAGGATGACGCGTGAAGGGGGGGGGGGAGGGCGTGAACATGAAGCCAGCGAACATCAAATGACAGGCGCAATCGTGAGTGTGATCGTCTCTGCACAATCCCCGGATGCGTTATCTGTCTACAGGGGAAGAATAGTGGATGTATAATCTCTTCGAAAATTCATCTCATCACCTGCAAGGCGTACGGAGCGAGTACGTAAGAGAAACGGGAAGTCCGCTCTGCGCTAGGATAAACGAACATCGGGATGGGCTTTCAAAACCGAGATCTACCACTTCTTCGAGTACCAATCGCAGGTTATGCTATAAAAACTCGGAAGTCGAAGTTGAAGTTATAAACTTGTCGCTAGAGCCCGAAATTATGGCGCACAGAACTACAAAAGCGTTTTGGACTGCGATGAAAAGTCCAAAAATGAATAGGGGTGATGAGATCATGGATATCCTCAAAACCCCTGCGCGTTTTAATCTGTGGGTTAATCGTTGCTAAGGCATCTTATCAGCCAATTATTCTCGACTTTTTGAGAAACTCACACAGCTTACTCCGGCTAGTTTTCGGCAATTGATACCTTCGTCAGACCTTAATTTTCATACAATTCAACATCATCGACCTAGAGACAGAAGTATATTAGATCATCTTATCAGTCCTTAGCAGCACGGATTTGGAAATAATGGTCCGCTGTTCTAGCATCGTGAACTTTACCCTGTCTGTGATTCCGATATGATTTCTGAGCGTGTAGACTGGATGAAGCACATCCTATAAGAGGATAAGGCGTTTGACGGTGTAATTTACTGACATCTTTGACTTTCAATGCTCTGACGGAAGCGACACGCCGAAACTCTAGCCTCAATAATTATCAGTAGCTATCTTTGCTAAGCGCTAGATGGAAAGAAATCTACTGCATTCCACGATCATGGTTCCAAGTTTCAAGGACAGTCGAACATGGAATTTGATACAGATAAAGCACTTGAACCCCTAAGAGCCTATAGAGAAGGGTATTTTCCTTCAAATAGTGTCCAGAAACATGAAGCAGAAACATATTGCATGTACTTGCATAATCCATTGTTAGGATTTTTTTACACAAGATTAGGGGTGTCTATGAGTGCCGTCGCGTTAATGGAATTATACGTCTAGCCGCTTCAGCCCACTTACGGCGCTTTGTTCAATTACATTACTTCATGGACGACAGGAGGAGATGGGATTGATTTCTTTTCAAAGAATAACTTCAGGCAGTGGAAAATATGGGATGTGGAACGGAGTGAGTTTCAACAGGTCATGCTCATTGCGAAAAAAAAAACACCTCCTGGTTAAATAGCAGAGCTAATACCGTCATAATATGTGTAAACGAATGAATTGATTGATAGTAACCGGCAGCTACATCCACCGCCAGCGAATAACTATGTGTTTCGAAATATGGTGAGGACTTGCACAACTCGATATACTGTTTCCAGAACGGTTCCGTTCACTCTATTATCATTCGTCCAACACATAGTACATTCGCAGTACATAGATGTACTCCGAGAATGTATGCGTATTCCCCGCCACTGGGAACTCACAGTAATCACGTAGATAGAGTTCTGCAAATTACTCTATCAATGCTTATGCGCGCCGAATGAAAACTACAAAAGCACGTAGTGACGAGGGCTCGCCACCATAACACTTAAGACTGAGCAAGGGATTAGATGCAGTGGAAGTCGAGTTTTCAATGCTGAATGGAGGAAAATTTCGGATATTGAAAGAGTGAACAGCAGTTCTTGCAGAGATATTAGATTGGTTCGAAAGCCGTGCACCAGATATTACATTTTTTTTTCAAATATTACGTTATGACATTATGTTGATGGATGTAACCTGGTTTGCCAATATTTATACGTGAGAAATAATAGAACATTGTATCACATTCAATTGCCAAAGAATTTCAGTTCTAAATGTTGATGCGGACTTGAGGTCCAACCCAATATATGGGGACTACAGTGGCGGACGCAGGGGGGGGGCCCCCCCCCGAGAATGGGTCGCCAAATTTTCGAAATTACTTTACAATACAAATAAAAATCTTGTGTTAGTTTATTTTTAATTGTTTATTTTTATTATTATTTTTAATATATTTTTTATTCATTGTTTATTATTATAATTAATATTATTATTAATTTTATTTTCCGTCTGGGTCCTCAAAACGGCGGAGACCCCACTTTTCTTCCCACGCCCCCCCTCCCGCCCACTTTCTGCGTCCGCCACTGGGGGACTACAGTACGGTTCATAATTATAGGGATATCCAACTTTTTGCTGTAGCTAGCTTCATCGTGAAGCAATCGATCTGATTTTTCTCCTCTCGATCCAGGATGTGAACCCCCTAGAGACTTATTATTCATTAGCACCATCGATATATAAGATTTTTATAGAGAAAGATATAAAAAACAGCGTTTCAAAATTATAGGGACACTTGGATTTGATGAAACGATTTACCCAGACGACAGTTTTACCATGCTGTGGTAGCCTGACCCACGGGGATACTGCACTTTCTTTAAGCAAAGCAAACTTTTGTCAACGATAACCTTTCAGATGTGGTGTCGAGTGATCACACAGGATTCGCTAAGTGTTACTACTCTGAATTCTAAGTCATACAAAGGCGATGAACAGCCTACGCACGGGATGCGATCGCCACTGCACACAGTCGCCTCTTTAAACGTCATCATGGAAACGAAACGTAATTATGGCCTTAATTCTTCAATAAGGCCTGTTTTCCGTTTGAATCGATCGGATTCTCCCGTATTCCAAAGATCAGATTATCTTTCCGAAGCAAAGAATTAGTTTCCCGAGACTGTGCTTGTGAGACGAAATGGCTTGTTCGAGCATGTCATGTCGTGCACATCGTCTGCTCATCGTCTTTTATCAATTAGAATTCAATGGACATTTATCAAATCCTGTGTGATCATTCAACACCACATCTGCTTAGTTGTCGTCGACAAAAGTGTGCTTTGGTTAGAGAAAGTGCAGTATCCTCGTGGGTCAGGCTATCACAGCATGGTAAAGCTGTCACAAACTCGACGCCTTGCAACTGAAAAACGCTTGTGAACACTCACTGCAAGCAGAAAATGTTGCTAACACAAATTCTAGATGGATCCATGCTTAGTTCAGCCAAAATTATTATGCTGAAAAACTGTAAAGCACGGTTCAAGAAACTAAGATCAATGTTGGGCCGGACCTCTTCTGGAATACCTTCACCAGTTTGAAGAACCGGATGTTTGGATAAGCACTGAATAGGAAATTACTGCCTTTTTGTGGGTAAATCGTTTCATCAAGTCAAGTTTCCCTATAATTTTGAAACACTGGTTTTTATATCTTTCTCTATAAAAATCTTATATATCGATGGTGTTAAAGATTAATAACTCTCTAGATGTTGATTCACAATCCGAATTGAATGGCGAAAAAATCAGACCGATAGATTTACGATGAAGCTCGCTACATCAAAAAGTCTGGTGTCCCTATGACTGTGAAATGCACTGTACAGTGGTTTTTGGGTATTCAAGTCTTCTGATCTAATTCCAAAATAATAATTATGTAAACTAACTGGTTTACAGCTCGCTTATACATAATTTTTAGTAACACTTGAAACTAGGATAATTGCCAGAGTTTGGGAAATTCTAGCAGTTCTTTCCGAAAAATGTACTTTCATGCACTTATCTATTATTTACTCAGCAATTGTTCATTTATTTATTGAATGCAACGTCGGTTTGCTCATCTTAAGAACATTGACTAAATAAGAACATTGAAACTGAACAAAGGCAAAAATTACATAGACTAACAACAAAACGAATATTCAAGAATATAGATAATATAATAAAGACTACATCATTGCATCAGAAAAAAATAGACATTTTTCATGAAACTTTGAGAACTAGTGTGAACAAAAACAAATGTAGAAATAAATAAATCCATAAACTAGAAACTTTATGACGAACCTTGCAGT
The DNA here is from genome assembly GCA_037903475.1 of Ancylostoma caninum. NCBI lineage: Eukaryota > Metazoa > Nematoda > Chromadorea > Rhabditida > Ancylostomatidae > Ancylostoma > Ancylostoma caninum. The sequence goes on from JBAJFG010000341.1 coordinate 77,480, forward strand.
TGAGAAGGAAAAGAGCATAAGAACAGCACAGCGAGAAAAAAAAACGCATATAGGTCGCATATGGGTCGGAAGTAATAATAAAAGGTTAGCTTCAGCTTTAACCAGAACTGGTAAACCATTTTTGTGGATTAACGCCTTGGTCTTTGCCTTCTTCCTTTTTCTTTGGATTTCGAAAGCAATGAACGTTTGATGCATGGATACTCTTGCATTCCGTAAAAAGTACATATTCCAGTATGCTTCAGCCCTAAGACAGTCACTGTGTATTAGGCCAAAATAAGTCGATGGTATAATACTCCGGGAAAATTTGAGAATAATACGTAAGGAGAGGGCAAAAAAAATGGTCTACTATTCTATTCGCGGACGAAAAGATCAATAATTGGTTAACAAAATAGACCGAGGCTAGGATTTATGAAACGTTAACGACGCAAAGCAACAATGGTTAGCGTGATTCGTTATTCTATAGACTATGACATGTTAGGAGGCACACGACGCGAAAGTTGGTCTACTGATCTGGTCTCGCTCGACTATACTTTTATGAAAACCCAGGACATTCAATGTTCAGCCGTGCATGGCTGGCTTAATGAAGTCGAAACCCAGCAGGGAGAGGCTGGTAAAACAAGTAACGATCAAATATTGGCTGCTCAAGCAAAAATCTGGCGTTTCTCTGGCGGAGAGGTTCTTGAAGGAAGACGGTTGATTTGGCATGAGTAAAAATATAACGCAGTGAAAGGAAGAAGTTTTCTGAGTTGTGGGAGTGAGAGCTACGGCTTTTTGTAGGCCCGGTAGGGGCAAGTTGCTGCAGTAGATGAAGCTGATCAATGGTACCATCGCAATGCGGAAACTCAGAACTCGTCAACACCATATAATACCACTCTGTGGGATAGGCCTGAATCCATCGTCCACGTATTCGAATAGTTCATCATTCGTATAGTACATCTTTCAAATTAAATTCGTAAGCTCAAGCAGGAAACTAAGCGTCAATACAGGAACGCACTGGATATGTAAACACGCTTCGGCATAATTTCCCAGAGATGGCACAAAAAGAGTCACCTCATTTCTTATCGGAAGCTCAAACATCAATTTTTGAGGTTATTACTAGTGATGAATTATTACTATTATTTTTTGCTACGGTTATTGCCTACAAATGAGATGTTCAAATAAAAAAGAAAATTGTCTGATGAAGAATCGGGGAAAAGATTTAAATGAGTGGTCGTACAAGTTGCTTGTCATAGGCACATTGTATCTAAATGATTGTTGAGAATAGATTGTGGTTTAAAGAGGGAAAAAACCTGAATCCTGGTGCTTATAGCTGGTTTGATCTAGGTGAGCTCGAATATGGGTATAGAGATGCAACAGCAGCCACCAGCAATTCATTCAAAATTCGATGGAGGCACCTGCATACACTTGCATATATCTGAATAAAGGTAGACAGCCCTCCCCCCCCTTGAAATTTATCATGTTGTTGCGAAAATAATTTCCGTTCCGAACAAGGCACAAATAAACTTTTCTCCGCTGATCAATTTAGGCAAGTTCAGTCTAGATTAAGTAACGTTCTGGTAGGGATTTTCCTCCTATGCACCTTGAGTATCCTGGTAAGTTTTTTAAAATGAAGTTGCGAACAAATGATGAGCTAACGCGACTTTTGGATGACCGTAGTTAATGACTTCGAACTGTAACATTCTGTGTATGTAACCAGTAATGTTGTATTTATTTTAGTTTGGAATCATCTTCCCAAGGGATAGTGAGCTGTTGGTTGCAAATTTTACTTCCGGCGATTTTGGACTCCAAACCATTCACGGTCGTGATTGCAGGTTGTTCTTTGACAATCGAGTGTCGAAGATAGTGGAACCTTAAAGGCAGCACCCACAAAAACTTTGCCACTCAGGTTTTAGAGAAATCTTGGGTTTCTGACTATGTGGAGCATGAATAATGTCGTCAATCTTGTCAGAACTCATGTTAAAATGGTTTTTGGATGCTACCAATTTGCTGCATTATAGCAATTCGGCCGAGTTACGCAGGTGGAGTAGATCAAGGAAGTCGATGACGCTGCCTCGATTGCCAACGAATTTCTTGGCGCAACTAGATAATTGACGAATTTTCCAGCTTTCCTGGAGGAGAAAAAGCGCAAACAAAAGGGAAATAGAATGTTCACCACAGAGACATGCCTTAAGAAAAGAAACAAAACTTATGATTAAGTGTAAAGAGCTAATGAACAGAAATTTATATCATAATTGAAAATTTCAAAGTTCTGGGAAAAAGGAGCAATCATAAGATCTGATAACAAGTAAAAGAACGTAAATGGGATAAATAGATCATAACAATGTAAAAATTCTCGAAATGAGCATGGAAAGCAAGCGTTATCTATGGAAAACTGAGTGCTGCAGAAATCAACTGATTCGGATCGCGCCACATCTCACCCCGCGGATACTCAGATACCAAGTCTAACTTGTTAAATCTTGGGAACGCTGATACCTTGGGCAGTGCAACTTGCGTAGAATTAATGGGACTATCGTCCAGACTCCAAAACATTCAAAATTCTGGACATGAAGGTTATCGTGGGTGCTGCCTTTAACCGGGACTTACGGCTCAGACACTGAGGGCAGGGATGGATGCTCACTATACTATAGTTTTGAAACATTTGACTCGAATCGACAGGGTAAGAAAGGTGCGGAACTGAGAGCCCCACGATCTAACTGATGACCAGCGTCTCACCCTGTGCGACATCTTCTCTAGCCTCAAAGCGACCCTTTTCTAGGCCGTGTAATAACTTCAGATGGAGGATGGTTTCTGTGCGATGATAAGAAGGGGGAATATGGGTGGGTAGAGGCATTTTTTCTCCCCTAGGTTTTCCTAAACTAGATCTTCGCTCTAGGGAGGTTGTGTTGGAAGTTTGGTGGTGCTGTGGCAGTGTGATCCAGTGCAGCCTTCTCAAACATAGTCGCGCATTGACAGCACAATCCTAGTATTGTAATTTCGGGCTGATGTCCTAAAATCTACCACAGATGTAGTCGGTAGTGGTGAACAGGAGTAGGATATTCCATGATTCAGAGTAACCCAGACCTCACACGTCAAAACTCATCGGTAAAAATTATTGCAGTGAAACATCAATGTTCTCCTCGCCTTCCAAAAGTTTTCTAACTGTGACGATTCGATTCCTTGTTGTAGATGCATGCTACCTTCAATGTGTCGTTGGAAAGGATCTACCGAATTGAATGAGGGCTAAACTGCTGAAAAAGATTGTCTGAGCCGAGTTATATCACTTTGAAATGGATTGTTCATTTCGGCAATTAATTTCGCAACAGCCTGATATATTACCGAGCAATTAACGAACATTGCTCAAAGCTCAGCCAATTTCTTCCTTGATACTCTGAGACATTTGATACAAATTCATTTATTTTATTTTCTACTCTTGAAGTGTGCCATCAAGAATCATAGAAGAGATATTGATACTCAGACACTCGAACCGTGCGAGCGCTTTGAATGACCGTGCGAGCGCTCCTCGCCAGCGCGGGTGGTACGGTCTCAGATATGGAACCGTGCGAGCGCTCAGCAATGACCGTCCGAGCGCTCAGCAATGAGCGTCCGAGCGCTCAGCAATGAGCGTCCGAGCGCTCAGCAATGAGCGTCCGAGCGCTCCCCGTTAGCGCTTCTGGTACGTTCATTGAAGAGCGCTCGCACGGTCACTGCTGAGCGCTCTTACGGTTTTCCATATTCCTCGAGTCACTGCTTTGGATCGGTCATGACGAAACGAGAACCATTTGCGACTCGTGAAACACGGTAAATCTCATAAGCGCTCCCCCATCTACTACAAGCGACCTGCAGAGACTTTACGGCCCGCACCCGGCGTGCGCTCGGACGGTGCGAGAATGAACATGAATACATCTTACTCATTTTTCTTCTTTTTTTCTCATATTTCTTCCAATTCCTCATGAAACCATTTCCCTCGAATGCCACAGCCCTATGACAGTGTGAAACGGATGAGCCATGCGCGAAATAACACAGGCTCGATCAGTCTGCTGTCAGAGGTCCGATAAGCTGAGACGTACCACAGCCCATCATCACATCCGATGGTGTCCAGGTAGGGAACCTTCACCTATATCGATGAGGGTAAGTCGGGTTCGGCATGTAGCCCCGGACTTAAAGATGGATTTAGCAAGATGCATTTTAAGTTTTGCAAAGCAGGGTATACATATAGCTTGCAATTGTGGCTCGAATTCTTCTCTGAGCAAAATCACTCCCAGAATAGTATCCCGCTGATACTTCCAGAGATAAGTTTTCCCAAAATCGGTGGGATTTTGCCACAATCAAAACGTAGAAATAAGAGTGTTATGTCCGATTGAAAAAAATAGATGTTGCGCAGATGACAGGGACTTGGAATGAAGTTCTGAGGAGAATCACATATAATTCTTGATACTTTCATTCACACCCAACTAGAGCCCCAAGGTGAGAAGTTAAGTAAGCAGTAATAAAAGAAGGCAAATTCAATAACAATGCAAAAACAGGTTATAATTGCACAAAGGGGACCATAAATTGAAAACCCATCTTCGTAGCTGCTGTCGTTGATTGGACTCAAAGCAGGCCTGTCCGATAAGCCGCCGATCTCAGAAATGTGAATAAAAGAAATAGTACACTCCCGTATCATTTGCAAGAAGTGGGCCGTGAATTCGGAGCGCTCGCACGGTGAGAGGCTCCGCCCACAAAATTAGGTGCAGCGCTCGCACGGTGAGAGGCCCCGCCCATAAATTTAGGTGCAGCGCTCTCACAGTCAGCCCTGAATTCGGCGCTCGCACAGTCAGCCCTGAATTCGGAGCGCTCGCACGGTTCGAGTGTCTGAGTATGTGAAGCATAACATAGTATATAATGGAGAAATCAACCAAAAGGTAAAGTTGTAAAAATAAAGCCGGTTCAATGGTGTTATCCTTCGTGCACGTAAGATTCATCAAGAGATGCTAGAACTCTAATAGTTTCAATATTTCAGACATCATTAACATTTACTGGCTTGTTTAAGTCTGACAACATGTGCTCCTTATTGATGGCCTTGCATACTGCCCTACACCTAGATCGAGCAATATCCATAAAAGACAAGTCTCGTGCGCTCTTGCTAGTACACTGCTTGAGAACTGAAACGGTCTCGGCTGATGCGGCCGCAGCGACCATTGTTTTGTTACTTACGCATCGATTGGCTGTCGACAGCAGCCACAATCGATACGCACCTATATTGTTGTAGCCGCCGCCGAAGCGAGCGTAAGCGCTACCTTCCCCGAGGAGTATAGCAGCATGCAAATAGCAGCATGCAAAGTTCCGCTTGATTTGGGGCAGGTATACTTTTTTCCAACTTTTGACAAAAAAATATATCTTACTATGTAGATGATTACTTCATTCCACATTCTGGATTGGGTATACCAAGAAAAATGTACCCTTCTTTTGAGCGAAATGTACCAAAATGTACTTCTAGAGGACTTGTTCATTTTATATGAACGATTCCCGTATTTCAGACTAACTACGGAGTTCTGGCGACCATTCACCATTCACTCCGAGCACCCATCTTTTAAGACCTGATTCGTCCAATACAATGGTATCTTTTTTATTTGGTTGTTTGAAAAGTTTCTGCAATGGATGTAAATATAGAAATCCCTCTCTGAAATGGAGAGGAGTCCTTCGTAACATATCGCGCTACATTTGCTTCTCTCTTCGAAGAGATGTAGATGAAAACTACTCCATCGTGATAGCCCTGGAATTCCTTTACCAGCCCACGCGTATAGCACCATGAATTTTCTTCAATCAGTTTCAAGAGGCGCTTGTGACTCACTTCACCTTATCGGCCGTATCGTCTGTCTTAATTCCTGGCCTCCGTCTCTCAATTTGGGGAGCCAAATCTTCAATCGTCTGCTGAGAGGTGGAGGAGAGGTATATGGTACAGCACACGTTGTTTGGAGCGTCGCTTTTGCTGAGCTCGCAAAGCTGGAACAGCAGAATATGCTTGTAATCAATGACATTTTTTTCGGTCATAATCGCAACGGAATGCTAGGATGCTAGGATAAAATAGCTGTAAATGGGCCACTGACCGCCCTTCACAGATGTTCTAGATAGAAAATTCCTGGGCAGTCTTGAAAACTCTGGCAATACACGAGAGTGAGTGGCGGAAACTTTCGCGACAACCTAATAGTTTGAATAGTATTTTGATATCTTTTATTAGTTGCGCCAACCATGATAAATTCGTTAATACCATTGTAAAAACTTCCGGAACAAACCCGATATTTAGAACTGTTACACTAAAAACTTTACTACTACTGTTTCTACTAACTATCACTAAACTCATAACTTCTACAACTATTACCAACTCCATAACTATTTAGAAAGTGATCAGATGTTGGCTTGTTGTGAATATTATCTGGAAGTCCAAGGAAATCGTCAATGAACATACTTCATTGGACATGACGTGATGCGGGGACGGAACGCCCCTCACTGAGCTAGACCTGACATGCAGACTAAACAGAGACGGAGGACATTTGTCACGAAATTGCGGCATTCGGAGACGTCGCAGCATGTGAAAGGACAAAAATGAGAACTACAATAGCTGCTGGAACGAGAACTGCCTCGGAAGCGTTCTTTCGTTGCCAAAAACATAGCTCAGCCAGCGTTTCCCCCTATCCTGAAGCGCATTCGAGACGTTGCTGTGAAAAAAATTCCACATTTTGAGAGGGCGAGATCCTGACTACAGGCTTACTCGCGAATTCCTGACATCACTTTTAGTTATGTAACGGTAACTGCACAGAAAAAAAAGGAAAATTTAAAAAAAAACAGCATGTACTACGAAACAAAAAAATCGAGTCGCTTGGAAAATCAGCTATTCAAAGAAGCCCGGAAATAGGAGTAATTCAAAATGGCGATTATCCAAAAAAATCCAAACAGTTTAAATGTCTACATAATGTGCAGTTAGTTTTAACAGCGTGATGACATGAACCGCGGACAACCCAGTTGGCAAAAACTAGAAAATTACTCGTCTGCAGATTAGGCAGTGAGTGCGACATTCAGTCCGCTCTCCGCCTGATAAAAAACACCCTGGAGTCATGTCGAGAGTTTTCCCGGAAAGAAAAGAAAAAGGACGGAACTGGGAAAGTTCGCGGCTTCACCACCACTTCATAACATAATAGATGAGTTTGATAAAAAGGTTGGTCAACATCTCTGGCTCCGCCATCCATTCCAACTCTTGATGTGACGAAACTCAGATAAAAAGCCGGATAGAATGCCGCGGTTTTCGTTCGAGAAGTTCGACCACATTGAATTTTTGAGTTGATTGGTTTCTCTTCAGGATTGTTCATAAATTTGGGCACATAATTCAACGGGTACTTCAAGGTCTAAGGGACATCTGCTTTCGCAAAAAAAAAAACAAAGATGGTGAATTGTCTCGATTTCTTGGTAAGCCACACACGACTTTGATGAAGAATGGTTAGCAGAATAAACATCAGGTAGGCAGAGCAGGAGGAATTTTTCACAGATGTAATGTGCCACTGTTGTTATTGTCGATAGGATGTAAGAAATCCATGCACCTTTAAAGTGCTTGTCACATGACTTGGTCGAAAATTGTTTGAAAGTTCATGCTACTCTATGTGATCTTTTGACAAACAGCTGTCATCAGAGCTATGCTCTGTTAGCTCAGGAAGTGCACCAGAGTGGAGTGTGTCCGCAATTGCGACCACAGTGGTATCGGCAGGCCGATCTGTCGATTCCATCGGAGACAGCAGCGGAACATCAAAATGGAAGGAGTCACACCACATGCATATCAAAACTTACAGAAAAGCCTATCGGCAAGGCCAAAATCAGGGCGGTCGCAACTGCAGACAAAGTCCACCTTGGTGCACCACCTGAGCTAACAGACTATACACACTCAGGAAGCACTTATGTGATATTGTGGCGGTAATGCAGGAGAAATGGGCGATTTCCAGCGAATTTCTAATACACATCTATACTAACTAGCAGCTTCTGGATTTTTATTTCGTCAGGCCACGAATAAGGAGAACTGGACCTACTTAGGTAGTTCTGGTCCAATTCCCAAGCAGTTTTCTGACTAGGAGTTATAATATGACTCAGTTAATCACTTGACTGATGCCTATTTCATAAAGTAGCCCTTTCTTTGGCTTTTGATAACCGTACACAGTGCTGACACGGTAACACTCAGTGCTTTTTTTGAAAAAGTTCGCAAGGAACCTATTTATTTGTACCGTTATTATTTCAAACGTCACTGCAATTTTCTCGTGAAACATTGCACATTATTCCAAGCTGCTGCACATAGTCATTCTACTGTATTCACACAGAAATGACATTGCATTACAAAAGTACAACATTGGGACAAAGAATAAGTGCACTGTTACTGAGTTCTACGAAATGAGTGTCATCTCCATAATTCCAGTCTCCCTGTTCGGAATTGTAAAAAAAAAGAAAGTTAAAAGCAAACGGTTTTTTGAGGTTTTGGGAGGAAGGAGCTCAGTTATGTCAAAGGAGATGGTACTGTTTACAAGTCATGAGCCGAGATTAGCCCTCAGTCAGAGCCGATTTAACTATTATGGCTATTTCCTTAATCTAACCCATGCAACTATTTATAGGGAAAGAAATGTGTAAGGAAATAAAATTGAGTTTTATTGCAGTTATTTTCATTTCAAATCTCTAGATGATGTGTGGTTACTTGTCTTACGTTGACCCATTTCAGAATAGAAAAGATCTCACAAGTCCTTGCACAATGCTGATTTTTGTGCCTTACCTTCCTTGATACAGAAACAACGTCGGGGGAAAAAGATACATGTTCAACCTGATTTTTGCATTTTTTTTTTTCGTTTTTTAAAAGTTTTCAGGAAGTGAAAGCTGTTTCCAGGTCGATGAAATCACTGGCCTCCAACGTGAAGCACAAAAAATGCAGGCAAAGGAGTCAGCCGCGAATGGCAGCTGAACCTTTTCCACAACATTTTCCCATAATTAGGAGGTGCAGACGCTGTGAGCGTCTTCATATCCACGGTTTTTCCACGCATTTGCGTCACTGGCTGCGCAAATGATCATATATGAAGAATAATTATGCGGCTAACCGTCGGTTCCGACGAGAACAGCACAACTACGAAGTCCTTCTGTCCTTTAAGTCAGTTATTGGCGTCTCGAAAAAAGCCTATCATTGCTGGCAACTGCTAGGGGAACTATCGTTCACACAGCTACAGGGTGCGCGGAAAATCTTTGGACAAGATTGTTTCGATAGGAACAAGTGGAAAAGAAAGTTGCAAAAAATGATACCTTCTCTCTGTTTCATAACTAAATTATAAACATAAGTGTTGCTTTTAAACTGGAAGATTTTCTCTGTGTCAGAGGTTGAGACTCGAGGAAACGGAGGTGAGAATTAGGCTGAGACGCGCGTGTATCATATTGGCGTCGATCCCCAACCACAACTTTTTTGTCTTTGTGAAGTGACTTCGGAATCCTAGAAGAGGTATGTGAAGACATTTACTGTGGAACTTAAGTGGGAAAATTAGAAAATGAGCAAAGTATCAGTGGAGTTATCACTCGCCTTCCTTTTCGGCGGCCTGTAATTCTCGGAAAATTACAGTGTATGTAAATTTTTACATCTCTATGCTGCAAAATGCTGCTGTACTCCAATCTCACTCCAGTTCTCGATTGGAAGCTTATTGCCGTACTTATCAAATATGCTTAAAAATATTAAGTAAAGAATTATAGAAGGGTGGTGTAGACCGAGAAGTGATCGTTCGCACCTAGCGACAACATGGAGACCAGTAAGTGTCTCTCGCGGTTCTCTACCCTTACTGGAAGATTGTAGAGTGTTTTCCGAGCTTCGGGCTTTAATGCCTTCTCAGTCATCATTATGAATTCAAAATCTCTTCAATCGTCCAGCTAAGGACTGAAAAGAATCCGACTTTGACAGCAAGAGCCTGGTTTTTCTCATTTCCGTTTTTTTCAAGTATCTACCAAGAGAAGAACAACAACAAGAAATAAGTTACGAACAGATGATAACCACTAACTCTCACAATTTCCTCTTCCTCATTTTCTAGCGAGGCATTATTTTGTCCAAGGAATGTTGGCGCACCCTATCCTTCCGTAACTACAATACTTTTATTTACTATTTGTTAATATGCGCGCATGTGTGCTATACAACGATGAAACACGAGCAAAAGGGAATAATGGAGACAAACGTATTGTTAAACCATAAAAAAAGAACTAATGTTATTCAAGTTCTCTAAGAAAAGCCAATATCTTAGGAGGAATACTGGAAGAACTACCACGTACAAACAAGTAAAGTACGGAAAGCCTCACGGGCGTTTAAGTGAATATTGTTTTGATTTATTCGTATCAAAGCCAAGTTCACAATCGATCGCATTCCTTCTAATAATCCGCTAGCCGGGATACAGGAGGTGGCGTCTATTCACTGAGAATTTATTTATTTATTTATGTTATACATCATGACATGAGAATGCGATGAGATAGCGCCAAAAATTTTTCAAGTTCCTCTGTTTAGTTTTTACTTATTTGATCATTTCAGAAACCTGTAAATAACAACTCAAGAAAAACCAGAAAAATTTCAAGCTAAGTCTGTACTTAGCACTGGAAATCGTCACTGCGACGTACAAACTCGAGATGAGGTAGAATGATGTGAGTAGTAGCATAAGAATCTTAATATGCTGAACATTTCGAACAATCGACGACTCTAAAATGGCTGTTGCACTGTTTGCAAATAAAGCAGTGGAATGGAACTGTTTCGCACTTTATCTCTTAGTAATCATATGCAATTAGAAAGTTAGAGGTTGAATTCAGAATTTTGACTGAACAGATAGATGTTAATGCGGAAGCATAGGAGTGTCTGTTTCTTCGCCAACTGCTTTCACATACCTGTCTTCTACAAGAAGCTACCTTTCATCATAAATCGTTCCCAGAAATGAGTTAGCATCTTCTACTCGTTTTCCGGCAGTCATGACACTCTTCCGGAGAAAGTAAGCCTTCCTCGCTCTGCTATATGGACTGAGCTCTCAGTCGTCTAGGGAACTCCGTCAAATATGGGACCTAGGCGGCTGAAATTTTCCAGACAAAACCATTGAGAATCTAACATTACACTGAAATCATCAAAATGAGTAGCCAAAAAATGGTGATGCAAGTAAGAAGTAAAAAATAAACCAAGACATGCCGAATTTTCGTCATTTTATTGAGAAAGCTCTGGAAAGTTTGGCGGTCCGAAAACCATCCAAAGCCACGTTTTGCATTTTCCATGCTACTACAGGATTCCCTTCACAGAACATCAATGACGTCCTCGACGCTGCTCTCATTATTTGTCTTCATCATATTCAGAGTACACTCGTGCAGCTATTACCCCTAACGCGGTGACGTTCGTCGGTTTTCAGCTAATTCGTCCTGTGACAAGTTAATTAATTGTCCTCAGTAAGCACAGCCAGCTGGCTGGCGAGAGGCAGCGAGCGCGAATCCACGTCGAACGCAAAGTGCACGCGCCCGACGCCAAGGGCGAAGCAAGCACACGACGACGGAAATCTGATATTCCTCTTATTATTATTGAGAGCCGGCACGTAACTCGAACTACCCTCCCTCGGCAGAAAATATGCCTCTTTTCACATATCTTATCAACATATTATAATTTGCGTAAACAAAGCCGCAAGAGTACCATACGAGCACATTGACAGCGCTCCATTTCCGCAAATTCCTGGATAAGCAATTTCTTGGTAGACTCACTTCGGCTAACGGAAATCAAAGGAGTTGAGGGCTAACACGGTGCTTCTGAGGGAAAATGCCCTCGCGGCAGGGTAGTGAATGCTTTCAGGGATTATCATCCTTGAATCCAGTGTGATTTACCTTGAGCTAACGCAGTCGTACAATTCTAAAAATTATTAAGATTTTCTACAATTTGTGCTAGATTTGTGGGTTTATACTATAGCGGATGCGATAGGAGTCATGCATGGAATGTTTTCCAGAGGCAATGGTGACTATGGCGTGCATAGCAAGCGTGAGAAACTCACGTCACCGACGCGAAAAGTCATGACGACACAAAAACGAGCGTCAATCGCGTTTGGCAGCGTCTTGGAGCTCATCTTTTATTCAGAAGTACGTGTGACGCGCACATCACCTGCGAAGCACGTCGCTGCTTGTAACTCACATTCACTATCTATCAGGTTATCCTAATTTTTGTGATTCTGAAGCTTCCGCTTCCAATGAACATTACTTCTCTTAAACTGAGGATTCTCATTCGCAGTAAACGTCATCATCCACAGCACTTTGTTGCTAGTATGGCAAAGGTACAGAGTTTGCAAGTCCAGAAAAAAACTGGCTGGGCTGCGACAATAAGGTCTCGAATGGATTTTTGAAGACCCAATGGATTGTTAAAGTGTGTCAGCAAATTCAGTACGGTGTCGGCAAATTGATCTGAATTTCACACTTTTTGCTGTAAGTTTTGATATGTATGTGGTGTGCCCGAAATATTCGCTTAATATATTAGCGCTTATTTCCAGAGGAAGCTTATTTACAGTGGACGGCAATGGCGGTGGCCCATCTGCGGCCTCGAGATGGACGCTGCGCAACCGCACCGCGCGCGCTGGTATCGGTGTCGTCTGCCGTCGTAATGCTATTTCTAAGCTTTTCTCTTCCCGATCTGGTCGAAAATCCTTGAAATCGGGCATAAAAGCTGCTAGAAATAGCATAACAGCGGCAGAAAACACCGGTTACGGCACGCGCGGCGCGGTTGCGCGACGTCCTTCTCGAGGCCGCAAATGGGCCACCGCCATTGCCGTCCACTGTACTTACTAATCTGCTCGCTCGTTCAGTGATTTATCTTCATTTTTTTTTTGAAACGATCCCCTGCATACGTGGTAGCCGACGAATAAAAAAAATAAAAAAATGGGTTAATGTGAGTCTGCTCGTTGATTGGTAAATTCGGTTTAAGCAGGCGCCACAGCATGTACTTTGTATAATACTATAGAGTAAGTATGGAAATGACTGCTACTTAGTGAGGTAAGCAGTGGTGATTAAGTCATTAGCTCTATTAGAATAAATTAGCTCTCTGCTTGAATTGCGGATTGAAGTACTTAACCTCAGCCTTACTAATTTGGGCTGGGGTCACCCAGCGTACTTTGGGAGATGTTGAAAGGCATGGCAGCACAAACTGCTATCCTCAAGAATACTGTAAGTCAGGGCCACCAGAAGCAGAAGGCCATTTTATTTTTGCTCACGTTATTGCAACAAGTACTTCGTGCTGGAGGAGAACATGGATTGTGAAAAGAAGAAGGAAAGGATGAGCAGCTTGGAAATTTCCAACTTTTCTCGAGTTTTTCCCAACGCATAACCCAGCGAAATCAGGCAAGCAAACCGTCTGCGTCTTGGGTCTCTAGCATTATGTAGTATACGTAAGATAAGCAGTCATTGTAGCCATCGTTGGTCAGCCTCATTTCGTGAATCCAAGACTGAGTTTGTCACGGCGTTCATCAAAAGTCCATATCAACGGGTAGCTGTGGTTCCACTGCAATATCTCCACAGGCCTGTGGCGACCCATTGTGTTCGAATCTCTGTTGTGATCCAAGAGCGAATGTTTAATTAAAAAAGACCCATCTCAGAGGTGAGAAGTTTCGTATGTGGCTCCAGTGTGATGGCATGACGCGCAGAGAATAGATGCACATCGAAGGAATTGGTTTGGCATGGGTTTCTAGGGCTGAATCGCTGCAAAGCTAGTCATGCTCAAACCTACAGTGATGAAAAGCAAGCTGTGTAAAGGCTGAATTCAAGCATCACCAGGTGTGAATGTGCTGGATCAAGCAGATTCTTATCAGTGTTAGATTTTCGAACCACAAATTTTAGTTTCATGGAAACAATGAATGCGAATGTTTCGAGTGCCCATTTGGTGTACACTTTGGAGTTTGTGGACTTCACGCTCTTCAATCATCGGATCTCCATTATGAATAACCATCTTTTCAGGAATTTGTGCCATCTTCCATGCGGAATAGTCTCGAGTGTGGATCATAAAGATGTGAAACAGAGTGGGTCACGTTCCTGTTACTGGCTTTTTTTTTTCTTGGATTTCCTATACACAGAAATATGACCCGCCTAGTTTTACCTCATCGTGACCCACAATCAAAAGTCTTCTGTGACAACCTCAACTCAGGAAGCTTTCCGCAACTGCTTAGTTCTTGAGAAACTTTGATTACTCTTTGAAAAAAAAATCAGCAATCTAGTCGGAAGATTATATGAATATGCCAAGTCATTGGAATAACCACTATACCTAGTATCTGTATAATATAATAGAAATGGAATTCCAGTAAATAGTCATACAGTTCCCGATTTGAATAGTCAAGGAAGCTTCGAGCTGTGGAAGAAAGGAAGAGATGAGTAGCAGAGCTTAGAATTTTTAATCTTATTCAAAGGCAAATGTTTGAATTCCAACTCAAGTACTTTTGGACGCCTTTTTTTGAGTGACTGTGCATATTCTTTTCACATGAATGGTCGGACACAGTGGAGTATATAATTTTGTCTACTTATTCCGCTCTCGCTCCGTGTCTGATGTCAGAGTTTGGCTGGTTCAGAATCTGACAAGCACTTAGTGTTAGATTACCCTATTTTGAAACTCCTCGCTTTGGGCTATTTCCTGAATGGGCTGTCGAGTTTCAATAAACTGGTAACTACAATTGGCTACATTTGTATAGTGGATAGCTTGTATGGCTCACATGGTGGACAGATAATTGGAACATAGAAATTTAAATAAAAAAATTCACCAAGCTTGTCAATCTCTCATTTGAAATGGAAGATTTCTGAATTATGACCGCAAACTTTATAATGTGAAGATCTGCCATGTCAAGTAATGAAATTGAGTACTCAGCAGAAATTGCTCTCCTGGGCATGGATCCATGAAACGATAACAAAATAAACCAAAGATAACTAGCGTGATTGGTTATTATATGGACTACATGGTGCTGGGAGACGCAGAATGTGAAAATTGGTTAGCTAATCTGATTTCATGAATTCTTGTGATGAATAACCAGTCCGTTCGAAAATGGTTACTTAGCATGATATAGATTCTCAGCATTTAAGTAATCTCAAGAATCTCATCGATGTTCACATTCCTTCTTGTTTCCAACGTAAGAAATTTTGAAACCGTCCGGTAAATGCCGTGAGCCAATCAACTGGAAAGCAGGTGGTGATATTGCTGACTAAATATTTTCGTCTTTTCAGAAATGATGGTTTCTCATCAATTGCTAGAACGAACTGTTGACCCGCAACAGACCAGTGAGCTCCATACAAGAGTTGTGCATATTGCACATGCATTCCCACGAGGTCTCCCAGAAAGAAAGGTAAAAAAAATAGTGAAATCTGGAATTACCATGACAGAGCAAAGCGAGGAGGTGGAAAGTCGCTGGAGCAGAGCGCGGGCGAGCACGTCTACCAGTTCTGCTGGTTCTTCGGCATCGAACCGGAGGCGCGCCTCAAAAACCAGGCAATTACGAGGTGGCGAGAATGTACTGTGGTTCTGTGATTATGTCACTCAAACATGATTTCTGGTAATTATGTGCTGCCCACAGCGACGAAATGGATTAAGTCGGTTTTGTAGTTCAGCGACAGCTCGCCACGCATTCCGGCGCTGTACATGCACTAGATGAGGGGCGGATCTATCCGAAAGGCCCGGTTTTGGGGCTAGTGGATAATAACTGCTCCTTTTGAAACTAGCAGACAAGATCATATGCAGTCAAATGACGTTTGGATATCGAGGGGCGACAATGTGGGAAGAACGAAGGAAGGAAAAAATCTGACATGTCATCAAGATGAACGGTTTTATTGTAGGATAAGGGATGAAAAACCCCAAGAAATGTCGGCACGCTTGGCGTGTCTCACGCAGAAAGTAGCTCACATCAACGATAATGGCATTAACGTGACGCGGATGACGCTCCATGGCAAAATATGCACTTCCAAGCCAATGCTCCGGGCATGAAACGATTGTCAGAAGCCCGCTATCGGGTTAGAACTTGAGTTGGAACAGATCCTGAGTCATGCCCAGAGCCCTTTCGTTTGTTGTTTGAAAAGTCAAATGTTTCCATCCAGTTTCCAAAAGGTTTTCCAGGAAATATTAGCTAAACACAGTATGGAGCATCCTGGAAACTACATTCCAAGTATAGAGCGAAGAAAATCAATTTCCATGGAAAATGCAGGGATGGGGCACTGCAAGTCCCGTGACGTCACTCTCAACAAAGATGTGATGAATAGCCTTGGAATGGGATTCAGAAAAAAACGTCACAAGCGGAAGGAAGAATCTGTCTCTGACGGAAGAAGCGTTTTGGAACTTTGAAGGGTTACAAGAAAGAAGAGGAAAAAAAAAACAGGGAAGTTTTTGGAAAACCCATCACGAAAGTGACAATGATCGTTTTCAGGAAGATGAGCGGAAGCGTCGAGAGCTCGTTAATAATGTCTCTGGATCATAAACCTCGCTTATCCAGGCTTTTCTTATTAGACCGCAGACGAAGAAAAATCTGGATCACATGGTCTTTCAGGTTGATCACATGGTCTTGGTTCAGAGTACAGGCCCATGGCATGCTATTCCTCCTTTGTGAAAAGAAGAAACAGTCAGCAAACAAGCAATATGTGTAGTAGGAAAAAGTGTGAATCTTTGAGAAATTCAAAAAAAAAAACACTTCGTGACCGGAAAGGTGGGATGAAGAGTAAAAACTAAAGATCTGTTCTATGACTTCTCATGTTTTTTTTTTCTGAATGTCCTCTCCACTTGTATGACACGAGTTTTTGCATAGAATAATGAAAATGAATGAATAACTAAACTGAGGTGAATTTAAACGATTTCGACGGAATAAGAACAGAAAGTTGTAGAGAATTCCCTCACACAGGGCATCATCTTATTGTTAGCCCTCCTTTACACATACGGGTGTATGAGGCGAATATATCGCGAAAATCCCGACGGAAGTGGGTAATTCCTGGAGGATGGGTCCACGGGGTGAGCGGGTGGCGAGAGGGCGGATATGGGAGGCCGCCCCGTGTGCGGTGGCAGAACCGCCTCGGTGACGTCATCGAGTCGAACGACGGGCGGAGGGTGGGAGGGCGAGTGATGGAGGCGACGAATAACGATGGCAACGCGAAAAGCGCGAGAAATACGATCTTCGCCTCTCCGTGCCGACGACGTGCATCGGGCGCCGGCTCGTCCACGAGTACTCGAGCCTGGATGCGCTCACTGTATCTCAAAGACAGCCTGAATCAAGCTGACTGCTGCTCGCCGGAGCGACTCAGCCAAGATTCCTCCCGGACATCTTCTCCCTGCCTCATAATGATCGAGCCCCACACTCATCAGAGCCTTCGCGACTTCTCTAATAAAAGTGCTCCTCGTCATTCACCGAGGTTGGCCGAGAGCGAGGCGAAAAATCGAAGCGGTAGCGTGCGGTGTATGTGCGTGTACGTGGGTGAGAGCAGAAAACCCCACTCAACAACGTCTGGCAGCGTGCCACAACACCGCATGGCGCGGAGTCACATGGATCCGCCAGTTCTCAAGCGGTAAATCTTCGCTCCATCATCGAGATGACACCAAACACTACCGACGCGGCTTCCAGCTCTACCCACAGGCAGCTTTGGAGAGCTAAAAACTGAAGATTCCTTTTAAATAACGACGTCATCGCAATGGAAATACCCTTGTGTGACTCTTTTAGTTATTTCATGCACTCGAGCGTGCATTATAATGAAAAAAACAGAAGGCGAAGAGGGAGGTATGGACTTGACTCTGTGAATACCATGCCTTTCTCTAGAAATGTGCTCCAGGGTTTTTTTCTAATCCATGGTGTAGCCCTAGTTTTAATGCATGGTGTGACGTGGAGGGGGGTGGGACTCACAAACGTTAACACCGCATACCAGCGATGGTTAATTTGTTATTCTACAGATTATTCACAGATTATTGGTAGATCCAAGAGGTGAACGCTCGTTTGCAAACCTGATTTCCTTCGCTTATGCGTTCATGAATCCTAAAAAAGGTCGTTTTACTTCCGAGGATGGTTAATTCCTTTCGTGCAAAATCCAAAAATATTATAGCAACAATTGCTATAGGCATCCCCTTTGTTCTGTGCTGCCTACCCACAGAATTCTATTGAGAAATCTTGAACTATTTGGAAAATTATATTAAGAACACTAGAAGACAAAGATGTACTAAAAGACGTGGAGAAGGGCGATGCATTTTTAGAAAGAAAAACCTTGTAGGGGCAATAAGGGAAAATGGAGGAAAATGCTTGTTTCTGTACATCAGACGATATAGTCATTTCATTTAGGAATATGCGCACATATTTGAGGGGGTCCGAGACAAGAGGTGCGCTCGCTCGTTAGCTGGGTCATGTCGCACCTCGACCGCACATTCCCACAGGCAGAGGCAGCCATGGCTACACTATCCATCTGCCTCTGAACCCTTCATAGCTAGAGAAGACAGCTAGTGAGACAACTCGTACGAATCGTCGCGCGCGATGGACGGTCGTTGCAGTGGTGGTACTTGATAATATAGAAAAGAACTAATTCGCGCAAAACCTTTTTTTTAAATATCTCAACGCAAGTGAATAAGTAAATAGATTTTCAAGATTAAGCTCTCAATGACTGATTGATCTTCTGAGTCACAAGGGCATCCATAAGATTCCGGCCTAGTCCTTTGAAGTTCTTTTCATCTTGTCAATTTAAAGTAAAAGTAAAGTGGTCGGCGTTAATCAATCCCGTCACGAGGGATGCGCCACGCATTCGACTTCATCTGAGCATGCTTGTCAATTTATTTAATTCAATAGGTTTCATGGGGATTTTCACCACGTTAGCAGAAATACCTGACGTAGACGCTTTTTGCTTTCTTTTTCTGATTCCGCTGAAGTGTCTCATCAAACTTTATTTTTAACTTAATCATTGGTCTTGTAGATCTGCCTGACCTCACTCATTACTCCGTGCTCAGGACATCAAGTCTTCGCACGGAATTTGCTACCTGTTACAGTACAAAAAACGCTAGAGAATGTCTTTTTCGCTTGAGAAAAGCTTCCAAGACTTTTCGACTGTTCAACTGATATCTCGACTGTTAAACCGCATCATCGAGAAGCTTATGGAGCTGCGTAGTCTAAAACTTTGCTTAGAAAGTAAAAGAAAGGGAGCTTCGGGTAGATCCTTGCACATTCACTGCTCTCAGAATCGATCTTTGGAATTTTTCTTTGGTGGAGCTTGAATTCATCATTCATTGAGTGGTGCTTGCGAAAATGACCTAGCACTACGGAAAAGATCAACTTTGCCTGTAGCATATCCATAGGAAGGAATAATTCCTGCAAATGGAGAACTAGGGCGTTGGGGATCACCTGATAACACCTCAAGACAAATTAGTTAGTCATAGACGTGCTCTCCGAGTTTCGACTACATGGTTGCAAAATACGAATGATGTTCAAAATTGCAAAATATGAATGATGTCCATGTTAGAAAAATTTTTGAAATGGTAAAGTCCAAGTCATTGATCATATCTATATGGTTGCTGAGATAGATTCTGCGTGATGAAAGCGGAAAATCAGGCGGTGGTTTCTAACTACCAATATTACTTGAAGAAGCTTTCAGCATAGTCGACAAATTTTAGCCACATTCTTGATTATTTATACGTTTTGGCATTATTAGTGCGTATATACTGCTGACGGTGGATTTCCTTGTTGCATGGTGAATGCGATTTTGGCATCCCAGCACCAAAAGTTCCGAACTACTTCAAATAACAGCGCATTACCCGCTCCATACTGTGGAGTCCGCGTCTTCTGCACACCTTCAACGCCCTTCTGCCGCGCGCGACGTTTCCGGCGGCAAGGCTCGGTTCGTGAGACACCCTACATTAGCTGATAACATCTGATGCCGATATGGGCAGCTCCTACACGACACCCGCAATTATAGGTGCGAGCGATGTGCGAGAGAGGTGCGAGGAATTCTCGAGCGCACCTCTTGACCGTCACCCTATTTGAGGAGATGTTACAGACTGAAAGCAACTGAGACAGAGAAATTATGCTGCTTATGGAGAGGTTGGATCGAGGGCAAGACAGTAGTAACGTGCAAAGCAATGCCCGAAGTTATGCTTGGTACGTGGAGTGAATATTTAAGGACTCAGCCTCGGTAAGAAAGGGCTTCATCTGAGCCTTCTCTCACCTCTACTGACAGAGGGCTCTGATAAACGGAACATTTCAGGTCTCATTTTGCACAAATCATCCATGATTTTATGAAACAGTATAGGATCAAAGTTCTGTCACCTATAAGCTAACGAATTTAGGCAAAAATCTATGTTCATGAAGAAAATCGTTGTCACGAAGAAAGAAGTGCAGATTTCTTCGTGACAACGATTTTCTTCATGAACATAGAAAACCCAACTCAAATATATTATTTGAAAGTATGCTCTGCAAAGGCGTTCTCTGTAGAAAAAGCAGGCTTGGTTGACTTATCTGATGGAGGCGACCATTGAAAAAAAAACTGATATGTTCCAAAACACTGTTGATACCTCATAGTTGACAAATTTATTTCTCCTGCTGTTTATGCTCCTTGCAACATCCTGCTGATGCTATCATTCATGGATCTGATATGAGATGAGTTTCTCAGACTCAGCGTGGGATCCGGAAACAACACATTATAATCTTGCAATCCAATCACGAGGTGTGTTGCAGATTTTCGACAACGGGATCTGAAATCGACTGCCATGTGAGTTGAGCAAATCCGAATTTCATGGATCGAATATTTGTTTACTACATTAGTGGATGTTTTGCAAGCGTTTTCACTCAAATTATTATCTCACTCAGCCATAGATTCAGACATTCTGTATTTGAACATCGTGGAATTGCTATAAGCAGGGTAAACACTGATAACTTCGTTTTTCTGATTGTGGTAGGGTAAGCGCTATACCAGATGCGATTTTAGATAAGCTATGTCCATTTAAGCCGGTTTAGGATTGATGGCCTATCCATAAAACAAAGCAGGAAAATGAGAAGAACTAAAAAAGGCTATTGAATGGTAAAAATAGTTCGAAGGAATAACGTAATTGTGCGTGAAGTATCACCCAATTTATCATTACTATCAGCAATAACTGGGCATATCCAAAATTGGAACCCAAAAGATGCAACTACTCGGAACCCCAGAGCAAGTGCCTGATCGCAACTGGGACTTGCTGAATCCAAGGCTTGGCGACAACTTTCCTTTACCTTTTCTCGCCGACAAGCTGTCGATCCGAAGCATGTTGCTAGGCAATCAGTCGTTGGTTTTGCAAGTTCCCAACAACATTGAGCCGGCAACTTGTCGACAAGAAAAGTTAAAACAAGTTGTCAGCAAGCAAGATTCAGATGCATCACATGTATCAGACAACTTGCATTCTGAGCTCCGAGTAGCAGAATTCGAAAAGTAAAACTCGTATCTGGAATAGGGAAGGATGCATACGAGGAACCTGTCGCTTTGTTCGGCATTCAGATGATAAACCCTATAGAATTGAGCGTTCTCTGAACAACTCGTGCGTATAGATTGAGCAAAATACATCAGGTGGAATTTGTTAAGTTGCTGTACTTTCCCAAGTGCACTCAGTACAGTGATTGCACTCTAGGACAGGTAGTGGTTTACGAGTATTCCGTGAGGCTGCCGTTCACCTAGATTGCGATGACGTCGGGTTGTATTCTGAACTTGGGATCTCGACGTCGCCGAGTGAAACGCTGGCGTTGCTGACGTTCACAATGCTTGCAGGGTTTTACTGCAATGAAGAAGTATCAGCTACAAAAGCACTCAAGTGATTTACGTCCAGAAATGAGCCTGCAAGGTTTTTTTCTTCCACATGGATAACCATATAAGAAGTAAAAGCGGAGACATTCATTCGAGTGAACAGGGGATGCCAAGGAAATGTTTTAAAATCTCATAACAAAACTGAGTCAAAACATACTAACACTACCCAGCCAATTTCAAGAACCTAGTTATTCCACAGGGTATACGGGCACAACCAGTGTTGTTCTGGGCAGATAATCATATTCTTGATTATGTTAGATGGAAGTCATACGTAAATATAGTATCTGGAGTACTCACCAGTAGAGTGCAGAGGCTGGAGAGGGGGATGGGAGAGGTGACAAGGAAGAGGCCGGAACAAAACCTGGGTCACTCGCTGACCCTGAGCTGTAACCCTAAAGATAAAGCCGCTGAAGAATCAGCTCTAGATTCAAAAATCTATGATAAAGTGAAAAGAATACTAAGAAAACCAACAAGGGAAAGATAACATCGACAACAAGGAAAGAACTTTATCATGCTACTCATAGATGCATAGACGATATCCTTCATGTTTCTGGCAATATAGGAAATTTTGAAAGTAGCCTGAAGGAAATGTAGCACCCCTCACTGAGCATAGAGAATACTAGTGGAAAGGTTGGATAAACCAACTTTCTGTCTTTCAGATTAACAATAGATGGTGATCCAGTTAATTATACTCTGCACAATAAAATGGATTGCTACAGTGTCATTAGGTATCCTAATATTGCTTCCAACATTCCCAATTACATAGTTACCAATACTTTTACAGCCGAGGTAATAAGAATCAGTAGTGCTTGCTATTAGTACGTAGACTTCAGAAGTAGAATTGTAGATCTATACATCTCGGATCTACGGTAAATGGTGAGAACGGATGGATCTCATCAGCAGTAGTCAGAACGTTGTGTCATACTTACAGAAATAAGCCTATTGTTATGAAAAAACTAGACGGTGTACCCGGCTTCGCTCGGGTGTTCAATTCTCCAGGCCATTTAAAGCCGATGCCAACACATGTTGAACAACAATCTTTGTTGAACCAAAAAATTCTTTGTTCATCATTTGGTGATCGGCTTAAAGGCAGCAGGAGCAGAAATTCTCGACTGTGAGCTGCGCGATGTGCTCATTCGTGTCTCTTCGCCACCTCAACCTCCTCCCTATGTAAGCACGCAGAAGCTCATCAGTTGTACTATCTCAATAACACGAAGTTTGGATCATTTCAAATGATTATTCGCACTGCATTGGTGGTTGGATGGGAAATATGTAATGTGCAGACTTGATTCACCTGGAAATATGGAAGCAATCCATAAACGAAGAAATAAGAAAACCATATCCCTTTTATTATATGAAAACCAATCATTACGAGATCGCAAGTTCTCGTTTGAAGTCATCTTTCACTCTTCAAAAAATACAACAGTTGTCGCTGTAGGTAAAGAGAAATACAGCCAGGAAATAACTTCCTCGTTCTTCAACATAAATCACCTTGAATAAGTCATAACTTGAGAGTTTTCTGCAGACCTCGCATGAGCACTTAGCTGTATTGAAATATAGCAAGTGGAAACGATTAATAACAGGGAGTAGTATAGGCTACTACGATCTCGAGAAGGCACAGCTTCGGCGATTTCTCTGCTCACTCGTGAATCTAACCATTTTTCTTCGAAATTTTCCTTGCTCCTTGTTGAACTTTTTGATAAATATCTTACGCGTTCACCTTGATCAACTCGCCCCCCGATGACCTTTGAGTATGCAAACCGACCGCCAGCAATCCTCCCATTTGTCCCTCTCGCGGGTCAGAGTTGTCCAATGGATTCTGTCTATTCGAAAGACGCGGAGCATTATTTCTTTCTTCGAAGGATTCCATGAAGAAGTCTGACCATCGTGTCGCCGATCTACCTTTTATGCGCTTGATGGATCCAGTAGCTGATGACTCTTGTTCAACGGTCGTCCATATACATAAACTATTTCCAAACGGCCTTTAACCCTGTTTCAAGAGACGGGTCTGTAACAGTCTGCTAACCAGAGTTGGCGTCTGAAGCCGTTGATCTCATCGATTGGGCACGCCTAGACTCGCTAGCCAACACTGCAAACGTGGCGGGAAGGCAGCACAACTTGGAGCGATCCGCCTCCCGGCTCCATACGACCCTGTCAATTACGGGGTTTTCCTCACTTGTGTGACTGCTGACTTACATTATTGGAACCAGCGTGGCAAGAAGACCATGAACCTGTTATCTTCTTATATAAATCATGGTAGTGCAACAGAATTTTCTAGAGCGCAGGCGTAGGGGGGACTAGAACATTATCGCATGCGCTCGCATAACATGAGGCTCAATTATAGACTGTGTCTCGCGAGGATGCGAAGCTGACGAAACATTTGGCTGATGTTTCGTCATCGGTGAACAGACGTAGTGGAAGTCGGGTGCATTCAGGATTTCGCGGTGGGACCAGCGGCTAGCGGTCTCGAGCCCGCCGGGGGAGACAGTGTTTGCAACGATTTGACGTTGCATAGCAGCATTGTACGGAGCAGAGTACCCGCTCTATTGGAACTTTATTGTTGACTGCACTCCAATTTTGAAACACTGGACGATAATCACCTTGCATGCCGTGGAGTGTTAGCATTCACTCTGTTTCCTCACTTGGGTATATGTTTATTGCGCACCTCTCACAGGGGTTCCCATGGGGATTATGCAGGCTGAGGATCCATTTGTCTTTGAGAAGGGCAGTACAATCAAATACACGGGATGAACACAGAACGCTTCATTATAAGCAGTTGTGACACTTCCTGAAACCAGTTGTGCAATTGATCAACTTTCTATTAGAAAAGTATTTCCTAACTTTCTTCCATCTCTGGTAGTTTTACACCGGCGGTTTCCGCCTGATTTCCTGTGAAAGTCCGTGTAAATCGTGTATTTATCGAAATTCCACCAGTTTCCAGGTAAATTCCGGTTAAATCTCGTGTAAATCGTGCATTCTCAAAACTACCGGCGGATTTCGCCTAAATGTCGCGTAAATTCCTGTTAAATCTGGTCGACCGGCGGATTTCTCTTAAATTCCGCCTAAATCCCGGGTAAAATCGGACAGTGGTGGATGACGCGAGAATTTTTGCAACCCTTCGAGTAATGATGTGCGACACTAAACTTCAACTTGAACTTCATGTTTCAGCGTTTAGTGTGCTATTTGAAATGCTTTCTTTACATTGCAGGCTGATCCTGTACAGTGCCCCTTGTTTTTTGTGGAAATAATCCTAAGATGTTCCCAGCTCACTTAGATGGCTCCATACCGGTGATTTTCGCTAGAACTTCTGGGAGAAAATGTAAAATTAATCAGAATTTACGTGGAACTTAAACGAAAACTAGCGAAATTGCACACAATGTACCTAACTAGGAACCAACGACCTAGAATATCCAGATTGGGGATATATTTAAAAAATTTCCTTAGTAACAAATTTCTTTCTAAAAATGAACAAAATTACGGAATAAAAGTGAAAAAAATTGTACAAAATTAAGTACATAGAGTGATTAATAAATAACTAAAAAACTTGTGATTAGGCAAATTGAAGGATGAGTAGGCCAAACAGAATAAAATTAATGAGATGCTGAAGTGAACGAGCCCATAAAACAAAATGCTGAACTATCTGAAAATTTTAAACTCTCACTTACACATACTTCATAATATAGTAATCAGTGCACCCGCACTCTTTGTAAATCTCAAGAGTAATCTCTGGTGTTCGCACACCGGCGGTTTCCGCCTGAATTCCTAGGAAACTCCGCTTGAATTGCTCGGAAAAGTGTGAAGAATCCTGGAGGAGAATAGACGGAATATAGTGGAATTCCACAGGAAATTTAGCCGGAATTTACAAGAATTCAGGTGAAAACGAGCAAGTACGCGTTGAAACATGAACAACGGAGAAATACGTTTGATCATGACCCAACATGAGCGCTCACGGACAACACCGGCTCTCTCTGGCGTTGCAACCAAAAATTCGCCGAACGTGTTTTACCACGTGGCTGCGGTGAAGAAGCATACAAATACCACACTTCAGCTTATCCTAAAGCAACGGTTGGAAGCTCTAACATATTGGAGTTGTTGCTTCGTATAACAGCAAGGTCGCCTTTTGTGCCTTCAACATGGGTAAATTTTATAATATGCATATTTGCTCCCGATTTTGCAATCGAGTGCACCAAAGCGTTCATCTGAGCAAATCAAGGAAATGAAGTATGTGTAAGTGAGAGTTTAAAATTTTCAGATAGTTCAGCATTTTGTTTTATGGGCTCGTTCACTTCAGCATCTCATTAATTTTATTCTGTTTGGCCTACTCATCCTTCAATTTGCCTAATCACAAGTTTTTTAGTTATTTATTAATCACTCTATGTACTTAATTTTGTACAATTTTTTTCACTTTTATTCCGTAATTTTGTTCATTTTTAGAAAGAAATTTGTTACTAAGGAAATTTTTTAAATATATCCCCAATCTGGATATTCTAGGTCGTTGGTTCCTAGTTAGGTACATTGTGTGCAATTTCGCTAGTTTTCGTTTAAGTTCCACGTAAATTCTGATTAATTTTACATTTTCTCCCAGAAGTTCTAGCGAAAATCACCGGTATGGAGCCATCTAAGTGAGCTGGGAACATCTTAGGATTATTTCCACAAAAAACAAGGGGCACTGTACAGGATCAGCCTGCAATGTAAAGAAAGCATTTCAAATAGCACACTAAACGCTGAAACATGAAGTTCAAGTTGAAGTTTAGTGTCGCACATCATTACTCGAAGGGTTGCAAAAATTCTCGCGTCATCCACCACTGTCCGATTTTACCCGGGATTTAGGCGGAATTTAAGAGAAATCCGCCGGTCGACCAGATTTAACAGGAATTTACGCGACATTTAGGCGAAATCCGCCGGTAGTTTTGAGAATGCACGATTTACACGAGATTTAACCGGAATTTACCTGGAAACTAGTGGAATTTCGATAAATACACGATTTACACGGACTTTCACAGGAAATCAGGCGGAAACCGCCGGTGTAAAACTACCAGAGATGGAAGAAAGTTAGGAAATACTTTTCTAATAGAAAGTTGATCAATTGCACAACTGGTTTCAGGAAGTGTCACAACTGCTTATAATGAAGCGTTCTGTGTTCATCCCGTGTATTTGATTGTACTGCCCTTCTCAAAGACAAATGGATCCTCAGCCTGCATAATCCCCATGGGAACCCCTGTGAGAGGTGCGCAATAAACATATACCCAAGTGAGGAAACAGAGTGAATGCTAACACTCCACGGCATGCAAGGTGATTATCGTCCAGTGTTTCAAAATTGGAGTGCAGTCAACAATAAAGTTCCAATAGAGCGGGTACTCTGCTCCGTACAATGCTGCTATGCAACGTCAAATCGTTGCAAACACTGTCTCCCCCGGCGGGCTCGAGACCGCTAGCCGCTGGTCCCACCGCGAAATCCTGAATGCACCCGACTTCCACTACGTCTGTTCACCGATGACGAAACATCAGCCAAATGTTTCGTCAGCTTCGCATCCTCGCGAGACACAGTCTATAATTGAGCCTCATGTTATGCGAGCGCATGCGATAATGTTCTAGTCCCCCCTACGCCTGCGCTCTAGAAAATTCTGTTGCACTACCATGATTTATATAAGAAGATA
Organism: Ancylostoma caninum; assembly: GCA_037903475.1. Lineage (NCBI taxonomy): Eukaryota > Metazoa > Nematoda > Chromadorea > Rhabditida > Ancylostomatidae > Ancylostoma > Ancylostoma caninum. The sequence continues at coordinate 104,896 of JBAJFG010000341.1, forward strand.
ACAGGTTCATGGTCTTCTTGCCACGCTGGTTCCAATAATGTAAGTCAGCAGTCACACAAGTGAGGAAAACCCCGTAATTGACAGGGTCGTATGGAGCCGGGAGGCGGATCGCTCCAAGTTGTGCTGCCTTCCCGCCACGTTTGCAGTGTTGGCTAGCGAGTCTAGGCGTGCCCAATCGATGAGATCAACGGCTTCAGACGCCAACTCTGGTTAGCAGACTGTTACAGACCCGTCTCTTGAAACAGGGTTAAAGGCCGTTTGGAAATAGTTTATGTATATGGACGACCGTTGAACAAGAGTCATCAGCTACTGGATCCATCAAGCGCATAAAAGGTAGATCGGCGACACGATGGTCAGACTTCTTCATGGAATCCTTCGAAGAAAGAAATAATGCTCCGCGTCTTTCGAATAGACAGAATCCATTGGACAACTCTGACCCGCGAGAGGGACAAATGGGAGGATTGCTGGCGGTCGGTTTGCATACTCAAAGGTCATCGGGGGGCGAGTTGATCAAGGTGAACGCGTAAGATATTTATCAAAAAGTTCAACAAGGAGCAAGGAAAATTTCGAAGAAAAATGGTTAGATTCACGAGTGAGCAGAGAAATCGCCGAAGCTGTGCCTTCTCGAGATCGTAGTAGCCTATACTACTCCCTGTTATTAATCGTTTCCACTTGCTATATTTCAATACAGCTAAGTGCTCATGCGAGGTCTGCAGAAAACTCTCAAGTTATGACTTATTCAAGGTGATTTATGTTGAAGAACGAGGAAGTTATTTCCTAGCTGTATTTCTCTTTACCTACAGCGACAACTGTTGTATTTTTTGAAGAGTGAAAGATGACTTCAAACGAGAACTTGCGATCTCGTAATGATTGGTTTTCATATAATAAAAGGGATATGGTTTTCTTATTTCTTCGTTTATGGATTGCTTCCATATTTCCAGGTGAATCAAGTCTGCACATTACATATTTCCCATCCAACCACCTCAATAGATCTGAACTCTACCACCAAATAGCCCATAATTATGGTAGCAGACACAAGCCCTCATTTGAAACGGAGTTCAACCTCGTTTGAAACAGTGACATGGCATTTTTGTTTGTTATCGAAAAATAAGCGAAGACAAATATTGAATATCATCATGCAGCTCCCGCTACACTGACGCTGAAATGTTTGATAATATGGCGGCCTCGGATATCGTCAAACTTACCCCTTGCCAAATGTAGTTATTTCCAAAAAGCGTAAGGAGAAACACAACATATGAGGTTTTTTTTCATGAAGCCATCGTTCCGGAAACCAAGCAATCTTAGAAATCCAGTGGGTGGAAGGGTTAAGAGCCAAAATCACTGAAATATTCATACAACTTCAGGTCTCCCGCGAACTGTTTCAGACGTTCCACTTAGATAGGAGATCGTTCCACTCTTTATTCATTGGAATCACTGTGTAAGCCGATTTCTTGGACGCTCTCAGCCATTTGAAAATGCAGCATGGCAAAACAGGATTGTTTTGAAAATGGGCGATAGCTCTGCGATTGCAGTAAGCACCAACCATTCAGAAACTTCCCATTTTATCTGCAGTTATTGGAAGTGATGAATGGTAGCAAACAAATAAAAGAGTGTGTATCCGAGGAAAAACCAGCAAACTAAAACAAATAAAAGAAGCGAAAGTTTTCATAGTGTTACCGTAGTTATGGGCCATCCTGTAACTTTCAAGAAAATGAAAGCTTTTGACAATAAGTTGATGCGGTTTTTCTCAACTCAGTTTCTTACAAGTATTTGAACTGAGTCCGATAGCAAGTCTTAGGTTATCTTCTAGCTTTTGTTTTGCTCTTTACGAACATTATGACCAGTGTCCCCAATTCTTGCAACGTACTTCTCATTTTCTGTAGCATTACAATAGTGGAATGAATGCAGCTCAAGCTGCTGAAGATGTTAACACCGTTTAAATGGAAGCCATTACTGTTGAAGGGACAACGCACAAGTGGATGTCTGTTTGGAGAGGTCGATTATGGTTTGGAAGATGCACCTTGTTCTGAATCCACAGTTCGTAGTGTTACGAAACGATTTTTCGCAAGGACTTGCTCTAGATGTGAAGAAGAAAAACTAAGAATATTAACTTTTAGAAAAACCTAAGTTTAACTGGTCCACTACGTGAAAATATACTGAATGCTCAGGAAAACCGCACGAACATATGCTCCAACCTAGTAATTGGAACATAACTCACGGGGCCAGGTTTCTATTATAAGTATGATAAGCATGATCACCGGCGCAGTTGTGCTAAACAAATGAGCTAACAATCTTTTTCGGGAGCGATTCCCAAAGAGTTTCCTGAGAAACCTACATTGTTTTGTGTTCTTGTCCATTGTTTACTCGCAACATCATCTCACAATTCTTGTTACAATCTTGTTACGGCAGTGGCTTATCAGAACTCGGACAATTTTTCGGATGGACCGCAGCAGATAACCGGAAGAACCGACAGGTGACTCACGGTTTTTTTCGGTTTCCTGCTGTGTTTCTTCCGAATGGCTGTTGCGGTCCTTCCGAGCAGCTGCTGCGGTCCTTCCGAATGGCTACGGGGATGTGCGCGCCAAATTCGCAGAAGTGCGTTAAGCAACCAGCTTACTTCCGTGAGACCACCACCCGGCCATACCCACAGGCAAAAATGACAACCTCGCTGAGGGTCGATGGCTTTACGGTCCGATATAATCATGAAGCCAATTTCCCATCTGAAGTTCGAAACCACTGAATTTTTGGTGGACGCAACAAAAATGAGCACCGTATGAAAGAAAGAAGAATATGATAAAGCTCACTCTCTCTCCTGCATTCTGCTGCGGTCCTTCTGCACTCGGAAGAACCGCAGCAGAAAACATTCTGCTGCGGTCCTTCTGGGAATTTTTATCTCTCCGGCCCTCTCTCTCTTCTTAATCACGTGAGCGTGATCTCTTTCTGCTGCGGTCCTTCCGACATTTTGTCCGAGAAAGTGTGAGGGATTGAGGGGGGGGGGCGTGGGAAATAAGCTGGGGTCTCCGCTGATTTTGGGACCCAGGCGGAAAAATAAATATGATAAACTTATTGATTACAATAAAAAATAACCAATGAAAATCATTTTGAAAATAATAGTAGAAAAAAAAATAATTAAAAATGAACTGATACAAGGTTTTCATTTGTGGTGTAAAGTAATTTCAGAACAAAATCGAGCTCGTCCCCCCCCCTTTTCTGATCCAGCCACTGCTAGCTGCTTCTCCTAAATGTTTAATGCTAATGGCGATGTTATTTAACGCTACCCAACTGTTAAACTCAATGAATTCTTCCAAGGTGATCACAGTTCTGGTGATCAGCTGGAGGACCTTTTTCGTCCACCCTCTCTAGAAAGTAGGTAAAGTTATTTGGTAGGTAAATTCTTCCAAAATGCTCATCATATGACGTTTAGCATGTTGGAGAACTACAGCGGACACGTCCTTACCCGTCACCAAGGAAAAGGAGGGAAATCGACGGAATCAGTAACTCGATATTTCCGTCCAGTGTTATTGTATATCTGTGTTCATCATATTTTTTTCGAAAGCGCACCTTTATGGAACATTTGAATTTCGATTAAACTCGAAAACGGGCTTTTTCGACTAGTAAAACTTCGAATAAATTCAAAAGTGGACCTTTTGGGCAGTCGAATTTCGGATGAATTCGAAAATGGCCCTTTATCGAACATTCGAGTTCAAATGTTCATTCGAATTCTTCCGAAAACGTTATTTGCTCAAAAGTACACCAGTCACCTTCAGTTCAAGACTCAGCCTGAAACAAATATTTCGGATTTTACCGGTTCCATTAAGTAGTCTTAATTGCTTCAGTCAAAATTAGTGCGGATAGTAGGTTTTTAGTGACGCCTTGATCCGAGCTTGTTCATAGCCTCCGCGGATTATTAGGAAAAGCAATCCAGAAATATCGGATGACTCGAGTCCTAATGAATTGCGCGCCGATGGCAGCAACTTCACTCATCGTTTCGGAGTCTGCATAGGAACTGATGGAGCATATCCCGAAGCGAAAGGTTGCCTTTTCTTAACCATGAGACATCAAGCAAAAAATCACACGACAATATTTTGAACTACACATAAATTCTTTATCTGGGCGCACTTCTGTTCGTTACCGTGACACCTTGTGGACTCAAAGACGGCTGCGCACAACGCACAAACGTTGCTCCCTCCCAATCCTCCATTTAATCCATATGTAATAACTCTGGTCAGATAATCTGTAGATTCTGAGAGCCATTCTACTGCCCGGTGTATAGCAGGCTCTTCATCTCAAGGACCACTTTTGGGGAAAAAAACTAAGAGAAGAGAAAAATTCGGGCAAAGTCCTGATACTCTATAATTCCGCTACAAAACGTTTTCATCTCTCTTACCCTAATAACAAGGAGGGTTCCGGAATTTCAAAAGTGCATTCCTGTTGGCAGCACTTCTGGGTGAATCATTCCCTTAACTTGATTGATGCTGTTTAATATTATAAATGAAGTTTTAGCAGAGCAGCATTCGAACTCGTCCCAATGACTTTTGAGTCACTATGTAGTCAGACAACTTCTTTTTGTATTCCATATTGCAGTTGAACTACTATTATTGATCTTATTGATCTATATAATGACCTCAAATAAGTATCCTAGCACTGAATGCATATAAAAATTCACCCGCGTCTCGCACGTACGGATAAGTCTGTACCTCCGCCGATAGAATTTACTGACTGTACACATTCCTAGTCGACAATTATCCTTAGATCTTGCATACGCGTAAGCTGCACTGTGAACATGAAAAATCGGGTAACAGTAAATGTTAAAAAGATACTAATTTGTCTCTGGGACAATTTTTCCAACCTTGGCGACAAATGCCGCCTTCTGCTGCCACAAATTTCGATGATCATATGATCATTGATGGCTGAATTGTTATTTCCTCGACACCTCCCCCTCACCGATCACAGCTGTTCGCTCAGCTGAGTAGCGAAAACTGTTTGCATCTAAACACAATGTGGAGGCGCAGGAACACATCAACAATTTGGAGTCGTGACGATGACTGAGGGAAATTCGACACCCACAAGCAGGGAAGAGCAGCAGAACGGGGAAAATGCTTTTGATGCAGATCAGGAAACAAAAACTTATGAATCCATGAAGAGCTCAGTTGTAGATCGTTGACTTCGTTTACCAGAAACTGTGATAACGTCCACGAAAGGAAGCAATCGGGATAATATTGTGCCATTTTTTTCATCCAAATCATTCTAGTTTCAACTGATGATACATGTGATTTTGAGGGCATGCATGGCATCACAGATATGCAGTTCTTGTGCAATGAATGGCAATGCACTGGTTTTAGTAAAGTTATATCAAACTTACGTGACGTTGGTTTTTTTTACATCGTCCTTCTCAAAACAGAAACAGTGGTTGATCAGTGCTCACCTCAGCTTTCGGCAATGCCGTCGAGACAACTTTTTTTTGTTGACAACAAGACAGCTAGTTCGCAACCGCACGTACGACCGCCTCTGCATAACATCTGGATGCGTTATATGCCCATGTGGTAGAAGTGGTGATTGCATGATGTCCGTAGTTTATCTCATCACTTGCTAGTCATGCGAGGATGAATACGTGGGAGAAACAGGGCCACCTTTTTGTACACGAATAAAAGAACACCTGGATGGGTTTAACAAATCACGACCCTCTACCCCACTGGAAGCACATCGCAGACTACGCCAGGAAAACTCTGTCATTCAAATTAGAGTCACGATCTTATCACCAACCCAAAAAAATGAATAGGGAAGATGAAAGTATCGCTATCACAAACAAGCTGGCCTCCTATCAGAATCTGTGCAGATTTTGATCTGTAGGCGGATCGTTAAGATACTGCGCTCATATGAAGATCTAGGGGTACAGTCTCACCATTAGCGGTCTGTGTCTCGACGGCATTGTCAAAAGCTGAGGTGAGCTTTGATCAGCTTGTGTTCCGTTTTTGCTTTTGGGTTACTCTCTGATTGAACGGGTTCTGTATATAGACGAGGCGTTTGAGAGGATACCGTTTGTACTGTAGACTACTTTAGGCTCTGACAAAGGCGAGATCGCCGAAACGTAGGCCATTTGTAAGATTAAAATAATTAACAATCTTGGCCAAAAAAAAGCTATAATAGATACTGCATAAAGTCGAATTCATAATGCCAAGATTAAAAGACTGCCGATCATGGGCTATAATCTTGATATCGTTCGGTACCAATTCAAATTTGAGGGAGTGAAAGCATTTAATCCCTTAATCTTCTCTCATTCTCATCTCATTTAATCCCTCTATCTTTACAAATTATTGTCAGATTTCGATGTTCATTTGAGGTTTGGTAAAAACCAGTAAAACCGGTAAAACTTTTGGCTCGCCCTATGGATAGGAAAATCCAACGAAAAAAGACCAGGGTACTCGACGACGATGAGGTTCCGAGAGACAATGAGCTCTTCCTGACGCCCAAGCGCCCAACAAAGGTTACTTTGGTCCCATCACAGTGAAGCTTTTCCTTACATATACGATAAGGTCATCGTTGTTTATCAACCCATTATTGCTTGTACACATAAATCCTATGTAAGGACGTTTTTCACATTCGCTGAAATTCATGAGAATAACACGGATTCGACTTCTGCTGCATTGACGCTAATAATCGCTGTTCATTGTTTCGTGTAGTTGTTTAGGAGCACGGATTTGAGCGTTCTATGTGCCCAGCTACTGTAGCTTACAATAATTGTATGAAAATAACAAGAAAAAAAGTTGTTCTTAAGAATGCCAACGGAGGATTATTTCAGCAAGGAAACTGAAAAGAGGCAAAGGAACAAGCCTACACAAGCACTCCTACAGTAGCACCACGAGAAACAATCGCAAGGCTGACGATTTTGATATCTGGAGGGGCGTTCTCCACAGATATCGCCAAAAATGTTTGTGTTCAAATCTCACGTCTTCGAGGCTTTTTAGAGTTAAGCAGTTTATTTAACACCCACATTTCAGGAGTACCTTCACGATTTTGAAAGCCATATAAAGGGGGAGGGTTCAGAAAACCTCACGCCTAACCTACGAAACAGCCCTCTGTGTTAGAATCGGGACCATCATTAGAAGGTTGGGTGTTCTTATACCCACGGGTGTAACTGCTCATGGGTAGCAGCTGGGCATAGCAACGTCATGCATGTGGGATCATTTTGATAGGAGCCAGGTAAAGGGGAAATTTAGAAGGTTGACACGTCTACCACAGGTAATCCCAATTATGCATACGGGTGCTGTGGTGCTGGGGGAAAGTGTTCGGGAACGAAGGTTTGCTCCAGAGCTGTTATGGTTGTCACTCATTATTTACTGACACTGATAAAAGGCTTGTATAAGAGTTAATTTGTTTGTAACTTCACGAAAAGCCAGACGTGTTTCGGATATCCGAGAGGAAACGGGTTATAAAAAAAGGTCTAGGCACACATCTGTATGTAGTCAAGGTTAGTAAAGCGCCACTACTACATTATATGATTTCTCATGTACATTTTGAGAGAAGAAAAAGAAGAAAAACAACTCAAAAATTCACGCTCATTTGAAAAAAAGAAGAAGGCTACTGATTATTTGGAAACACCTTCACGCAGATAAGGGAAGGATGCTAGGGGAGTCCTGGCATTCGTAACGGGATGAATAATGGCAAATACACTTTTTGATACTGATTACTAATCTTTCTTATCTGCTGTAGCGCTAAGCTAGCGCTTTTCCTGCAGAATATTTCACCAGTAGAACTCATACTCATACGCAACTCAAATTTTGTGTGAATAAAATGTTGGAATTTTTCCGAAAAAACTTTCAATATTTCATTCGCACATACGGTGAGCTTACATGAAGCTGTTGAACTGTTGCACTTTGAAATACTTCTTCACAATGTGAACAGCGAATGAATAAGAGCTCTTTGCTTTCCTCTTGCCCATCACATCCAACCAAATCCTGTGAGAAGCCAAGCTGGTGCATGAAGATGTCAACGCAGACATCGAAAATCAGGGTCAGTCAACTTCGCATTTAGGGTGATCATGCTCTGCCCTAAGGTGATCTTGTGCTCGGTGCAGAAATCCTGTGCTCGTAGTATTTTTAAACTTACGACATTTTGTCCAGATTGAACGAAATAATGTGGGAAGCGAGGAGTATGTTCTGAGCTGATCTCTACCTTAAACCTGAAACACCCTCCCCACACACCAATTCATCCAGCCAAGCTGACAGTTCAGCTGAATTCGATTCAGACCGTGCAAGATGTAGTGCCACCACCCGCGCTGACATCACAGTAGCCTATCCCACATCATTGCAGTACAGCTCATCTGAATCCGGACGAGATTTTTGTCATGCCAGCGTTGATCTCGGTTGAGCTGAACTGAATGGAGGATTACTAGGGGCAGAGTTCTTGCCATGTTACCATGTATATCATGTTGGAAGGAATAAAAAGTTAGCATTTTGCACTATTTGCGTTATCTTACCATACTAAAATTCTGAACCTTTGGTGTAAGGGAGAAAGATGACGTAACAGTATTGGAAAGTACTTTGAAAGATATTATATATAGCAGTAAGTGAGGAATGCAAAAATACTGTGATCACCAGAAACAGAGCCCCTGACCATATGCCTGGCAAACGACACACCATCGCACATTCATGTTTTCATCATCTTCATACAGAACTTGTTTGATGATTGAGAATTTCTCCATAGTGCCCTCCTGTTTCTGCTGCCTTTTCACTTACTATTTGTTTACCGCATCCTCTTCTGGAGTCTTTTCAGCCATCTTTCTTAGTGATGCAAACCATTACCCTCTTGTTTTAACGCAAAAAAAGTAAAGAAATCGCGCTAACTCTTCACAGAGGGAACCTCTGCAGACATGCAATGAAGATTTGAGATCAGTATAAGAAGATGTACATATATACATGTTGTTACGAAGTGCTTGACCAGCGAAGTATCCTTCCCTCGTAAGAAGCTTCAGGGCAATTGTTCTAGCATTGTCTAATTTCATTGAGCTGACCGACGCATATCTACGTTTGCTGAATTCTGAATACTCTGTGCGAGCTCAGCTCTTCGTTCCATTTATTCGTTTTAATGAGCTTGTAAAAAAGCCCCAACAGGAGGAAATTTTTTGCTTTTGTGAGAAGCGTGACTCGAAACTAATAAGAACTTAGTAGAAACGATGGAGAATGTTTTTGGTTACGTATGTGGACCAGCTCAGGAGAAGAGAAACTGATTGTCGAAGTAATCTCAAAGAATGTCAAAGCAATCGGAACAGAAGGGCAATAGTGCAGAGCGGGCGAATAAAAGATGTAGAAAAAGAAAAGGAGCTGACCGACCGTGCGGCATGATCAAGCAGAATGCCAAGAGAAATGGAGAACAACGGAGATCACCGGCTAAAAACAAATTTGCAGTTGCACACCAAATGGAAAAATCCTTTTTGTGATTAATGGATCTGCACCTGTTTGTAATGATCCTATAGTGGAAATGACAATATCTTTCATGCTACATATTGCTACTACTACTGTTTTGCTAGGGCCAAGATGCAGATGGCAAATCTTGAGTTTGTGTCTGCATGCTAGATCTAATTCCACTAGTTTTTTTCTAAATGAAATACGTACTTCCATGCCACATATCAATTCTTCCTTAAAGCACTTCCTCGTAACTCTTCCTGCGTTCGAATTGTGTTTTCCCTAACCGGTGTTCTCATGTTCGTCTCGTTTTTAACAATTTTTCTTCCGAGAGACTGGTTCCTTCCACTATCGCCCGCTTGTCTTTAACTTTCCTGTTCTGTTCTATGTATTATCTTTAGTTCACATCTTGGCGTCCCCTAGAGACACAATTTAATAAAATAAATAAAATAAAATAAAAATGAATACATCAAGAGACTAATTTATCGGAGCAGCCCACCTTTGTGACATTGAAATCGAGGAAAACTCCGCTTTTTGTGGCCACATTTGGTGTTAGTATTTCGCTGTTCTACCAAAACGTGCCGGCAACTGAGGTGAATTTTACGTTACCTGTGTTTCTGCCGCTGTTTCTAAGTGTCAAGCCTGGATGAAAGGTATACTGCAAGAAGATGGAGCATTCGAGGGTGTAAACCACTGATGTGTTTGACTTTTCATGCTCTGAGTTGGCCTCAGCAAAACATCAGTGACTGTGTTGGCCAAGTCTTGGCTAACAGCTTGAAGGAAATCTATTGTATTTCACGGCATGGGCTGTGGAAACAGTTTGATTGGCTCTTCATTATTGTTTATTTGCTCGGATCCGAGGTGACCGACGGATTGTCGCACGGCTCGGTTTGTTTGCGGCGCACGAGTGAGTGTGGTAGACGTCTCGTCAGCCCGTGTTCGTCCCAGCGCTAGCCACTTCTGCGCCACTCCAAGCCGAGAAGATCGGTGTCCGAATGGAGAGCCCCTCTCTACGCACCTAACAGCCAAACGCTTCCACCACATATCGTCTTTCTTCCGTTTTTCCCTGCTATTCAGTGTTTATTGTTAAGACTGTTGTGTAGCAAGCCGTTTCTTACCAAACATACCGTCACCATCAAATTGCCCCAATATCCTCTCGCATGTCGGATGTGCACGTTTGACTCAGCTCCCTTCTCAGTTCCTTGTTTACGCATCCGTTCCATAGCAATTGCCAGAATTTATTTAGTGAGACTCAGCACTGTGCTTATGTTTTTCCGTTCTTTTTCTTTGAGCTTGAAGGGAAGAGAAACTTCCTTAGCAATATGAAAGACTGCGGCATTATCACTGAAATAGCAAATACAGCAGGCAAAATACTAAGTAGAGAACTCGGGAGATTTTCTCCACAGCCGCAACAAACACAATTGCTCGTCTTCCAGTCCGAAATAGTGAACTATAATGATTAAGGAATATGTTTGATCATGTCGCTTCCGCTGAAAATTTTTTATAACGCAAAAATGCTGCCAAATAGTTCTTTTCATATGTTTATCATATCAAGGAAAGGGGTAGGGATGTTAGCATTGTGCTGAAACGTTAAACCGAATCAGCACGACGAAACGATACGCAAAATACTTACGTAACACGTAGAACTGGCGGCATTTGCCACACTCTTGCTCGAGAATTGAGAACGGAACTATCTCTATCTTAGTTTCAAACGTACTTCTGCGAAACACTCCTCATGAAGAAGCCTATAAAAGATGCAAATAGGGATGGAATTTCACAGAATTAACAGGTGTAATTTATGTACGTACAAGCGCCACAAAAGAACCCTGTTACAAGGTGCAAAATAGGTTAATAACTAAAGTACGAGGATAAGGGGAGGCTATGCCTTCAGTCATCTTCGATATTCACCTGCGCATTCATATTGTGTGTAATGTTTCTTGCTATCTTTTCTGCACTAAATAAGTAATACCCCGTTGCTGAGGAGCACATGCCAAGTGTCACCGGGAGTGCTAACATGTGAGCAGTAGGAAATGGAAGTTGAGCTGTTTCTTTCTTGTTTATTGATTTTTCCTGAAATTTGAGTGAGTGTGTTAGGTTCATTGATGTGAAACGACATGAGAATGAGGATGTGAACGAGATATCGATGCTCATCTTGGCGAATAAAAACGCATCCACCATAAGAGAATAGTAGAGGGAACACCACCAAGAACGTGAGGGGTTGAAACATGTTTTTCACACTTCAGGTGATATGATGCCGCCTTCACACATTGACTAGAAGCTGATAGCCAGGGCTTAACCAACTTTTGACTCCACTTTTCTCTTTTCCTAATGTCTCTTTTTGCCGCAGGTAATCCTTTGTTCCTTGTCAGAAAAGTTTGCCTCTAATCCTTTGTTTTCTGTCAGAAAAGTTTGCCATATACATCCTGAGAGAAGTAAATAAGTGAGATAACAAATGAAATAATGTTCAGTAATGGAAGGCAGATAGGGAAAATTCACAAGACAGTCACTCAGTTTCTTTTTATGGGAATATTTACCATCGTTAACCGAGCGAGTAGAATTGTGTGTGGAAGACATTACTGGCAGCACCCACGGAAATTTTTGTGTCTGAGTTTTTTTATTGTTTTGGAACCTTAACAACTGTCCCAACACTTCTACAAAAGAGTAGCACGAAAAACTCAACTGATTCTAAGATATAACAGGTTGAAAGTCCAGGATCCTGGATCAACAGGATCAGCGTGGGGTCGTTCGATCGAGTTATAGCGGCAGCGGACTGTTGCTGCCAACTGAGCAAGTGGGCACACATTTCTTTTCTTGGGATTATGAAGCTCTTTTTCACTCTTTAGCTCCCCCTTTTCGCACTACTTATCACAGTAGAGTTTTCTACTTGTTATTTTACTACAAATCCACTTGTTTAGTTACTGGTGTTGCCTAGTTTTCGTCACTTATTTCAATTTAGAATTCTTTTATTGTAGTGGGATCATTTTAGAATTCATTAGTGTTTTTGCGACATCTCGACTAAATATGCAATCTTTTTTCAAGATTTGTTTGCTTTCACCAGCCCCGGAAACACTGCAAAACGGTGGAAGAGACGGATTTTGCCAACAAAACAGCTGACAAAGGAGGCAGCGAGACCTTTCTGTATTGGTCCACATCCAATAGGTCGCGCAACTCGGCCCAATCTACTCGAAAGCGATGAGCGAGAGGTTCCAGAAAACGGGGATTTTGAAGATTTTGACTGTTCTCGGCACTGTGGCAGTGTTCAGCGCATACAGTTACCCCGAATTGTGCCGAAATCTCGAGGTCAAAAATTTCCGCGGGTGCTGCCTTTAAGATAAAGGCATCATAGAATCACTGGACGTAATGTGGTATATCAGTTCCACCTCCTTTATCAGCAGCCACACACATCTGTGCAGACTCAGATTTCAAAGTGCTACACTGAATGGGGACGTCCTGGGGCCACCATCATCTGTGTTTAGTATGGAAGCGGCTGTGGTAATTTCTCTTCAGCAGTCGCTCGGACTAGTCTGTCAACCTCGTTGTGGGGTTAACTTATTTTGTAATCCAGACGTCAGGAAACGAAAATTGGGGAACGGAAGGGTAGTTGACTGAGTTTGAATATCTCCGCATACAGTGGACGTCAATGGCGGTGACCCATTCGCGGCCTCGAGAAGGACGCAGCACGACAGCTCCGCGCGCACCGATGACTGGTGTCGCCTGCTGCCGGAATGCTATTTGTAGTCGCTTTCTTCTCAATCTAGTCAAAAAAATCTCTAAAATCGGGTAGAAAAACTGCTAGACATAGCATAACAGCAGCAGAAATCATCGTTTACGATGCACGCAGCGCGGTTGCGCGGCGTACTACTCGAGGCCGCGATGGGCCACCGTCATTGACGTTCACTGTAACAAGATTGACATGATGCTCTATCAGTACAAAAGTCGTAGGTGTGTTGGTTTAACGGCAGCCTGGCAGATGTTTCCCCATCCATGGAGAAACCTGTTTTTGTATTAGCTCCTATGAAAAGTATCCGTGTGTACATTGGTATCCAAACATCGAGCTTCTTTTTGTAGCCTGCTCTCTTCATATGATTCCAAACTGTCATATGGCTTATGTTTAGTTCCTCCGCTACTTCGCGATAGCTTGCGTTTCTGTCTTTCTCCACCAGTTGGAGAATTTCATTGACTTTTCTCAGTTACTGCGAGCGCCGCAAAACCGCGGAGACTTTTTGTACGACCTAATATTCCGGTTTCTAGAGTGGTGGTAGGTTAGTTCGTTACTCTCACCTTAGTAACACAACCAAACCTCTACTCTTAGCAACGTTTCACCCTGGCGCTTTGCTTTGATTGAATTTAGTTGCTACTACAATTTTAAAAAATTACACTATTCAAAAGGAGTAAGGAACAAAGGTTTTTGTGCGAAATTCATAAATATATGACTGGCAATTAACTAAATATATGAATGGATGAGTAAGACGCTCAGGCAATAACTCCGGGTGACCCGAGAGCAATTTTAATCCTGCCGGGTCACCCGAGAGACCACATTTGTGGGCGTGGCTTGCTAGTGGGTCACCCGAGGGAATTTGCAAACGGACCGGCTCACCCGAGCGACCATGTGCTTCGTTACCGTGTTGCCCGAGGGGACTTTTGTGCGGACCGGGTGACCCCAGGGAAGTTTGTTAAATCACCAATCGAACCTACAAAATCAGCACTTGGCTAAACTTTTCCCAAGTTTTGTTATCTATGTGTTCATTCGTCCTTAGGTACTTGTATGAAAAATTCGAGTGAATCATGAGTGACATAAAAAATTTTTCTTCACAAAAACCATCCTACTTTGACTGAGCAAGTGTTGTCGGCCGTGTCAGTTTCGGTCACCTACTACTTCTGAAGAGAGCAGCATCAAGACAGTCCTTATAATCACGAAAAAATGGGCAGATCGTCAAAAAAAATCCTCAAAAATGGATTTTCTTGTGTTGATAGGAAAATAAAACCTGGTTAAAATACGTACTGCGGAAGGGCACACATTGCAGGCACCAGTTGCTAAGTTAAGAGAGGGATAACTGTGATGATAAGGACATAGTGAGAATTTCATAGAAGCGATGGTAACACACACCGCTGTGATCCTGGTTGAAGGAAAAAACGCGCACTCTAGAGAGCGTTACATACCAGTTAAAGATGCACACTGGGACTTTACCGGGTGACGCGAGGTTTGCGCGGGAGGTCACCCGGTTTTAATGTCTGAGACAGTGTCAACCATGGGACCTGAACGATGTAAGAGGAGAAAGCATGCTCCGAGTGAGAGAGTCGAGTAGGTCCTGCCGCGTTTCTGCGGCCGTGACGCTATGAAGCCGCACGCGCACTACTCTATCTATTTGACAAGGACTGTAGCTACTGTAACATGACACTTGACGTGAAACTTACGTGGCACAGATTAGTGCAAATGCTCAGCGCAGATTAGTTTTCCGCGTAGCTTGACCTTTGAAGATTGCTTCCTGTCCATCCTCTTTACATTCACTGAATATCACTTAGTAAGTAGTAGTGATTGTATTTATCGTTTACTTACTCATCTAATAATTGTGCTCTGAACTACGCAAGAGAATATTGCACGATTGCAAGAAAATACCACAGCATCATCATATCCATCAGTCTTTGTACGCGCATTTCTCTAGATAGAAGAAGTTAACAAAGCAGTACCAATGAAAAAAAAGAACTTTCTGCACTTTTTGTGCGATTATGCTGTGAGGTTACTGTAATCTGCGTTGAAACCAGACCCAATTGAACTTTTCCCCTTTTCCTTATTGAGTTTCGCCTAAGAGCCGCAGAATATTCCTAATGATGACACTCTGTGACAGTTCGACAGCTTGTATAAGCTGATTCGACGAAAAATTTGAGAAGGCCATGAATGATCCAGTTCGCACGGGGCACCTAGTATGTACATGTGTGCCGTATCCGAAGAATACGAAGCTATGGTACAAAATCCACGCCGAATTTGTGCTTAACCCGTAAACTGATCCCTTGTGCAAAGCTACAACAACGAAGTTTTAGGTTTCTCGAACGTTCGAGAGTTTTGCAGTTCCGAATGGTTTTATATGCTTTTGTGAAGATTGCAGTGAATAATTGGAAAGAAATTCGGTTCTTCTTAAATTGTAACGAGAACGTGTTATCAGAATTCAGCTGTGATCTTAGCTTTGAACTCTGAGATAGATGAACGGCGGCGTAGCCTTTGGGTTCCGTCGAAAAATTTGCGTGGCTAACGACGCCCCACGGATGTGCAGGTGCTACGGTACTTCTGTTGACAGCCATGCACACTCACAAAGAATCGGGTGACTATCTAGTATTTGGACCACTCTTTCTTACCAGTAACGATGAATAATCGCTAAGAAGCATACTGAATGAATTTTTTGTTTAGCTTTGAGAAATGGAAATTATGCTATTAAACTTTGAGTTTATGATTTGTACTCCTAAAAAAACTTTGAGGGATTTTATTTCTGTTAATGAAAAAGGTTAGTCGTTGGGTTAGTCACAAAATCTCCGCTCACTTCATCAAATGATGTCATTTTTGAGCAGTTACGGTAGAACCACTTCTACACACACTATCCATAATTTCGATCACGTAATTTTAACAGCTTTGAAGCACCAAAGACGTCCTGTTTTCATTTACTGGAATTTTCGATATTATTCATCTTTACTGGATAAAGAAGTGCTGCAAACGCTCAGTAGTCACTCCCTTCCTTGTGAGTGCATGTGGCTGTCAGCAGAAGCTGCGTAGCACCTGCACATCCGTGGGGCATCGTTAGCATGCCCATTTTTCGACGGGACCCAAAGGCCCTGCCTCCAGATGAACACAGTAGGGTGTAGCCGACTGCAAAGGGTATGTATATGAAATTCATCTTGGCTCGTATCAGCTTCTCATAGCAACCTTTTTTTAATGCATGAGTTGTACATGAGAAACCTGAGAAAACATGAGCTCACCCGGAATTCTTCCACACCTCTACATTACTAGAAGATGTTATTCACGTATGGGACGGAAAAATGGTCGTCTACCGCCGCGAATTTTGCGGCGAAAGCCATGGCCACTACGTGCTGATACGTGATATGTAGTGGCAAACGACGCGCCAGTTTACGTAGTTCCTGCCTAACCATATGTGATGTTCCAATCAATAAATCATGAACTGCTAATTCAGAAGGGTAAGGAGAAAATCTATGAAATATCTAGTCACGTGACTAACTAACGTCCACAGGCAATACCTACGTTCATTGGAACACCAAAAAAATGGCGCCGTCTATTTCTCGGGTTTCCCTTTGGTTTCGCACAATTCGTTTATTGAAAATGAGTTTAGCACCTATCTAAGAAAGGGAATACAAAAAGCCTCAAGCTGGAAATTTCTCTTGGTCTTTAATTTCGTTCTAATCATTCCTTTGTTAGTGTTGTAAACTAATGCCTCTGTTAAAATCTACACTCCGTGCGACACAGGGAGATTACTTACTGATGTGTTAAAGTGTAGTCTTGCTTGCGCAGATGCAATGAAAATTGGTAACTCTGCTCAATCCATGGCTGTAACTCCCTTGTGACTTTTTGGTACCTCCAGTGAGCAGACTACTGCTGATAAAAACACATCTGTAGACATTAGTAATGGGGAATTCTTAACTTCATCATGGAGCACATGATTAATTTTGTCTTGAAAAGCCTATGTATTCTCCTGCTGTCACCCGCGCTGCTATTCGTGGATCCCATGATTGCAAGTAAGACAATGCGAGGCTTCTTGAGTTCATCTTTAACTCGTATTTAGGAAGGCAGGACTTGCACGTCATGCTCATTTTGATTTGTTTCTAACTCCTTCCTCCTTCCAATCTTTCTGTGGACCAATTTCCTCGACACCGTCCCGTCAATGGAAAGTCATCCAGAAAATTTTTGATATTGTACTGTATGTATAGTGCATCTTAGCCATATAAGAGCAATTTCTGTGGTCGCAGCTATTGTTGCTATCACTAGCTCTGGTCATTAGGTCGTCGATGCTTCGCAGTTGCTGCTGTCTCGCAGGTAAATCCGCGCCGCAAACGCGGATTAGTCCGCTGTTCGACCGCACTTCTCGCATGCGAGGCGACGCTGAGCAAACGGACGAGCTCTTCGTGCTAGATTAAAGCGACGCTCACTTCCGGATGACCCGGCGAGGTGGTCGCGTAAAACAATGCGTTGGTTTTCGAAGGTTTCTTTGAGGCGGTGTAGGTTTCACGAAGGGACTCTATGGTAGTACAGCAAGGTCATATTCATTGCTTCGTAGGAGCTATAATACCGTCATGTCAAGGTGGTAATGACCCTAATATTGCTGTTGGACGTTTGAAAGTGCATCCGTATATATTTATTTACACGGTACCACGTCAATGGTTCAAGCACTCGCGGCGCATCCGAACAATATGTAGCCATTAGGCTGAAGGGGAGCGATGTCCGACTCGCAAGTGCCTGTATTGAATAGCACGGCAACGCTCGCCAACCCGTTCGATGTCGCAAAAAAGTCGCATCGAATGCTGGACAAATCCCACAATCAGGCAACGCATCTGGCGATTTGCGGCAAAGGGGCAGTTTGAACCGCTCTTAGGTAAACATTATCGTCAAAAATCACGGTTATTCCAACTGTTATGTGCTGGATCTGTAGTCAACCCGAACAAGAACCGTATTGCCATACCATATATGTGGTGTTTCACATGAGCCAAATCAACAGTAATTCGTAGTCTTACATGCAGAGCACGTGCAATACATAAATTTTCTGTTATTTTCTGGTTGAGCAACTTTGCTATGCAGAAAAGAAGAAAAAGTCACAAGCCCAGAAATTAGCGTGACGAATTCATTTAAATAGATCTGCAAAAGTTCTGCCGAAGTTTGTTTAAGGTAGAAGGATCCTTCATTCGCTATGAAAGGCTCCCAACTCTTCAGTTCTGAAATTAAAGACAGTATTACTGCCAAGTTATGGGTCCGTTCCTCATGCATAGAAAGTCCTTCAACATTAGGATTGTTCCGGCTACATTATCATGCACCTTAAGGGCAACGTAATTATGCAATGAGCACCTATTTACTAGAAACGTCGGAAGGTTCTTTTTTCAACTGAAATTACGTATGTCCTGGGTGCCATGTATCAAAAATTTCGCTACCCTTTAGAGTCCTTTCAGGTATGCACTCATCTGAAGTGGTACCATGTATGTGTCTTCACAAAATTCACTCCAGAAGGCCGTCCTCGCTTCCCTGTCAGGATATCCGAATACGGAATGCGTATCCGATGCAATCGAATATTTCTTGTGCACGGATTGCTCATTTTTTCAAGCTGCAGTCCTTTTTGTCTCCTTACCAGAACTTGTGCTTGTTCTGAAAACAGACACCTAATCCTACCATAGCGTCTAGCAGCTCATCTACTACGTCTGTTCAGAGGACATGTCCAGGGTTATGTGCATGCCTCGATACACCCATTGTGGGACGTATGTACATACTGGCTGCATGTGTTCGTTGGTATGGCCGGGTCCTGCAAAATGGCAAACCAGACCTCCATGGGAGCAGCGTATGATCCCTAATCCGCAGATGTTTCTCGGCCGACCCTGAAAATTCAGCAGCAAAAATAGAGAAAATCGCCAATATTTGCTAGCTTGTGGGACCCTGCCGCCTCTCCTTTTTCTTCTCCTCCGAGCGGGCAATGACAAAGCTGTTGCGGAAGGTAACGGTCCACTGCCACACATCCGCCGTTTGATGCATGGCTGGTTTTTGTGGCAGCCACAGCGAATCCAGCGCTGTGACGGGATTGTCGGACGCATGAAAGGAGACTGTGAGTGCGGACCCGTTTCGTCTGCCTCAACCCTCTTTTCGCATGCAAATGGATGCGAATAACCTCGACTCTCTCTCCTTTCACTCCTCATGCTGCGTAGGAATAATAACTTTCAATCTCTTCAACTTTTTCCCAGTCATTTATATCAGGTTTGCCAGAAAGCCCAGAAATGATGCGATATCATCGCTTAAGAATGAATTCCTGTATTCATTCATAATTGGTGTTCAACGAAATGAGGAACATTGCCACCTATTGGTATTGGTATTATTATATTTTTAATAGATATTATCTTCCATTACTACCTCTCTGATGCTCGATGGTGATGTATACATTTGGCGAGGCGGCAGCCTCGCAAGCTGGTTTGCCAACTGCCCAAGGAAATGATTCCGTCAAATCTATTGCCAAACACGAAGTCCCGCCAAATGTATTGCCAAACAAACCCCTCCAGATGCATCGCCACGGAAAAATTGCCAAAAGCATCAGAAATCAAAACGGCTATCAACTGCTCCAAAATTCCGATATCATCAAGAGTCGTGCCATGATACCAATCTTCGGAGCCTGCTTCCTGACCAGCTGAGCTATCCGTGTCGACACCGTCGATGGCTAAACCTACAACTGAGAATGAAGTGAACGTGTTATCAAACATAAGTACTATTTTGTTTCGCTAACACATTCTCTCGCTTCTTGCATTGCTAAACAGAATCTTGACTCATTGGGAAAATGTATTGAGAGACAAAATTTCATCCCATAAAATGTACTGGCAAATACATTCTGTCGCCGGATGTATCGCCACTCAACTTGAGATAGACCTTCCATTGATCAGATTCCTTTTCCTCGACAACTTCGGTGGCTGTCCCAGGTGCCCCACTCTCGTGTTGGATTCGGTTATCCAACTCCACCTTTTGCAAGCCCTTCAGAGACGGTGATCAAACGTAAGCTGGTTCCCAGAATTTCAGCATATACCATAAATCATCACCTACTTATTCTCACTGCTTGCGAACTAGTATTTCATGTAGGAAATGAACTTTTCTCCTTCATTATTTCTGTTGGTGCATCTTATTTCTGGAATTAGAATAGAAATATGTAGGTTGTTACTGTAATGTGACTGTCATGGACCCAACTATATTGAGAGCATTTTCTGTGCAAAGTCCTTCCTTTCTTGACCTTTGTCTTCGAACATCTCGAAAGCGTTCCTCTGCGAACAGGGGTCATCCATAATGCCGTTTTATTTTTGACGGTTGGCGTGTACATGAATACGTATGCAGGAGTACGTATACGTGACGGCGTACAGGATCCCCTACCATTTTCTTACGAAAACGTCTACCAGAGGTTCTTCGCTGTACCGACGGAAAAAATAGCAACTTCACCATGTGTAACTGACAAGACCTGTCAGAGCAGCATAATCTCTCTGTTTTTCTTGTCAGTACTATGCCAAAAATGGTAGAAATTTTACGCTGTACAGGTGGCACTTGCAGGAACACTACACCTTATAGGAATACTAACTCACCGGAAGAATCGCTATCATATCCTAGGCCCGGATACATTGTTGAGAGTACCCAGGTTTTACATGTTGACGCCAGTGTAAATGATGGCTAAATTTGTAGTGGAGTAAGACGTATACCCTGGGTAATTTCAATTATACATGCGGCCCCAGCGATTCGCATTAACTTACGCTAAGTGTCTAAATACTCTTTATATCAATTATACATACAACTGCAACTGTGCGATATTTAGGCAATTATTTCTTGTATAGCAAGGAAAATTTTGTCTTTTGTTGTATGCTTTTCGGCTGCTAAGCAAAACTCTTCTTTTTCTGATATTCGAGAACACATTCCTGGACATCCCTTTTTGCGGATCTCTTGAGAGAGAGAGAGTAGTTCTGCTTACCCACTTTTATCCCGAAACATTTGATAACATAAGAAACCAAAAAGATCAGCGGTGGTTTCTTACCGAGAACGATTTCTTCCACTGGCTCATTAAACACATATTCCTCATCACATGGAAGGACAGTTTGAAAATCAACACGTTTTTTAGGGCATTTTCGCCGAACATGGAACGGCTCGTATTGTTTCCTCTGGTATTTTCGAACTGTCACGCAATTGCGTCAACAATGTCTGGAAACAACCGTACCTTCGTTGAACTGATATCGTCTGCAAATGAAAGTCCAAAGTTCAGGGAAGGGTAAAATTCGGGTACCGCTATGAGGAACTGAAATGCGTTGTTTTCTATTAATTCCAGAGTTCGGGAGTTAGTGGGGATGTAGGGGCACGATCTTTTACCTTCTCAGCTTGTTACTCAGAGTGTTTCGCTGCCGTATCAAGTAAAGCATATTTTCCCTTCTTCGGATTCACTTTTTTCAATCACTTGTAATTTGTGCCAAAAACATTCCTCGCAAAAATTTCAACACTTTGCTCTGTTTTTCCAGACAGCTCTTGAAAAACGAATGGCATGCGGCCTCAGGAACGATATCTGTCGCTTTATGTTTGCCCAACTCACTCCTTTCTGTGTTTCTTGAAGCGCTCGATGGCCCTTCACATGTTAACCATGAATGCATAACTTCTACAAATTCAGAACCCCTTCTCGATATCCTCATCAAATTTAAAATCGCTTCACTCTAATAGACTCAGATTTCTGGAATGACGCCGTCTGTTAGACACGAAATCTTTCGGGAAAAAATCATATGAAACACTTCTAATCCTTATTGCATGCATTGAGCAGGATGTGCGAACACTCCTCGCACAAGCCAGCGCCTATAACAGAAGAAAATTAGGATGAGCAAAAACATAATTCCTCGAATATCCTTTGTTTCGTGATCGCTTACAAACGATTATACGGGATAAAAGAGTGTTCCGGGCCATAAAAAACGATAATAATACATAGTACATATAAGAATCACCCCCAGTTAAAAAAAGAAAATTCACAATTCACACATAAAATTCATACAGAGGTTAGTGGAACGTCAACGATTGGTAACCAGAAACGCGCTCCTGACCGCTCATGCTGCCGAATCACTACTGTGGTAATGAAACATCGCCCCGTTCTCTCGCCGGGGTTAGCCGCGTTAGGAGACGAGGCACATGACCAGTGAATGCCTGCCAGCATTTCGCTGAGGGTTATCTTTGTTGGTTCGACAGGGATCCACTCTCGAGGTGTTTCTCACCGAAACATGGGGAACATTTTATTGTGGATTATGCAGATCTTTCTTTCCAATGTTGTTGGCGCGACAAACCAGTGTTTTTGTCTACCGTCCATCTATTTTTTACTCTATGGTCTTATGGAAATGATACTTTCATGAGTTGGCTCCAAACAGGTGGATCACGTATAAAAAGGTGCCTTGTTATTGGTGTGCATTCAATTCTACGCGGTCTCCACACAGGTTTTCAGAACCTAATCCAATCTTCATATCACTGCCATATGCGAGTCTGAGAGCGTTTTTTCTTCTGGCCTAATCACTGGTTTTCATTCACTCTGCAGAATATTGAGGTGCAGCTCAACGTTGGTTATTCTGCATAATCATTTGAAAAAAAAAACCAATGCGTTCGATGGTGGACGATGGAGGAAAACGAGTTCTACGAGTTATACGAAGCAATTTGTAGCTTACCATAACTCTGCAGCGGATGTAGGTTGACAAACTTCACCAATTCAACTAGAACAGTTGCAAAGGAGAAAAGAGGGGAAGCCACAGAGAGGCTACGTTTCGCGAGTAAGGTCAAGAAACCGTACGTACATGCATGCTTTACTGTGTTTTACAAGGGTATCAGAACTTTTCCGGCCTCGACTCCCTCCATTCCCTTTAATCAAAACCCCGAATTTGTTTGTGTAGCAAACAAATTCGAGGTTTTGATTAAGGGAAGGATAGATGATCAGTATGACTATTCACAGCATGGTGTGTTCTGCCTCGTGCAGTTTACGAAGCGATTTCAAGTCCGTTTTCAAGATCGGTCAAACTGCCATATACGATTAGTTATGCCCATTTTTGCTGCTCATGCGCAAGCCCTGAGATTAGTGTACAGAGAGGCTTTTTCGAGCGAAAATAAGACTCTTTTTCATCAGATAGGCGCTCGCAGGTTCGAAATCTGCCGAACTATGTACAACACACATTAGCAAAGGATTTGAGTTTCTCCAAACAAGACGAGGAAACCTTTTTTACAACCGCTATTTTCATAATGCCAAGAACGGTAACAACTCATCACAGAGAGCGATTTGGCCGATTTTGAGAACAGATTCGAATTCAGCGTTCCAAGCTGCATAAAGCAAGGTACGCTGTACCAGCTCTCTATGAATGGCCACACTTACCAAGTATCCTCCTGTTGTAAGAGCATTTCAGGATGGGGCGCAAATTTTTACTTCATGGGTAGTCGTATTCAAAAACGAATTGGTTTCCTTTCTCGACCTAACATTGCACGAGAATAGCCGTACAAGCAGAAAACAGCTTATCAAATGATCAAAGGTTGCAGTAGCCATCATACGAAAATCAGATTCGAATTATCCGATTACCCACCTTATTTCACCCCCTATTGGTAAGAAACAGCGATTACCCTTGCCCCCTATTGGTAAGAAACGAAAATCATGACCCTTTCTGATACCCTTATGTCTTCCACAATGTACAAAGCGAAAGCGAGACCAATTTCTCGTAACATGTTCCAAAAACACTACTACATTTCCGAGAGAGTGCGTCCAGCCAGCCAGATCCATTTTCAAGAGCTCGTTTCGCACCAGTAGCAAATGGGTGCTCCCGAATGACCCATCTGCGTTCCTTTCATAAACATTGAATTAAAGAGGTTAAAAGTGAGTGACTGACCGGGACCAATATCTCATTTTTTAAAATTGACCGTGTTGAGAGTGCTCTAGTAACACTCCCAAATAGTAACGAATTGAAATTTGTGACCTCAAGTTTTCGGCTTGTGTATTTCGCATCATGTGTACAGCTGTTCCACCAGTTTGAAATTTTTTACTACCCGGAGGTACCAAGGGAGATTATATGGGGAATAGCGCAGAGTCGTGCGCTAACTGATGGCGCTGAGACACTGTTATACCAAATATGTATGTAGGCGCGTGAGTTTAATTTCCCGTCTACCGCCAGCAGTTCGGCGAGCTTTTCCCATTCGTCAAGGGGTATTTGATTTGTAGCCCTGGTATGTCTGGCGGGTTTTTGCTTCGTTACGTAGCCATTACCGAGTAACGCGCATCACGTTACTGGTTCTGGAAACTGCGAAGCTGTTATTAGCGATCTGTTGAAGCTGCAATGTGTTTTTTTAAACATGCCCATTCCCACGTTGAATTGCAAGAAATACATTCCTTAGAGAATAGTGCGCAATGAACCGAATTTTTCCATCATATCGAGAAGAAAAAATAACAAATTTCCTGCATCCATCAAGTTACCAAACGGATAGCTGGGGCGCAGCAGCAAAGGAGCGCTCTGACAGGGTGACCCACCGTGTTATCCTGAGGTCCCCCTGGTCGCGCTAACTCGAAGCATGCTGTCACACTGCGTTATTGTGCGAGAAGCTCGTGGTTTTTGCATGGTGAGAAAACTGGTAGCGAAGCTAACTTCATCGCTGTGCGCTTTGCTCGCCAACATCACCCTCACTTTCAAAGCCCCACGGGTTCACCGACAAATATAACATGCGTCACACTGACGTTCCGGATAGCCACCTAATACATCCTGGGAGGGCGCCCAATCGTGGGTCATCTTCAAACTGGTCATACTTCATCCTGAGGAATACGAACGATTTTGCGTTCCCGTTGAATCGCGTCGTAACCCAATACAAATGACGCCAACATGTCGACGCGTCTTCAGCCACCTGCAGCTTGACATTGTTGAGCCATTGTGACTTTTTAAGTTTCTTTCTTTTCTTTTTTTTCGATTTAGGTACAATTATTTCTTTTCGGATGGTCTAACTCAAGTACAGTTTTTGAGGCTGATCTCAGACCCGTTTAGCTTACCTGCTGCGGAGCACTCTATGAAGAGTTACACGGCATAACTAGAGTTTGCGCAAGATAGCGTGAATTTGGCTTCTAAGATGTATTTCGCTAAAAGATCACTGGAATTCACCCGAATCTAAACACGCTCCCGAAACACGAATCGCTTTAGCCGGTTTGGACAGGCCGCAATTATGCCACCGTAACTCTTCACTGAAGACTCCGCAGCAGATAAGGTAAACAGATTTGAGATCAGCATCACAAACTGCATATGACAATATACATTTTGTTACGAGTCGTCGGACCCCGCTAGTATCCTTCCCTGGTAAGAGTTAAAATATTCTCTTCCATATTTTGCATACTCTAAACCTCTTCAGCGGCCTAGATATTCAATTAAGCCGAGTTGCACAAAAACATGTGCTTTAGGCCCATGGCATAATTCACAGCGACACGGTCGCCGTGAATGGGAGTGATGAGGACAAATCTATAAAATCTTATCACTCAATTTGCATGGAATAGCATAATGGCATAGGAGCAATTGTGCGAAAACTTTTGGCGGCGAACAGTCGCAGCGATAGCGTTGCTGTGTATTGTGTTAAAGGCCTTATTTCTTACTTGTTTTCCAGATCGCGGAAATGAGAATTAAAATGAAATCATTCTAGGACAGCGAGTAGTGGGGGCCGCAGAGGAAGTGAAAACGAAAAAAATGTCAAGCAAACAGTATTTCAAAAGCCATAGTCCATTTCAAAACGACGATAGTTGAATATTTATGCCTATGATCTGCATTTCTCGCCTGCCTTTCCGAATTTGGCGCTTTTCTTGCTTTCTCTTTTCCTCTGGTAGCTTCCCTACTGTTCCTCGATGAAGCAAGCTAAGAATTCTTCCTCAGCGGCGGTATCGTCAATGCGTCCGCTTCACTTTCGCACGGATGCGTTGCTCAGTAGTGCTTCCGGCTTATCCTTAAGGAAGTGAACTAGTGTATAGGGAGGGGGGAGCTCCGTTTTACTCCTATCACGAGGGGTTTTTTTCCGGACCCGACCTACACATCTGTCTACATACGGATCCATAAAGATCTACCCCCAGACCCAGATGTCCACCATCACGTGCGAGCGGTTGGAAGAAAGCAGAAGTCATGAATCCTATGGAAGCCAGTCAACCTTTTCGAAAATCTCCCCAGTAGCCCTGACAAGATAAATGTGATACGCGCCGCCGTCGGTTGGATCAGAGGAGCCTTTTTCACCATTGGCCTAATACGTACGCGCGCAGGAGCTTTGCGGCTTGTAGCCGCTCATAAAATCGGAGACAAATTGAGAGCGCCTTCGTGGGTGGAATTGAATGGATTCCGTTGTAGCAATGTAGAGAAGAAGTTCACCACCTGTCAAGGAGGAGAAGCCAGCGCTGCTTGCGTTGGCGTTGGGTTTTTCGTAAGTCATTGAACTGTTCACACTTTTCGAATAGGTTTTTAACAAGAAGACAGGTCCAGTAATCGCATCATTTTCTGCTGAAAATTTTCTATAGTAATTTTTGCAATGGGAAAATGAATGTTCCGGTTTCGTTTCCAAGAGTAAATTTGAATCTATTCTCAATTCTTGTAAAGCAGTGTGGCTGACGACTGTATTTGAATTCTCCGTCCAGCGTTTTCAAAGTTTCGTGTAGCATGAATATAAGGAAGTTCGTTATCTATCCAGGCGGTGCATTCTTCGTCGAATTTGTAAATAGTGCAGCTTATGTGGTTCAATTACTAATTTCAAAAACAGCATCTGCGTCATACTTATAAGCGCCCACTCGCGAGCGGTACCGATCGATTTAGAAAGTGAGCAGCGAAGGCTGTGAAATGTGCGGATGCACAGACGAGCAGACAGCCAAAATGCAAATGCCGCGGCGCATGTGAGCAGGCCCACACCACCAAGGCCAGCTATGCATGAGAAATAAAATCTTAAAGATGATGGAGAAGATTTTGATGGGGGCTTGTGTGGTCGAATGTACCGTGGGGCATTTGCAGAAGATTCTTGCTATGGAGCCGGTAAACAAAGAACCAGACAGGCGTAAATTCAGCGACATGTTTGAGTTGGCTCTCCTTGCAATACTGGATCAGGGTTAGAGTCGTAGTGAGTAGTGAAGGCTTCTCAGTCGACATATCACAATTTATCTTGTTTGTTCGGGTTGTCAGCCTTTTTGGTACGGTTCGATCGAAATTTTGAAGATTGGCCGGTGCGAAAATTCCACAGAGGAAATGTATGGAGCTATGAAATAACGAGTGAATCAGTGCTCACTCTTGAATGAAATGAAAAATAGGGCAGAAAGGAAGCAAATGACTATGTAACGTGTTATGCAGAATTACGCTGACAGCACGAAATTTGTCTTCATAATTGATTACTCTTGAAATGAAACTCTGAACAGGTAGAGAGGCTCTCTTTGGGAGGTTCGGGAGAGTCCGCCACACAGCTCGCCCCTAGCTCGGGGCTCACCCAAAGAGGTTCTCGGAGCTTACTAAGTTTTGGCCATAGCTTACCCACTTCCTGGGTTTGCTGAAAACCTCATCTGAGCTAGAATTCGTCGGGAATTATCACCAAGCGTCTCACGCATCGTGGCTACTGGACAATCTTTCATGTAGTGCTGCTTTTTCTTCAATGTTGGATGATTCGGATAAATCTTATGACATTGCTCCAAATAACAACAGAAAACTTCTTTTATCTCCTTATCTTTTTGCCTCTACCTAGCATCTTCTGATGAAGACGATAGCCAGAAAATTCAGCGATAAAGGACCGTTATAGTTACGACATTGTAGTCCACTAACTCTTGGATGCTTCGTCCTCGTCCCCGCTTGCGACCTTGTTGCAGCTAGTTTCTCGCCGAACACGCACGAGTTTTGCGAACGCTGATCCCTAAACAAGGCGAACTTTGCCGCGTTGGCGTCAGCGTGACCATTATCCACTGTTTACCGCCTCGAATCGTTCATCCAACTCTGACTCACTCGCTGGGTGCAAAACGCTTATATGGAAGGTTTGCTCACCTGTGACTTCTCAAAGCCTCTCATGGCTCGCCGTTCCCTTGATAGCCAACTTCTGGAAATCGTGGGACTACGTGCAGATTTATTCTTTGTATGGGTAATCCACATTAACGGTAGGCAATTCTATCTCTGATGGCATTCCCATAGTCGGCCAGTCGAGCGTCATCTGCGGAAGGCTGTTGTTGTGCAATTACATGACTGCGATCAGGATACTGGTTGTGCAATAATGGGCAGGTTCAGTTCTCCGAGTGTGGTTACGTGAGCGGTTTCTGAGGGCGGTATACGTGTATCTTTATGCGTGCAGCTCGGCAATGCACCCCTCGTTGTATTCTGGGTAGTCCGCTTTGCCTGAAAGGATACAAACCTCCTCAGGCTACGGACTCCTACTTATTCTCTCAAAAGCATACCCTTTCGTCTTGTCTGCTGGTCCAGACTGCGTGAAAATTTCTTCTATATCTCTTCAAAACTGTACTTATTTTCTCTTGTTGAGCCTGGCGGGCTCGTGAGAATCCAAAGTTGTGAAACGCATCCCCAAACATGGTCTCGCACGGTACTCTAGTGTTCTGTATCGTCACTACTTTTTGCAGCACTATATCTCTCCATAATAATCTGAGCGATGACCCTAAACTGGTTCCTGCTCGTTTTTACTGGAATCACCGGCTGGTGAAACGCGAGGGAAATGCGTGCGTGAGCGCTTTGTGTGCTACTGGGTAGCCTCGGCTTGGGAATTCGAGCTGGTTTCGATCCAGCGATCGTTCTCATTAATTTCTTATGGCGTTCTGACGCAATCTGCAATGTGGAGCAAAGCGCATTATAATTGAACCTTTTCGAAGGAAAAGTCACTGTTCATCCTAGACATTCAGGCACAAAAGCTGTGAGCCTATGGTGCGCTTTCACCTGAATTCATTTGGCCTGCAAATACGCCGCCAACACTTGGACCCGCTCTTTGTCCAGAGACCATTCCAGTTCATGGTCAACGGCAGCGGCGCTATTACCGATGGCTCAGCGCGTCACCAATTCCTCGCTCACTCGCATCGTCGCCGTAACCCAGTTCAGCATCAATCTTAGCAAAAACCTCAGCATTCATTGTTGCCTACCTACCACTTTGTGGTTTTTGTCTGTTCTCAATAACCTTCGAAACTAATGCTTTCAGCAGGAGGGATGGGGTGGCAGCGAGACTAGTTGGGACCTTCAAGGACAACCTTATTCATAACGCTGGGAAATTCTTGGCCTTGGCCGTAAGGAGGCAAACAGTGAGAGGGAGAGTAGGCAATAGCTACGCATGAAGCTGTCTTGATGTTGTGTTAACTGGCAGAAACTGTTTATTCTTTGTTAGAGGAAAACATGGGTATCATTCACTATTGATTTCACACATGGATATCACGGCTAACCTCAGAGTTCACTTTCTAAGAACTCGGAAATCCTATTTAAGCTGCATTTCTTTTTATCCAAAAAAGGCTTCTTAGATGTGTTTTGGTGGAAAACGTGTACCTTCTAAATTTATTCCAAAGTGGGTAGCTTTTCAAGAAAACCGGGATGGAAAACCACGAATTACATCCTTGCAGACGTGTTTGCGTGCCAAAATTTACCTTTCACTGGTACCCAAAGGCACCAAAGCATTTTTTCTAAACTCGTTTCAGAATTGAAACTATCTCTTGGGTAATAGACTTACCAATATGTTACGTTGACTATATCCGGCAGCTACCTATGGGTAATCATGCCTATGGGTAAGAGACTACGTACCCTTTCAATTATGCATTCGAGCTCGGGTCCATGGGTTAGCTCATCTATGGGAATTGCCCACCCAATAAAATCTCGCTGAAGGTTAACTCTCGGACTTGATGCCAACACTGGAAATTTCAAGAAGAATTCAGGCGAGGAGGGAAAAAGACGAATATTGCTCATAAGAACCCCATCGTAGTAGAAGAGCCAGCTCTGTTTAGACTCCAATCCTTCACCAAAGCGTCAGCTAGGCTGCATAGGCCATGGAAAAGTGGATGACAGCGGCCGGAAGTTGGCTCGAAACCCGAGCAGGATGACTCAGCTGGTGTAAACCATTAGGACCCTGGCTGTCTCGGCAGCATCTTCTCGTCTGACTAAGCGTTTTTCGAAGAAGCGACGCCGCGCACTGAGTCAGGCGCTCTCCTTCGCTCCACGGGTTCTTACTGATTGCGGTAGGCTAATCAATCGACGCGAATCCACTGTGAAACTGGAGCGCAGGCGGCTGTATCACGACGCGATTAATGGCTGCGTGTCCCCAATACCATGATATGTTCTGGATGCTGTCAACGATCTGCCTACCTTGATGGCTAATCCTGAAACAGTACGTTCTGCTCGGCCCGCATGCAACCTCCAGAGTCTCGGATGCTAGTTACCCACCGAGGAATTGGGCCGACTGTCTGAGTAATGGCCTATTTGGCTCCGTTCCTAGGCCCTACTTGGGTCAGCCTCATTCGTCCCCGCGGAGTCTGCGGCAATTTGGTTTGTTGTGTCAGGTTTTTCGCCATACCACCTCATGCTAATGTCATTTGCAATCGGTGTACACAATCCATATGTTTTTTTTTCTTGTGGCGCTCTGTCCTTAAGTAGTGAAACTTATGAAACTTATTAAGAACATTGCGCTCTTATCAGTGGCCCATGATAGACCGCTCCTTGGCTAAAAATAGCTGATTTTGCTGCTTTCCTCTTCTCTCGTGTTCTACAACAAGTTCTTCGGATAAAATTCTCCATTTCTCCCGGAAAGATCTCCAACCCCGAATTTTCGGGTATTGAACAAATTTCGTAGGAACAGTAATGAGTACCGCTACAGTTTTTGCCCTTCTCTTGATTTTCTTCTGCGTCTCCTATCATCTGTTATTGAATTTTTGTCCCTTCTTTCCGTCGAGGAACTCCTATCCCACTACTGCAGAAGTCTGATTTTAGTTTGTTTCCAATTTTTTCATTCTGCTTGAGTGAATATGGTAGCCTTTGTTACAACTTTTGTTTTCATTGGAACAATTGAATGAGGAGATCAATGTCAAATGCCAAAATGAAATTCACGCTGCTTGAAGTGTAAGTATTGGCCATGGAAGTTGGCCTTATACTGCAATGCATCCGAACTTCGTAAAAAAATGGAGCGCGAAAGGAATTGTTCGGGTGGAAGCTTAGTATCTTCAGAAGCTTCCCGAACTTCCTAGTAATATTACTCTAATCCTCCCATAAGCAGCCCTCAGATCTTCTCTAAAAAATTTTCGCATGACAGTTAATGCCACATTTCAATGTCATGTTTTTTTCTGCAAAAGTTTTGCTCGTTTAGTAATATTTCCGTAGCTCAGGTTTTAGTGCTTGTGTGGGATTCTGTGCCTTCGAAAACCTATGACAAGTAAATGAGTAAATAAATAAATAAATAAATATGTATATTCACACTCAGTGTTATACTCAGGGACAGAATGAAAAACGAACAAAATACTTAATTCACAAGTAAATCGGGAACCAGTTCTGGGAATTCAAGTATTCAAAAAAGAGGTCTTACAGTTTGTTGTATCTTCCATCCAACCCTGCACTGTTCTATGTTTATCAACCATCCAGATATTCGAGATCAAATAAATCAAACTTATCTAACATATCATCCGGGTAAAGGCATTCTATTTGGCCAAGTTCCCCCCTATTCCAAGAGCATTTTCATTCTGAAATCGTTGACTCCTGTGAGCGATTAGGATTTTGTTGAGAACTCTAGTGAAGGAGACCAACCTTGAGGAGAACAAATTCTAGCGCGCACTTGGTTTTCTGCAGAGCTACAACTAAACTGTGATATCTGCTTATGGCATCTGTTTGTGACGCAGACAGCTGGAGGGCAGGGGGAGGTGGGAAGGGGTTGGGAGAGGAACCCAAAAAAAAAAACATGAAAGAAAAAAGCAGGAACCCAACGAACAGATTTTTAACAATACCAAAGTTTGCCAGAAATTCGATTTATTTGAAATGGATATGTCTGAGAAATGACCCTCCTCTCGGCCACCGTTGGTGTCTTCGCAAGCTGAATGAGTTCTCCCGGTTTTGACTAGCGATCTAGCGGGGACTATCCTGGCGTCAAGTAGCTCATTAGGTGAGTGGGTGAACGGGAGGAGAGTGAGCTGTCAGGTTGACATGCATCCGTCACTGCGGTCAAGTGTTTTGACGCGGCGCCAAGGTTTCGATTTTATCTGGTGCGACGTCGTTGATTTGAACCGGCGACGACGTGCGTCTGCGCCTCCACAACGACCTTCCACCGCTTGCCCACTCCGTTCCGGCCTCGTTCGTGTTTCATAACTGTTTGATACGCTGTTTTCTATCTCTCATTGTTCATCTCCGTACTCGTTTGTTCCGTTGAAGCCACATCAACTGATGCTTCTTCTGAGTGTCGTGGTTCCCTCGTGGTTCCGTCAGTCGGACGCAGTCCATGAAGAATCGCAGTCACCACTTGGTCGAGGATGGTAACTGACAGTGATCCAAGTTGTCATGGTGTGCTGTATTTCAAGAGCTGTGTCAGACATGGACGAATGGCAGCAAGGTTTTGGGTCCTCACGTCTTTCCTTTCGAATTATTACAGAAGATATTCCTAGACAATGCTCGCTCCTACGCTTCGTCCAAGTTTTGCCCTCTCGCCCACTGCGTTTCGTCTTTTTTTCTATATGACTGGACGACAGAATAGTCTGTACGGAAGCAGTCGCCGCCAGTTTTTTTTCCAACACTCATACGGTTCTGGTTCGTCTTGACAAGCGACGAGTACAGAAGGATCCTAACCCGATTCTCGATCGATGCACTTCTTCTGGGGACCGACACTATCGGGGCGTTCGATCTGTGAAAGGAGTCATGCTTGCATCAGGGTCTGTAGCCCGCGCCGGTAGCGTGGAACTTTGTTTGGATAGAAGGGGTTTTCGGATGAGGACTTCATCTACGAAACCTGATCTACCTGTTGCAGACAATACGTGGTAACATTCAAGAGACCAGAAGCAGGAGCACGGTCCGAACTTTCCTGTCTGTTGATCTGTTCATACTAAACGAACGTTTTTTTGGCTAGTTATTTATTTATTATTTATTCTATGCGAGGTGGTGCCGCTTTCGTGGCACATCACATTACAGCTAATCACGTAGAAGATAATATCAAAAAAATAGAATTATTGAGAGACTTTTGGAACATCAAGCAAGCAAAACGACTTTAGATGGGGATCTCTAGAATTCATGTGGAAGTTGCTCAGCCCATATGTTGTTGGAAACCACTATTTGAGAATTCTGCTGTTGTACAACTACTCTTCTGAGTTACCCTTAAGCTTTTTGTAGTGTCTTCTCATCTACTTATCTCTATTAGAAGAATCCATCTAACAGAGTGCGCAACGTACTTCAAGGCGAATTATTTCTGTTTCTGTTTCCATTTCTGTATCTCTACTTCCAGTCGAAAAAAGGCCTACCTTGTGGAATCATGTGTAAGCACCTATAACGTTCAAATTTAAGTTTTTTTCTCGAAATTTATCGTTTTGTTCCCTACTAGTCCCATTGATCGGCGTAAACACCGGTGGGTATGCTTAGAAGGACAAAAATCGAATAGTAATTTGGACTAATCACTGGTTCAAAAAAAAAAAGGTTTAAAAATCGAACATTTGAGGAAAAAAAGCCACACAGTTCTTCGTGTCCTTTCCGCAGAGCCGAAATGTTTTCTTTTTTTTTTCAAAGGAATGAATGTCTACTCATTCAAACACGAGTGTCCGGATTTGAATGCATTTTATATTATTCGGTCCTAATTGTACCGGTGAATCACGCCTCGTTCTCTTATGGTTCAAGTACATAGCCTCAGTAGTGACATATTTTCTTGTTGTTTCTTGAACGTTTTTGTTGTAAAAACTGTGAATCAATATAACCATTATTATCAGCATTAGAAAATATACGACGGAGAGGAGCGGAGAAGAAAGCAAAGCATGAGACAGTGTGTGGAAATTTGGAATGCGGTGCAGTTTTCAGTGGTTTGAAATGAGCCTTTGCAACCTCTTTTTACATGAGCTGCAATACCTTTCCTTTCCTACCTGCACAGTGTGAAAAACCTGACTACACCCTCAGAATCGAGGAAGTCTAGCTAATAGCAGATCACCGTTAGAGGAAGAAAATCCCACGTTCAAATCGGCTGTGCGCCCATCCAGTCAATTGGTCATTGAATTACGGTTGTCCTTGGGAATGCCGCTGCGCAATCGGTAGCAGGCCAGGCTGACGCGACGAACATAACGTTAACTAAAGCGGAATCAAACGAGGCGAAAGCCGAAATTTCCCTGGAAACATACATTTTCGCACACCTTACTCTCGTATTTACTAATTGTTTATTCATTTTGCACACCACCAGATTGTGCCTCAAGCAAATAGGAAAAAAAAAGAATAACAATAAAAAAATTCAAGCGTTAGCGGATAAGTGACGGGGCCAAGGAGTTTAACCATGAATTGTATGAAGTGACCAGTTTTCCTATCTCTTTCTCCTCCATACTCTTGGCTTTGCTCAGGTATTTGTCGGCGAGTCCAGAGGTACGCTTTACATTCTTCGGACGCATCCGGCTAGTCAAATCCATGCATTGTGTGCTCATTTTTACGCCGGCTAATGGCGGTTTTTTCCAAGCAGAAGGCGTGTTACACTAGTTTCGGTTACTTCGGCCTTGTTTTTCTCTCAGCTGATCATGTTCATGCAGAACAATCTGGTTCACATTCGTCACTGTCACGACTTGCAGCATGCGCGAACCGTAGCAGATGTTCTGAGTCGAGTTCACCTGAAAAATCCGATGCAGGGCTGATTTGATGCTGCTAAGCATTGGGGTTTCATTGCATCAAGGCTGGGCGTTGCTTGGGTGTTCCACTTGAAAAGAATGATGGGGTCTCTTCTACATGTACGTATATTGTTGATTAGTGCAATTCGAACCATGCTTTCAATTGGGAGAAAGGTCTTGAGCCTTTCTTTCACAAAATGACCAGTGATCCCAGTATTCTTTTTGGACAAAATTTCCCTTTTACTACTCCAAGTCCACACCCTCTACTAAATCCAAGACCGAAACCCCGTTCTGGTTCCTCTCAGAACCACCATCAAAAGGCAAAGACCCGCCACTCCTTGTTCTCAAATATTTACCGCTGTCAGTTTTTACACCAATATCACCTATTCTGCCATGCAACCTCTGCAAGTCTATTTTTGGGCCGAGTTAGAATTTCACTTTTGCTCATTCTAAATTTCCACACGTTCAAATTTCAAAATTCGCTCTGGGTATCGACAGCGCTTTTGTTGTCGACACATCAAATGATCCCCATTTGCAGGGTTATAACGGGTTAATCTTCTATGTACATATACATTGAAAGATTTTCGAACACCATCGAAACTTCTGGATTGGAGGAAAATGAAGAAGGAAAAAGAAAGTTAGCTGCGTTGTCTATGCGTGAAGAAGGTATTCTTCAAAGTAAAATTTCAATAAAACGTCCAGAATTTCTCACTCAGTCGTACATTTAAACTTTCCTATCTTTTTTTTTCTATAACATCATTCGAAACCCTCTCCGTTGCTGGAAATGTCGCATACTGTCCTTTCTTCTTTGAAGAAATATCCGAGTTTTCGATGCTACCCGGACGGAGATTTAGATTTCCAGAATCTCACTCCTTTCAAACGATGCTGAGTCGTTTCGAATTTTAGGAGCAACAGCTGATCCGGTGAACAAATGCTATTTTGCGAGACACATCTCATTTGTCCAGCGAACGGAACTTAACACCAGATGATTCATGGGGAATGTGCTTGCTTCCAGTGCTATTTATACAGCTAGGATCAAACATATTCAAGCTCCTTACCCTGGCCTCCTTCAACTCGGACTTTCGAGACTCCGAGTGATTCATCGCTCTGCTAGAATAGCAAAGATTCTGTGCCATAGAGATATCTCATGAAAGTGTAAGATAACCTGAATTGCTGTCCGTCGGCGCGTGATCCGGCCGAGGTGCGATATCTCAAGTTGACTGATGACCAGCTGGGGCTCACAGCCTGAAAGTTTCGCAAAGACGGCATTTGCACTGCTTCCTCGCTCCTTTCTCTATGTTTGTTTTATTCGTTTCCTTCCTATCTGGACTAGGATACATGAAAGCATAACTTAAGGCGGACAGGTTAGCAAACCAACTTTCATATTCCGGCTGTTCTCACATTAAGTGTTCTGAAGGAGAGATAAACAAGCTAACCATTGCTGCTTGGCGTGGTTAAGGTCTCGTGAATCACACTGGGCATTTCAAATGCTCAGTTCTGGATGCTGGTTGTTGCCTTGACGATACGAACTCACCTAGCTCAGCTTAAAGCTTATCGTGATGACTTCCATTTCTGTTACTTCATGACTCTTAGGAACCAATTTTGGACCAACGTTTCTAATTGAATTTAAGACCTCTAGGACACTATGCTTCCACTCAAGTAATGCGTTCTCTGAATTAATAACTAAAAATATGTCCTGCCACCTGAAAAATATTGTTGGCACAGCAATAATTTAAGGAAAACCCTTTCTCTCTGCATTTAGTTAACGTGCAATATTTTTTATGCAGTCAAAGTGCATCGGGACAAAAAAAGCAAGAAGCAGTGTAAAACAACCATATGTAAGCCAGGTGAACTCTGTACTGTTCCGTCACTTTCGTTAACCACCAAATTATGTATGTTCCTTTAGTCTCTACGTTAGTAGAATATGGTCATTTCCTGTCTTTTTTTTTTCTTGCACGGTGTTTATTGAAGATTCTATGAAGTGACGCTGCAGAGCTATTTCAGCACATGTCATTTCCGCATTTATTTAACCACGTTTTCTTTGTTGTTGCTGGTGTTTTTTTTCACCTTCCCTTGATGCCAGCAGCAGAATCTTCCTTTAAAAGGTTCTTCACCGATCAAGTGTTCTAGAAAGCCATTATTTTCCATTTCTAATTTAATTTTCAACTGCTGATTGCATATTAACTTGCGTTCGAAGCTAAAGTTTTCCAAGCGCAAAATCCAGCATGAATTCCACCTCTTTCAAAGTATACATCTAAACTTGCAAACAATACTACGACTCCAAGACTATCGCTGGCATTCCTTCTTAGACACGGTCATGTACCCTTCCACTTTGTGGTGTGGAGAAAATATTGGCAAACTAACATTTAAAAAAAGATAATTCAACTTCGCCTCCGGATTTCGAATCAAACCTTCAATTTCTTCGAATGCAACTGCTATGTCCCATTATTTGTATTTTTGTCGTCCTGATTCTGGCGGAAAGTTCTAGCTTCTAGATATTTGATGGTTTGCCCTCGTGGTGTTTTCGGCAAACAAAAAGGTTCTTCGGTCGGTTCTTTTATTTCGTAATGAACTGTTAAGAGTGTTGTCGTAGTTGAATCCAGTCGTTCTCTATGTCCTTCTTGTGAAGTTTTCTTACAGTTTCTATCTTTATAATGTTGAATCCAAATATTCTACAATCGCCTGGTACTTCTGCTAGAAGTGGATAGGTACTGAAACACACAGCAGTGCCGGCGCCAGCTGGCGCTGTGCGTTCGCCGGGAACGGCCTCCATCCGCTTTGTTGTGTTTCTGCTGTAAGAAACAAGGCAATTAACGATTAATCATTGTCACTCACCGCCAACCAAACGCGACTCGCATTTTTTTACCCGCTCGGCTCCTTCCAGCTACACACCTCCTGAGGAATCCTTCGGATTCGTCGCCTGGATGGTTCCCATCCTTTTTCAACTGTTAAGTACGTACTTTCGCATTATGAAGACAAAAGGAGCAAAGCAAGCGCAGAACTAGTTCCTAGCACAAGAATGGGCCGGCAAGAAAGGAAACAACCTCTCATAAATTGACTGCTACAATGTACATAACTGTGTAGGAAAACCGCGCTGCTCCGTCACGCCTTTAAGAATGAGGAAATTGCCCTCTGCTCAAACAGTCTCGAATAAATTATGGACCAATTCAGTGGAGAGTTTCCCTGCAACTGTACTTCCCCCGTACAAAAACAGACCGAGCTGACAAATCACAACGCCCTCTTGCTGGGCTGCGACGACTCGGACACGTTGTCACGTCTTAGCTCTCGGCTTTTCTTGCAGTGCATCACTCTAAAGGGCTCTTGAGGTCGTTCAGGCAGTGGCAGAAGAACACACTTACAATAACTCTCAAAGGACACAGTCATTTTGTTGGCGCACTGTCTATTCATCGTAGAATAAGTCGAAAATGGCCACATTTATGAGGAAACTTCCCTGCAGCAAACAGTTTTCTGAGTGCTATCGTATGACGATGAATTTTTGCTTGAGGTAAAGCTTCTTGTTCTACTTGGCTTGCGTAGACATCCAGGGTAGACTTTTTACTCCTGTGTGGTTGAAGTAGTACCACTCCTGGAAGCGTAAGCTCCTGTGGAGACTACTGCGAGAGTAACACTGACCGTTCGCCTCTGTCGCCAGGTGTAATTTTCCATTTCGGGCTGTCCGTTTCTTCCCTGCGTCCCTTTTTGCGCGGTTTTCATTGACGAACTCGGGCGTTCTCTCAAGGATGACTCGACGGTCGTCTTCGAGCGAATTCATGTCGAGGTGTGACTTCTGCTTGAATCTTCCGTTTTGCTTCTCGCTGTTCCTTTGTTGTAATAGTTGATGAGGTTGGTTCATGCTAAGTGGCAGGTGCTGGATGAATCTCTCTGAGCCATGTCTGTGGTCCATATGTTCCGAGGGCGTGTCGCATTGCCCTTCTCAAAAATGTCTTTGACATTTACAGTCTGCATCGGAAAGTTCGACGGAAATCGTGTCTGTTCGCGGATGCATCACAACAAATGAGTGATCTTTTACTATGGCTATCTCGAATCGCTGGCTTTTGACGCCCTATTGCCTTCTCTCCATGCGTTTCCTGCCCTTACTTCTCAGAAATCCAAGAATTTCATCTGAGATCTCATGGAGTTCTAATCATTGCATTCTCAGAGTCTGCGATCGAATTTCCTCAGCGAAACACAATTTCTCGCAGGTGACGTGTTGGTTTTCGTGATGTTCTTCTGCGTAGTTCTTTCTTCACCGTTGCGGTTTCACGCCTCTTCCTGTCATTGTTTTTCCATAGTCATTTTATTTTACTGCGGTAATTCCATAGCGCCTTCATTTTGCGAGGACATTTCCAGCACAGTTGTCTCTTTTGTTCCAGTCGGATCGGCTACAAGAATGGGAAAGCTCTGCTTAGTTCGCATTGAATTTCGTAGAAGTCATGGTGGAACAGGGTTGCCATCCGCTGCCTGGATTGAACAATGTTCTGTCGTAAACTTGAGTATGCTTTTCTCATGCACCATCGAGACTACCCAGGGTAAACTATTATCACTACAAAAATTTACCCATCTCCAAACGGGCTCCAACGAATTTGTCCTGGGTAATCTCAGTGAGGCATCCAGGCCTTGGAAGGACTGTGAAGAAACTTCTGGAAACCAGATTACAAACAACTTCTTGAACACACCTTTTTCATTCGTAGTCACTCACCTTTGCCCTGTGGGGTATCATATTTCATTCACGCTTCTGTAGAAAATGTCTCGCTGCACAAATCCTACTCAGCGAACAAGTCAAATATTGTTTGCCGTTGTGAACAAATCCACTCTCACAAATTTCTTTCTCCCCAAGGATTTCAGAAAAATGCTTCTGAGAAGATTCTCAGAGTTTCACTCCATTCAGGGGTTGCATAGCGAGGGATTTCTTGCCCATTTTCTGGTTCGCTTTCAAGGTTTTGTCCGAACCGTATGGCTCGCATCGCAAGGATTATCCTCACCTCAGGTTTGGATTTCGTTTACCACCAGTTGGGTGCCTTTTGTGTCTCCGACGGTATTGATCGGGCGCTTGGGTATCCCAGTGTACCGTATATGGGAGATGTTTGGTGACCCAGGTCATATTTATAAAGAACCCAGACATGAGCGGGTGCAGATTTTGAACCCGAAACAAGTCGACGAGGAGTTGACTTTGCCCGATTTGAGCTCGTTTTCCATTATGAGTTCTGCTCCCGATCAAGATCAGGATTTACATACATCCGGACCCTGAGATCTTGCATGTCTCTCAGGCATGAAGCATGGTTCTGCTCTCGTCTAAACAGTACCTCATTGCAATTCTTTATTATTCTTTAATTTCTGCTCAAACTGTCTTGGTGAGCGCCATCAGTGGCACCTGCAGAGGAAGTGCGCAGTGCAGGGAACGAGCAGTTCTTCGCCATATCAGTTTCACTGGCGTCTTTTCTCGCGCCACGGCCGTTCCCATGGCAGTAAACGAAGCGTCAAATGAAGAATGTGTCATCAGATTTTTAATTTGTTTGTTGTGCGAGTTCGTCGAACAGGTTGTGCGTCGCTGAGTCAGCTCCGCAGCACAACAGCTGTGCCGCAAGCATTCCTCGCCGACTTTTTGAGGCACACGACCTTCATCACCCCGATCTGCTGATGCTTTTTTTTGCTGTGTAATTACTCGCCCGGGATCCACCGAGTCTGGTTCTGCATTGTTTGTGTACACAGTAAAAGCCACTGCTGTGATCAAGCTGCGAGAACGCTTCCATTCTGCCAATTGTGGATTTGGATCTCTTTAAAAATAAAACCGACTCTAGAGGTTGCATCCAATAGTGTAACACACGGGTAAGTGTGAGTTTTGACACTTGTTCCAAACTCAGGAAACCTGAGAACCGTGTCTTCATGAGATCGAAGGATGACATTCCACGATCCAAACATGCGTGCTCGCGAGAAACACGATTCTTTAAAATCAACAGTTCCCATATCAGCAGTGGTAAAACCCATGCATGCTCATTCAAAACCTATGCGTCTCCAAATCCTATGCAAATCCTGTGCAAAGCCCTTGAAAAAACCACGATTTGCTCATCCACATGCACAACCCATGCATGCCGACGCGAAACACTGTTTCTAGGCTTCCTGAGAATAATATTCCGGTCCCGTATGCATCACTGAAAGGATAAATGATCTCATTTTTATGGGTATGATTACCCCTGGGTACCAGCTGGGTATATAGACAACGTCACGTGATTATGAGAGAATATGTTTATGGGTGCCTGGTAAAGGGTTTGGGTACGTTGCCATGTTTGCCATGGGGTGCGCATGTTTTGGGTTTTTCATCCTGTTTTTTAGAGAGTTATGTACGTACTCCGAAATAAATTTGGGACGTTCACATTCTATAGCAACATAAATCTAGGTAGCTTCCTTCTGGATGAACAGAAATCCAGTTTGAAATTGGGCAAACGTTCATATCTGCCTGATATTCAGGAGCAGCATCTCAGTAGAAAAAGGAAAGTGATTCGGACATCATTACAGCCTTACTAAGCTGATGTGGATCCCTTTTCGAAATTTTGTTGTTATAAGCTTGCTCTCTTACTCAGCCTCTCTTTGAAAGCAGCACTGCTGTGTATCGCGCCTTTTCCTTTGGTATTCCTCTTCCTGCTTGCATTCCTTTCAAGAAATACCATAATTTGTTCGGCCATTAATCTGCAACCTTCGCTGACGCTAATGTGATTCGTGTCGTTGTTGCTGCGAATTTGTCACTCATTGTCATTGCTCTGCCAATGCTCACTCCCTCACTTCCTGACAAGCACAGTGTGCTAGTAGTTGCTTGGAACTCATTCTCGTTTTGTTCACTGAATTGGCGCGAAATTTATGTGAGAAATTTTGAATTCTTTTTAGTTCTATCTTCTTATTATTCAGTAACTTTATTTTTCATTTTTTTTACGTCGGCACCTTAGTCAATCAACGATGTAATCGTCATCAGTAGCAGTGGCGAACACTCATCTGAGAAGCAGACACTTATTTTCTTCCTGCGGATTGGCGAGTGGAGGAAACAGGAGTTTTCGAAAATTTCAGAACAGAACTTTCGCATCAGCCTTATAACACATTCCCCAATCTGGTAGCTCGTACATATGTGCTGCAGATACAGCCAAAAAGATATGATCAGCGCCATTTCGACAACATGATTTTTTGCTGTAGCTCACCTCAGGATTGAGCTATCCAGATAAAATTTGGATATGTTTTGCAGCTATGTGTATGCATCCTAACAACAGCTTATCCGGACGAAAACTTAATTCCATTGGCTTTACTAAGCCTGAACATCAATTTCCTCGGCTTGTTTTGATTTCGTCCAATATCGTTACTACCAACTCCTGAGAAAAATGAAGAGAGATTAGGCACACAATGGGCAACTCCCGCACCATATGTCATTCCTGCACTTCCATTTGCTGCTCAAATGCGAAATTCAAAGTAAGTGGTTGAATTTACCAAAAATTCTTTTTTATTGTATCTATAAGGAATATCGACAGCATTACAGTTCCTACTTCAAATTCGGAATAGCTGTCAGTAGTAGATATGGTAGAAATATTCTTCATCGGAACGGTTGTCTCTTATTCGAGATTATTGGTAACTCCTTTTTCTCACTTTTTTTTGGCTTTTTGGCAGTTCGATTCCTTTTGTGTGAGTAGAAGAACTACAGGAACAGAGGAACACGCCTATTACAGCAAATTGCTCACTCAAAATGAAGTCTAGAATAACTCCTTGTCGAATCGAAATGAGGCGATTCAAGTGAGGAACCATCAACTTTATTAAAGTGGTGAATTTGGACTTGGAATGCGATAGTTTTGTTTGGAAGCAGTTTGTGTCAATGTTATGCAGCGAAAAGCGAGAGAGCGAGAGTGCTTCGATCCTCATCATATCCTGAAATTTTGTTGGAGTAGCTCAATCCCAAGTTAAGTTATAACAAAAAGTTCCATCTTCAACATGCCACTGATCACACCTTTTTGGCCGCGACTGTATATGTGAGTATATGGCAGGGGTGGAAGTAGGGGGTTGGGGCGGGTAGCCGAATTTTTGAAGTTACGGTACAAATAATTAAGAACTCCGCTTGACTTCATTTCTAATTCTTAATTTTACTCTATTTTGGAATAATTTCCATTGATTATTTATTATCATGATTATCTTATTCATTTTTTTAATTTTATGCTCTGAGTCCCCAAAGATCACATTTTATCCACGTTCTGCGTCCTCTACTGAGAGTAGAATCAAGATCCTTTCTGCTCCCAATTATGAGATTTCCTATCTTTTTGTTTCTTCATTCCACTCTTTCCCTCTCACTCGCCTACTCTCTCTTTCAGTGGGGTGAATCTGTATGCCCCTGCGCCAAAGTCGTGACATCTAAAATCTGCGGAAAGATTATGAATTAGCATTGAAAGTAAGAGAAAGACAATTAAAAGTACATTTCATGTATATGTGTAAGAGCTCAGAAAGAATGAAAGATCAGTTGTTGTTTTTGAAGATCATTAGCATTCTGAACACATTTACAGATATCTCAAGAAAAAAGGTAACGAGCTAGAATTCGGCGACCTTGGGCGGGTTACACTAGCCTTTCATCATCGGCTGAACGATTTACATGACGCTTTTATCCGCCGCTCTGCAAAATTCTGTGAAGACGCCCGGCTTGTATGAAACCTAAAAGGGGCATTCCTTTTAACTGCTATGGGTTTGCTCTCCTTTCATTTTGTAGACATGAATTCATATGGAAGGTAATGTACTGTACATGTATTGTACCTACATGTTAGTACGCTTCATCAGTCTGACATGGATGAGATGAGAAATCAATTAAACACATATTCTTTTTTGAATTCCATTATTTTGAGGTAACCTTTCTAATGCTGTAGAGGAAAGACAATGTAGCAGGCATGACATAACGATTTTCCACACAGAACAAGCTTACATCTATGTTTTAGTGTAGTCCTTCTTGTGGTTTCACTCAGATGTGATTTTCCTATTAGCTTTAAGCAGCGTCACAACAAAGAGCCATGAGAATTTCTAGCTTGTATGCAGGGTCTTTATCAACGATGTAAAATGTTGCTTCAACACAGTCGATGTTGGGTTATTTTTGCTGACGAACAAAAAACTGGAAATTGAAGTTCTACCCTTGCGGCAAAGAAGGTTTTCAGAGAAATTTCTTCAATTAGAGCTGCGGGGCTAGCTGCTCCATACATGCAGGCAAATTTAATTAAAATTGAGATTGTTCGGAGTTTTTCAAACAAGAGTTCGTAGGTTGGCTGCAAGCCATTTCCACCGCGTAGGCGACCTCACTCAAACCCACACGTAGCCTGTACCTGTTCGTCTGCGGGAAACGAGTTCCCATTGTCCAATTTGTTTCGTTGTTTTTCCCTCACTCCGTCCTTTCTCAATGTACACTCATTCAGCACTGCATGTGAATCAGTAATAGGCCGTGTACTTCCCTTTTTCTTTCCTGCTGTTCTATCCCAGTAGTTCTGTTTGTTCATGCAATAAGTCATGTAAGAGCCAAATCTCGAACGTACGCACGTTACAGAATTCGACGAAAAATATCTGCTATACTTGGGAACGGATAAGAATGAGTAACTAAGTTAGTCTAAATAGCAAATTTAGGACGTAATTCAGGAAAATTGAATATCCGGGAAAAGAAAACCGTACAACCCTTTTCAGAATTATTCCAGCATTGTATTGCTCCCATTCTTCGAACATCTGAATTCTCGACCATATGGAAATCGAGTTTTCGAATTCGAATATGTCTAATCAGGCTTGAGCGTAGTGTCTACTGACATTGTGCCTGTAGAAGAGGTTATGCAATATCACCAATGTCACCATTTCTTTGTTTATCTTTGTTTTGTTTACTTGTTTGTGGAATAACGACTGAGGTGTGCAGCCACAACTGCAGGAGTAGAAATAGCAGAATTAGAGTGAGTAGCATCTCAAAGAACATAGGGATTCGTCACAGAATTCTTCCATGAGTTTTGTCCTAAGATCATTCCAGATTCTAGCAATCCAATTCTGAAGCCTCTTCCTCAGTGGCAGACTG
The DNA here is from genome assembly GCA_037903475.1 of Ancylostoma caninum. Taxonomy (NCBI): domain Eukaryota; kingdom Metazoa; phylum Nematoda; class Chromadorea; order Rhabditida; family Ancylostomatidae; genus Ancylostoma; species Ancylostoma caninum. The sequence continues at coordinate 149,838 of JBAJFG010000341.1, forward strand.
AGGGGGACAGGGAAAGGGGTGCGCTCCCCCCTTCGAGAATTGTTCGAAGAAAATTTTTGAAATTATTTTATAAAATAAATAAAAATTTTGTGTAACATTGTTCTCGGTGGTTTATTTTATTATTATTTTCGAACATTTTTTACCGTTATTTATCATTATAATTGATATTTTTATTGATTTTATTTCCCATCCTGGTCCCTAAAATAGCGAAGACCCCTTTTTTGCCCCCCCCCCCCCACCATCGCTCACTTTCTGCGCCCGACACTGTTCTCTCCATATTATCCTGAGAAGAATCCGACCTTATCCCATCAACTAGTCTTTCAAGAAGTTCACCAAATGTGAAATTGCTCATGGCACAAGCATTCAACATTACGATGGCATAATTTACAATGCTTCTGCCTCGCCTGTCTATGGCGGAGTCCACCTTCCGACACAACTCTTCTAATTCTCACTGTAAAACAAGCTCTCGAATATTCACGTATTGAATCCGTCAAATGCAGATCCGGCTTTAAATGAAGAATAATTTCCCACTCCTTTTATAAAATCTCTTTGAAAGTTAGCCTTTTCTTTCTTTCCTCGTTTGTGATGAAGTCACACTTTTGCCATGCAAGAATTGTCCAAATAGTCAGTCTAACGGTGAATGTGTATATTTCTTTTCGTCGTTTTCGTTCGTTTGGCTGCCCGTTCCTTTTTAACACCTTCTGCTCTGGAGTGTATTTTTTTCAGTTTCTTAATTGGGCATGATTATTGCGGTGGCCCTAGTGGCCTTGATTCCGCTGTTGCCCCACGTCGTGGCGCAAGAATCCACGACTGAGCTCTTCAAAGAGGATGTCACGAAGGAGGCACCAACGCTGCCAACGTTGCCCACCACAACTACAGAAGCGCCCAAGACTTAGTGGGTTACTTCGCTGCTTGTATCACCTTCTAAGCAAAGTTTCTGACCAACAACCAATTGGCTGCGAAGCGTGCCTAATGGCAGAAGACTCAGATAATGTTCCTAGGAAAAAATCAGGAAATTACTGGTGACAAGTTTTTTGCTACATAGTTTCCCCGCTTTTCTCTGCTTGTGAGTCCCATTAATGGTTGCTGCGCGTCAAATTTGACGCGTCGTGCCAAAATTTCACGAACTTTTCGCATTTTCTCGAAGCGGCGAAAATGGGAACGCAGTTTGTCGCGCGGCCGTCGCGACGGCAACACCAGGAAATTTCGCTACTCGCCAGGAATTCTCATTCCCCCACCGTTTTGCAATGTATATCACCGCGTCAAATTTTCAGCAACAATTAGTATTGCCTTATTTGACGAGTGTAGAAGACGCGTCAGAACTGCGAGGAATGCTCGTGGACGAGTTTTCATGATTCGCTAAAAATTCCACGACGTTTCACCAATAAGCCAGTTTATGCTGGCTGCGTACGATAGGCATGCGTGCGTCTGTATGATAGAGTATAGAATAATCGCAGCAATGACGCGTCTCAGTCGTAGTTAAGACGCTCGCGTTTTCTCGCGGCGGACGTGGGTACGGTAGTTCCTTCCAGGTTGTACATGTCGCGCCATTCAGTGTTTATGAAAAGACTTTCGCAAATAGATGCGTTCGTCTGACGAGCGACCAACTCACGCATTCAGTATAACTTCTCAGGTGGAAAAATTCCAGTAGATTTCGCTTATTTTACGTGTATTTGTTTCGGAAATTTATTTCCGAAACAATTACACGTAAAATGAGCGTAATCCACTGGAATTTCGCAATTCTTCTCGATTTCAGTGGATTCCACTGGAATTTACGAGTAAAATAAGTGAAATCTACTGGAAACTGCACTTCGTGTAAATTCCAGTAGATTTCGTGTATTTTTCGTTTATTTTCGTTTATTTTTCTGGTAAGTTCGTTTTTCACTAATTATTGCCGTTGCTTTTCCACCTTCAGAAATACCTTCAGAAATAGGTTATGCATCAAAAAATTCCAAAAAAAAATTCACTCATCATAACTACCAAAACGTTTCGTAAATTCATATGATGCATATAAATATACCATGCTAACATGTGAGATATCCACCAGCGGAATCTACGGAGAACGTCAACTGGATGTAGTGCAGAAGTAATCTCGTTTCAGGATTGTACTCAAGGGTGGTCGATGGAACCACCTGCGCCAGGAAATGTCCTCCCGAGTGCAGCATTTTTGTTCTAGGCCCACGGCGGCGCAACGGCGCGTGAAAGCCGATGCCGGCTGGAATTTGTCACTGCCGCAGCAATTCTCGCATAGTTTTCAGCAGAGTTCGCTTATATTTCGGGCGGAATTCGGATGAATTCCAGTAGATTTCGCTTGTTTTCCGGAGATTTACGTGTAATTTTCGGGCAAAATCGGGAAATATTTCGGCGAAAAATAAGCTAAATCTGCTCGAAAGCACCCGTAATCTACTGGAATTTTTCCACCTGAGTTGCCCTTACTGTTTCCCCACATTAACAGATCACCTTAACAGATAAGGTTGGCACAAGAATGGCGCGAGAAGCCCGCGAATCTCACCAGGGCTGCTCCAGGATGTGCCTCACGGCCTATCCTTTACAGTCGCATGACGCACGCAAGCATCTGGTGTGAAGTGCCATGTAGGTTCAATTTTTGTGCGTTTAAAATGCAGGGCTGTCAGTTTTCCGTCGGGAATCTGCGGGATATGCCTATGTTCGCCCTCGAAAGCGCTGCCTCACCGTCACTTGCTTCTATTTAAGTATAAACGTCACAAGGCGGCGACGTTAACATAGCCGATTGTATTTGTTTTGGTCTAAATTTTCAGAAATTTTCAAAGTGGCAATGGCGGTAATGCACTAAATCTTGCCATATTTGCGAGATATGTGAGAATCAGCCCTATTGTTGCCATCACAAATTTGAACATATCGACAGTTCCCACAAAGGCCCTTTCGAGTAGCCTCGCCTCCCTCTCCCATCCCCTCCTCACTCGCTCGAATTAAGTAACTGGTTTTGTGAACAATGTATTTGAGGAATTCACGAGTGCAAAGAAGGGAACGCAGCTGTTCATGATTCATCCTGCACCTTTTTCATTTTGAACTTTGGTCAGGGCAATCATGTCTGCTTCGGAAAGTCGCAGTCGTAAACAGAGTCATTCAATGGTTCTGGACCTATTCGAAAATCGGAGTTAATTTTTTTAGTGCGGGCACGTACATGGTCGTTGCTCCGGCCGTCGTGAGACCTGGTCTGCCGTATGCAGTGTCCTTTAATATTCTGAAGAGCCCAGAAGAAGATCATATCGTTCGAGTGCAAATACGAACGGAGCAGAATGACACTGTGGCCACAAGAGTTGTGAAGAATGTTCGGCAAGGTATTTGCTACTTTTTGTTTATCCAATAAGTGCATATTACAGTGGTCTAGCACAGAACCGAAGCATTGAGAGTAGAACATGGCTCTGAGTAAAAATAACGTGGAGGCCTATGTTGTGAGCAAATCTGTGGCCATTCCGCGCTTAAAAGAGACGTGGGATCCGGGAAATCTAGTTTCTTTTTTCTTTTTTCGAATGAACAACATTCAATCTTAAGATACTCAACCGTACAAAAAATCAGCAATCTTGCTCCAGTTTTTTTTAAAATATTACTGCTACATCTGCCTAAGAGTTGCTTCACATGCTTTGAGGGTTATCGTTATTTTTCATTTCCTGGAGGAGTTTGTGATGTTCGACGCAGTTTTTTCTGTGTATCAAATAAATAATTAAGTAAACAAATGTGCCTAACTGGCTCTAACTGTGAAGAAGTTAGCTTTGGTGGTGGTCGCACCATGGAAAGGTCAATTTTTCCAACCCACGGGCCATTGATGCTTTTAAGGTGGGAAAGACATTGATACTATTAAAGTGTTGGATGAGGTTGGCTTCAAAGAATAAGTAATCCTGAACATTCCATCCCATAATTTATTCTTCCATACTCACTACCCAAGAACACCCGCAATCTTCTTCCATCTGAAGATTTCGACAGATGTTTCGATTACTGCCGAGTACGAATTCTTTGCGCAGCACATGTGGCAGTGTGTAATTTAAGAAAACTGGATCAAAATTATTTTTCTGTGAACCTCAAGCCAAACCTATGCAACACTTTTGTTTATTGTTTCCGGTTGTATTAAAAGTGAGGGAAGTTTCTTCTAGAATTTCTTTCAAAGCTCGGAATCCACAGTTCTAAAGGAGAAGATGTAGCTTTGAATTCGAAAACGATATTAGCAGTGCTTAAATTCGTGGTATCTGTGAAGCGTGTGTAACTCAATGAAGAAAGCACTGAAATCAGGCACCTAAAAAATAGATGAACAAATAAAATGAACAAGTATGAAAGGAGATGAGAAACAGAGAAATGAATTTGGATCCGATTTCACGTTTTGATTTATATCATTTGTAATAACTATTGTAAGAGAACCAAGTTTACGGAAATCTTTCCCCTTCAGGTATTCCACAGACAGTCACCATCGACACTGTTTCGGCAGATCTTTCACCGAGCATGGGCTACAAGGTGAGCCTCAAAATTTTATCGACAAAACAGCTGAACAGTCACGCGAAGTCAACAATCCAGTTCCATCTTTCCACGTTCTTCACTGTTGATTCAGAGCAATTTTGGAACGAGATTGCTCGCTCCCACACCTTTTGTGACCATCTTGATGAAACTGTTCAAGTGCTCTTCAGGTGTACGTTCGAGGCGAAACGTTGAACTCTCAAGTGCTTTTTGAAGAGGAAAAATCAGTGCAATACAATCAGAAAAGCCTCTCAATATTCGTGCAAACCGATAAAGCCATCTACAAGCCTGGATCCGTGGGTAGGTTTTTGTGCAATTATTCTCTTTTTCTACTATTTGAACCATCATCCGCCTTGTCAGAAAGATGAATTGAGAAGCAACATTAAGATTCTATAGATGTGTAAAGCTGAGCCCCAACCATGTATTTAAATCATGTGTTCTTCTACTGGTTTATTACTTTTTAATGACATGATCAATTCCTTGTGTGATTCGAATTGTCTGGAAGTCAGGTTTGAGCTGGTTTGTTTTCAGTAAAATACCGAGTGATTGTGGTCTCGCCGACACTCACTCCATACAAGGACACGGTCACAGTCAAGGTCTACGATCCGAATCAGAACGTGATTAGCCAGTACATCGACAAGCCGTTGACCAAAGGTGGGTGTCGAGTCCAGTCCACGCCTTTTTGCTACTCTATGGAGGGGGCTACGAAACTCTACCTCGTCAGACCATTTGGTCATGACTGTTGAAGATTTATGGGTGTGTATCACCGTGAGGGGAGATGCGGCGATACCAGACCACCGTGATTGGCGCATTGATCAAATTCACCAATCACAGAAGCCTAGTAACGCCCCATTTCCCCTCACGTGTTACACACCCAAGATTGTATATGTACCAATACTCCAAAAAATGGTGCACCACTATACAACAGTTATTGCGTCCTCGTAATTAAGCAACAGTAAGTGTACGCTATAACTATAGAGCAATTCATACTAGATGCGTGCGTTTGACCGGCGTGCGTCTATATGACGAATAGGGTGAGTCGCATCGCTGACGCAGCTCAGACGCACGCGTTTACGGCCTTGCGGCGCTCGCACCTTATTTTCATTGAGAATGTGAATGCCGTGTTCACCGATCTTCATTGAATATCCATCGCAAATGAATGCGTGCATCTGACGCACGCATCCTTGTGTAAATTGCCCTTATGTGAGTGAGAATGAAAGTTAACTAGATAACATTAAAAATGAGCACGGCTACTCTACCTAATGGCCCTAAAGAAAAGGGAAATTTTTAATTTAGAAAGATACCATGACAAGGCAAGATCAACACCATCAAGCCCAAATAGTGCCATTCTCAGAAAAAAAACGCAGTTCCGTTAAGGGAATCATAGGATTTTCACATCCACGCTACTGGTGTTGTCCCTCTCTGCTCTCCATCAGAAGGGGTTGGAATTCCAGAAATAAAACTATTGAAAATTATTTAGAATTACTAATTTTTCTTTGAAGAGTAGAGTACTCAAAAAATAACTATGAAGTAAGGAGATGAAAATAAGCCAATGTAAGATTTTGATCTGTACATATGTATACTATGAATTAACCTTGGAAAAATTGCTGACATGTCCTCTATCCTCGATGGGCTCCCTGAAGGTAGAGACCGAATTCGTGACCAAGGTTTATGGAGACGACTAGCCTCACGTGGGATCTATTATTTAACTGGACATTGAAAGAGACCGTTGCTTGCTTCTTATGAAAACAGATCTAGTCATTGGCCCATTTCCAGAAGTTAAGAATGAGCTAATGCCCACCACTTGATGAGGCAGGGATTGATTGCTTTAATTCATTGCCTTTCAGGTGTTTTCTCATCGGAATTGGAGTTGGCATCGGAGCCACCGCTCGGTGAATGGCAAATACAAGTGGAAACAGCCAACAAGCTCAAATATACGAAGACATTCTCAGTTGAAAAGGTACAGCTCCCAATAATACAGCGATCTTCGCTGTGTGTTGCTTCGTCTTAGCAGCGATTTTCGGGCTGGGGATCTGTTAAGCTATAAATCTTCCACAGCTGAAGGCTAGTTACTGTTGAGAAGGAGGACTTTATCATGGGGATGAATAGTCAGTGAATAAAACAAAAGTTTCAGTATGTTCTGCCGAAATTCGAGGTGAACATCAAAACGCCGTCGTTCATCACTGTGAACGACGACCTCTCAATACTCGTCGATGCGAAGTGAGTGATGGAGGTAGTCCTGCTCTCTCGAGCCTTCGTAAAAAAAGGACTTCAGATACACCTATGGAAAGGGAGTGGCCGGAAAAGCAAAAGTCACCTTGGAACTGCCATGGCATCGTTGGCACCCAATTCCTAAACCAATCATAGTCAACGACGATGGAACAACCTCACAGGTGAATAATGCTGTGCATGCCACTTGAACTTCGAAGTTGGTATTCCTTGTAATGGAATTCTTCAGGTAGAGGAAGAGTCTCAAATAGAGAGGACTGTGAAGTTGAATAACATGGGCGAAGCTACGGTAATTTTCACTAATGAAGAAATGAAGAAACACAAACTGGTCCAAGTGAGTCTCGATTTTCCATCACCTAACATGGCCAACAGAGCGAACGGCAAGGACGATGCCGTTGTTGTGCTCATTCCAAGCCTCCGCACTATCAATGTAGCCCTTTTGGGCCCGCCAAGTCATGTCCAGACATAATGCGTTTCCTTCAGGACTACGGAGGTGGCAGTATCCGGATAATAGCAACCGTCACTGAGGACTTGACAGATATTCAACGTAATGGAACGCAGCACGTAGGTTTTACAACCGTTCCGGGTGATTCTAGTCTCTAAATATTGATCGCTTTCTCTATCACGGCTCTTAACCTCTTCTGACTTTAACAACTCATTGAAGCTGAAATCCTTTCTGAGCACTTATTATCTCGTAAATGAGTTCGTTCTCCATCCTTTGAAGAAGTTATTTAGTTGAAGCAGTTGAAGCCAAACCATACTGAGCAACTCCTGCGCAAAAAAATTTGAAGCACAGCCATGCTTACCGTACGCACTTTGCTGTTTAGCAGTACACCTAACCAACAATCTACATAGAATGTGCGTTACTGTACTGCCGAAGTTCCTCCTTGTTTTTATTCTTATGACGAGGTAGATGCCAGATCCTTGGTTGCGTTTCTGGAGAGGGAGAGTATTCCCTAAATTTCATTTGAAATCTTCCTTGTCGGTCGAAGTTACGGACATTTCTTGGAATGACACCAAAAGAAGTCCGCATTTACGAAATATAGTGTAGCAGATAGATGTGTCGTCCTGGCATCCTTACTGTGCCTTGCGCAGCACTAGAACATCTTTATATTACCTCATCTTTACCTCTTCTAGTCAGAGTGGGTAAGGAAATCCTAACAACGGGCTAGCAAGATTCTTCAAGGTCATTAGATTATTTTCTCCGTACTCCGCTTTTTGAAAGAGAGTAAACCCGGTCCCGGACATCTGCGACATTCTGTTCCAATTATTCTCTCCTTATGATAAGAACGCGATTTTGATAATGTCTGTGACGCACACTGAGTACAATGAGTAAATAAATAAATTTACTGGTGCTAAACAGTGTTACTTCATTAGCGGTAAAAGTGCATGCCCAACCCGTATGAGAGAGTAACTTTTCAATTCAGGTTATTCGTAGTTCGGAAGTTTTGTGCACCAAAGGTTTCTACCAATTCCTGGAGTTCACCTTCTCAAGCTTCTCCTCTACTGTTTACAGCAGCATTATCTTCCAGATCTCCACGTATCGCTACGATGTGAAGCTGGACGTTGAAAAGCAAGGCGACACCTTTAAACCTGGCCTCACATACAACGTTGTTGTTGCTCTGAAGCAGATGGATGACACACCTGTGAAAGCTACTGTTCCTCGACGAGTGCAGGTGACGTTTTCTCCTCTTTTTTCTGCTACACATTGGATATGTACGAAAAACGCCTACATGATGAAATAGATCGTTACCCTAATGTCACCCTTAGGTCACGACGTTCTACAACTACCCATTCAACCCGGATGCCCCGACGCAGCACGAAGACAAGGAGGTCAAGATTGTGGACCTCGACGCTCACGGCACCACTGTGCTCGCTCTGCAGCCTCCTCTGAACTGCACCAGTGCAAGGATCGAGGTGAATTCACCCAATGGGAGCGAGATTCTCTCAAAGATAATTCATTATTCAGGCTCACTACGATCGAAGTGGCAAGGACAACTTCACAAATGCCGTCATCTACAGCAGTTTGTATGTGGAAGCCGGCAAATCACCGTCGAACTCGTTCCTGCAGCTGATTGCCGACAATGAGGGAGCTGTCGATGTCGGCAAGACGCTGTCCTTCTCTGTGAAAGCTACAGAAAATGTCCCTGTTCTTACCTATCAAGTACGTGTTAACGAGTCTTCCTAGATTTTCGGGACCATTGTTATATTTCCTTTCAGGTCATGTCCCGTGGAGCTATTGTCCTATCCAAGGAAATCCCCGTGAACTCGGACCACACCACAATTTCTTTCACTGCAACAAATGATGTACGGTCATATTTGATTCCTTCTTCATAAATCTCTCGTTATTATTCGATTCAGAAACCTTGTAGGAAAGACAATGTCATGAAAAAATTTCAGATGGCCCCTAAATCCAGACTCATTGTCTACGCCATCCGATCGAGCAACCAAGAAATTCTGGTGGACGCCACCGATTTCAAAGTTGACGGACTGTTCAGAAACAATGTGCGTTTGGTTCAGTTCATTCCATTTCTTCCCTCGTTCATGGATGTCTTGCACTGCCTTTGTTCCCACGCTTGGTCCCGGACTTTCGTTGGTTAAGGGAAGACATATTAATGGACCATAGCACGTAATGCACAGATTTTGTTGTTATTGTTGTTATTGTCACTAAACTCCTCATTAAATGTGAGTGATGTTGCTTTGAATTTAGGTGACGTTATCGATCGACAAGACATCCGTCGAGCCAGGAGATTCGGTGTCGTTCAAGGTGACGGCCGATCCTGACTCCTATGTGGGCTTGCTGGCAGTTGACCAATCTGTGCTTCTTCTAAAATCCGGAAATGACATCACACCTCAGCTGGTTAGTCTCTTTAGAGGTGTTCTATGCTGCCGAAAATGTAGAGAATTACACTTGCTGTAATTCTCAGTGCCCATCTATGTGATTTTTGGTGAATTTTAATAACTAATTACGGAAGCCAGTAGGTCATATCAAATAATATCGCTGTTTGAAATGTTAATGAGCTAGTATTGGGTTTTCTAGGTTCCTTCTTAAAATTTACCATCTTTGCGAAGTTCTACATTCCGTTCAGGTGTTTCCTACACCGTAATAATGTCAAAGAAACCAATGAAGAAAATTATTTGTACGCATAATAACGAATAGACAGGAAAAGGCAAACTAGCATTGGCAGATCGGCAGATCATCCATAATCGTGCCGAAGGGGGAGAGCTTGAGTTATTCTGGCACAACCTCGATTCCTTGTATTTTTCTTACAAGAACCATTGCATGATAATGTTTGTGCTCACAGAGATGAAAGCTAGCAGGAAGTACTACTGGCTTTTTTCGCTTCCAAGTACTGGATCGACTCAATCGAATTTTCTTCAATAGCTTGTCTTTTGAAGAAAAGAAAAACAGATAGTTGAATAGTTGAGTCTTTACTCGAAAGAAGATCTGCTGGCCAGTGGCGGACGCAGAAAGTGGGCGGGAGGGGGGGCGTGGGAAGAAAAGTGGGGTCTCCGCCGTTTTGGGGACCCAGACGGAAAATAAAATTAATAATAATATTAATTATAATAATAAACAATAAATAAAAAATATATTAAAAATAATAATAAAAATAAACAATTGAAAATAAACTAACACAAGATTTTTATTTGTATTGTAAAGTAATTTCGAAAATTTGGCGACCCATTCTCGGGGGGGGGCGCGCGCCCCCCCCCCCCCCCCCCCCGTCCGCCACTGCTGCTGGCATCAATGACTTGACACCAGATGTCCCATCTGGATGATCGCATATTACCCAGAGCCGATGGCAGAATACAGAGGAGGTGCGCTATGGCCTTCGGGACAGCAAAGGTCGATCAAAGGTCGCACATCCAATCAGCAGCTACCTCTTCCGTCTAGTTACTCTCCACTAATAGAGTAATATCCTGGTGGTGTGATGGGCGGGGGGCTGCACTTAGTTACCCGAGGTGTAAGGTGCAGCCGGAGCGAGGCCTGCTGCATAGACTAGCAAATATCCTTCCGCTCAGAACTATCCTTGGGCTCTCTTTTTTTTTTCTCATTAGATGAGCATTGGTGAAATCAACGGTTCAGATAGGAAAATGAAGTCTAAAAAGATTTATCATCGATAAGAGTCAGAAGTAAGAGAGAGAGATTCTTCGAAAGATCGAAATTTTGAGCTACTTTCATTTCCTTCAGTCAGGTTTCTTTAAAATTAAAATCGTTCAGTAATTTCATTTCATTAAATAGTTGCACATATTCGTCAGTTACTGGAACTTTCGCAAATGAGCACAGAAGCCTATAAAATCGGAAGATTTTGTAACTTGTGAAAAGATGAACTGGTAAAAAAAACCAAGAACAACATTATCACTCTATCATGACTATCACTACAGGAATTAGAGCACTGCATTCATGTATTAGTTCCGATAGCAACTGCAGAAGGCGCTCGCTTCCCTTCGTGCCAGATGCATGGGTAACTAAGGACCTGCACCCGTGATGGGCAGAGGTGACAGTCATTACTTTTGCAACAGCTAGAGAAAGAGATAAATGAGAGGAAGATTTTAAGGAAAGAAGTCTCTTGGGTAGTGGATATTGTATCCGGAGACATGCGAATACACAGCCCTTTCTGCTTATAAACATTCTTAGCAGCAGAATAGAAATCGTCCTTAAATACCTCCCTGTTGGACCAGGGGTTATCATGGGAAATTTTCGCAATTTACTGCCTAGTGCCGAAATAGGGTTTTTTGTTTTTCGAATAGTAAAGATTTCATTAAGATTTTCCTTACCCAAAGAAACGTCTCATTGTTGCTTAACAATACAAATGACCCCGTTAGGAATCTCTTAAGCATGATGGCAGATTTGCAAGTGCAGTCCGTTTAGGTAGAGTCTGACATCGAGGAATACGACACAACTGGCTATGGAGGTGGCGGGGGATTCCGTCCATGGGAAGGAGCCATCGAGAGGAAACGCAGAAAGGTCCATCCATCATATTTTGCATAATGGTGAATCAGAGATAATTTTTTGCTACTCTTCAGAGATCCATCTGGAACCCATGGTGGGGTGTCGGTGGCAAGGATGCAGCCAGCATTTTTGACGTGAGAGATTCAAGCGAAAGCGGGACGCCGTCATCAAATGTTACTTCCAAAATCTAATGTTCACTCAATTTTCAGAATGCTGGTTTGATCGTACTCACTGACGCTTTTCTATATCGTCAACCGGAACCACAAAGTGCGTTTGTACTCAGGTTTTCGCGTGAGGTTCCAGAGTTCCTCCGGGAGTCCTGGAGGTTCACACAGCGATGGTGGAACTGGCCGCTCTATTTTTGGTTTTCCTGTTTCAACCATCCTCCAAAGACATGCGTGTTCCACCTTCGCTTGCATGTGGATGTCTTGTGTTTTCTGCTAACAAACATGCTAATAACAACAAAGTAACCAAAACATCAGTGTGCTTCCAACATGCCTGGCAGCTCCGGTGTGCTTTGCTCGGCTTCAGCACTTAACCCCTTCGGTTTACTTCCTGATACTAATCGTGACCCACACCCTTTCTCTAGGTTCTCCTTTTTGCAAGTTACCTTTCTACAGTACCCTGTCCTATGTGAAGATCTTAAACCATGTTGGAGACGAATCCTCACCTTCATGTTCATTTTCCTAGTTTCTGCTAGCTGCTGTTGCCAGCAGTTTGGAGCATTTTCCATGATAGCTCCAAGGTAATTCCTTCAAGAGACTTTCCTGACCTTTCTGAGATCTCAGGGTTAGGTTTTATCTCCTGGCCCTATCAAAATTAGGTGAACTTTTGTTGAAATGTCGTGTTCGGAGCGTAAACCTTCCTTTACCCCCCCCCCCCCCCAATTCTCTCTTGATAGGGCTGATAACTTATAGTTCTTGTTTTCCTCATCCTTACCACCGAAATTCCTCTCTCACACGTTTTCCAGCTGGTCTTCTTGCCATGACTCTTCAAGAAGAATGATTGCCTGCCCACATCTTGCTCCACAGTAGTGCTCATGCATTACTCTAACCGAAGGCTTTATTGGCACGAACCATCCCATCTTGACGGTGCAGTAGAAGATAGTGACATTGGGTGCGAATGCAGCAATCGTCTAGGCCTTAGCATGTACCCGCACAGATCGCATTCACCTTTTCCTTCTCTTCCTTATCACCTGCCGCTAGTTATAGTCACCACTAGATATTATCTGCCTTTTTCTTGAGAATCCAGGAGAATTAGCCTCTTTGACAGTGTTCCTGCAAATGGCGCAAATGCCAAAGGCAGGCATCGACATAAAGGAACTCGCCGCTATCGCTAGGCCACAAACCGCCGTCAAAGTCCGCGTTATTTTCCCGGAAACGTGGATGTGGACCAGTATCGACGTGGAGTTCGTAAATATTATGATATTCATTTATTTTGAAAGCAAACTAGTAGGTCATGAGAAAGTACAGGTATATGGGGTTGCTGATGTACTCCACGTAGAACGTATTTGTTTGTGCCACCGTGCAGGGTCCACCCATAAATGATACGCATCGAAATCGTTGTGGTCTCGCAGGCGGCGATGCACTGTTTCAGAAATATACCTTCAGGCTACAGCAAACCTGAGTAGTTACTCTGTATAGATTAGTACTCTAGAACTCTATGAGAGAAACGAAGGCGGTGACCTAAGCCTGCCATTAGTTAGTACAAAAGGACGAGCTAGGTGTAACTCCAAAAGGAAGAAAAAATCCTAGAAATTTCCTCTCTTCCCCCTGGAACAATTCCTCGGATATGCCATTTTGTGGAATATTGGCTGACGTTTGTCTTACGATCTGCAATTATGAAGCTATGTTTCGAAAAGAATGAATTCGAAATTGTTTCTGAAATTTCCTTGCTGCTTTTCATGACTCTACTCACGTTCGAATCCGCCTCATCACCCAAACCACCCCGTCCCCCCTACTTCAGCTGTCCGCTTCCTGTCAAAGAAAAAACGCAGCTGGGAAGCTCTACCTTCATAACCTCCGCGTATCTCGTCTCTTGACTCTCAGTTTACAACAAATGTCGGGTCGTTCAGAAGCAGGCAACCACGCATTCTAGAGAGATTCTACATCGATTTTTGGATCGAAAGGTTTCCAAACTCAAGGATCGAGCTCACACACATCTTGCTGCCTCACTCCACGCATTTGAGATGCTTCAGAAGGTGGAACTTAACATCTTCCATCTATGTAAACCAATGCCAAACAAGCAGCACGCTAATACTGTGTCGTCCATGTCGTGTCTGTTTACATATGCGTCAAGTATGAATCGACTTTTGCAGCGCGCGTATTTTTCACGCCCGTAATGGCGCCGGCGCCAGTCGCCTTTGATGCACCGGCGGGGGCTGGGGGCGCAGCGCTGCCGCCGCCGCAGCCCACCATTCGTCGCAATTTCCCCGAGACATGGTTGTGGCTTGATCATTTCACCAAGTAAGGCCTTTTGCTTTTTCTTGTTGAGGCGAAATTTGAACAATCTCGTATTTTCACCCAAAACAAGGCTCGTACGGTAACATAACGAATTGTTCAGAGAATGAGAATCGAAAATCTCTTTGAGGTAAAGAGGAAGAGACGAGATGCGGAGTGCCCCTTCACAAAGTCACGCTTTTGTTGCAATTGCTTTGTGGCTGTCGTTACGTCCAAATTATTCTGCAGAACGTTCTCCTACGTGAGACCTTCCTAGAGTCTCTTTCCTGATTCAGTCTTCCACTTCGGGACCCCTCTCGTGTTCACAACAATGGTTCCGATGTTTTCCACCACAGTGTTGACGACCACACGGCCGTCACGCGTCGTGGCAAAAGCTCAAGACTTTGCACCGGCGCCGAAGTTGAGGACCAATTTCCGGGAAACATTTATCTGGACTGAGCTTACAATGTAAGTGCTACATAGAAAATGCCTTATTGTTGGTATGGTAATGCCCTTTGCAATTCGTTGTCAGCTATTGTCGTGTAGTGGGGAGAGAGAAACCAAAAATGTCAGAGGTAGGATGCGCCAAAATTTTTTTCTGTAAGTGCAATCGGCTGGGTACGTCCTTAGAATCACACTCTTTATCGTGAACATCGCCATATCTTCCCTTTTTCATCCACGTCATTAAATTCTCCCATGTTTTCTCTCATTTGGAATTAGCTGTAAACATCCTCAGTTACCTATAATCGCATATATATATATATATATATATATATATATATATATATTTTCATCAGTTCTTAATCCCTACGTGACGTTACCGGCCGCAAGCCTTCAGTTGCTTTCTCTTCTCGTACAGATTGCTTCAAAACACAGTAATGGTTGTCCAGTATTCGCCTTCGGCGGCTTCGGCGGGGACTTCTTCGTAGCTGAAGCCGCTGACGTTAACTTCGCGGGCGCCATTCCCATGCCGGCTCCACCGATGGCCATGGCCAATATGATGACCTCCTCCGACTCGTCAGCGCCTCCTCTCGTCAAGATTCGTACAGAGTTCCCTGAATCTTGGATCGTCGTTTCCTTTAACACAGAGTATGTATGATGCTAAAAGTTTTTCTATCCACAAAAAGGCTCCTATTCTACTCTATATTATTTCAAAAAATTGACCTTCTGCTTCAGCTCTGCGAGAACATGTGCGAAAAGCCATAGTAAATTGTACGGAATAGAATCGAGAGTTTTTTATCCCTACATATGCTCCGATCGTTGTGAGAGTGCATGACTCACGCAGTGATCAACATGTGTTCACTCGGGAACTCACGGATTTTTGCAAATTAACAATTTATACATTCCACGGGATTTGCATAAAAAATAGTGGTGTGCAATTGCAAGAGTATGCATATTGAAAGGAAATTTTCCAGCAACACATGCATATCCAGAGTCCCATTCCAATTCTACATGATCATTCAAAAATTCCTCGAGCTCTCACCCATCATACTACGCAGGACTTTCTGCAAAAGAATCATTGAATCTGTTTTTCTTGCGCTCACTCCACTAGAGGTGGCTTCCCGTTCAAGTACGAGATGTTCACGAGAAAGCCGTCCACGCCTTCTGGAACGTTCATAAGTTGGTCGCCACATAGATGCACTACATGGGCGATCTATCCAAAGCTCAGAAACAGCTTTTCATTAACTTATTAACGAATCATTCATAGCTGCTGCCTTTTCAAAATATCGTTAAAGATCTCGGGAAGAAAAGTGGGTGAGATTCTACCCCTCTGTAGTCCGCCGCCGGACTAGTAGGCGGGAGAAGGGGTGTGCCTGACCAGGAAACGGGTGATCTGAAGTTTTCCTGACCAGTTTACGGCTGAACCGACGATTTCAGATGTTGCAGAACATTTTACGGGTTATCATCCGATCCTCAAAGTCGGCGGCGCTGCCTCCAGCTGCCCATCGGGCTCATCCGTGCCTACCTTTCGGATGAATTGTAGGCGCGTTCACAGACTCCACTTTTGTCATTTTATCTCTGCTGAGAAGTACGAATCAAGTGATAAACGTGTTTGGAGTCGTGAACGGTGACGAAAAAGAGAAGTGTTCGAAAATAATCCCACGCTGTTCTGGTGGTGCGCTAGTGCACCAGTGATACGCCAGTAACCGCAAGGTGGTGCGCGATCGGTGTGACCGGGGAAGTACTCGGTCACACGAGCATGCATCTGCATCGCATGCGCGGGCGCGTGCTCATGATCGTGCAATCACCTCATCAGGAAGAGCCTACCCTATGTGATCTTCTTGCATACCCCTCCTGACCGGGAAACGGGTGTTGCCTTGTTAATTTGCAAAAATCCGTGAGTTCCCGAGTGAACACATGTTGATCACTGCGTGAGTCATGCACTCTCACAACGATCGGAGCATATGTAGGGATAAAAAACTCTCGATTCTATTCCGTACAATTTACTATGGCTTTTCGCACATGTTCTCGCAGGCTGGAACAACCTTTGGGGCTCGAACTGAATTGACTTGAGCATGATGTGACAATTATTAGGTTGGTGCAAAAATAATGCGTGTTTTTCGTTACCTCATCTTGGGCGCAGTGAACTCCCAGTTCTTCTTACCAGCTGTTTGAGAATTTGTGTACGATTTTGTAGCAAATCTCATGGCCTTTTCAAATATCCCAAGTATTTTAAACGAAATTCATGTTTTTGGTGGGTTTTCAGTTCGGGAACGAAAGGGGCTAAAACAAGTTTTCTGCCGAATTCACTTCAGCGAGCTAAAACTCGGCGGCATCGCAGCAGGAACCGCTCGGAATACCACCATAGTTTTGGCGAAGGGAGGTATGAGCGAATGCATTCCGCCGAGTTGCTCCTGGATTTTTCGGGTTGGTGTGCCTTCCTTCGAAAGTAAAGAATCGGTCTTTCTAGGGTTTGCGATCTCCAGCTGATGACAGTTATCAAAGAGCACCCATTCAAGGCAACATATTTGGTTTCGCAGAACCTCGTCTGTAATTGTTGTCGGACCATCCCTCTCTTCAATAAGAATGGGAGGACGAAAAAGCTCGACGAGTAGATGTCGCGCATACTGAACGAGTACCAGATTGATCCTCGTTGAGAGGTCTGTCTCGCGCCTTTGTAGTGGAAAAATTGCGACCAGACACGCCTAGTAATAGAATATGAAGCATAGACCCTCTAAGACAAAATTAAGTGCCTTGCTCAACTGTTGGACGACGAAGATGCATCGAAACACTCCCAGAAATCGAAGCAACACCAAAATAAGGTCACGGCGACTTTTCGGTGACCTGCTGCAAAAATCGCTCACTGCAGAACACCCACTCTTTATCCTCTAGGAAGTACCTCCAAGATGTAAATAAAATAAATTAGAAACTTCACTGTGTGAGCCCAGCGTTGCTCAATAAAATGAATCCTACTCTCCCACACAGCACAGGCCAGGCACACCTTGCACGACAGAAACTTCGTAGGCTAAAGCAAGTGGGCTAGGAAGCTCGGACTCATATGTCATGATCAGCAAACCTCTCGCTCGCCGAACACTTCTTCCCCAAGATCTTGGACGACGTCCTCCGGGAGAATTTTAACTAAGGCTAAAGGGATACCAAAATTGCCCTCCGGAAGTTCGTCGATCCTAGAAGGCCCTGTCAGAATCGTACGATAGTCGAAGAACCTCCACCTTTTTCATAGGGATTTGCAGATTACAATAGTCCCAGGCCTTTTGAAAAAGATTGATTTTGAAAGGAGTTACGTATGAGGTTCGGAATCAAAGGCATGAAAACGCGCATTATTTTTGCACCAACCTAATACCACTGTGTGATCTTTCATCCGGAAAATGAGTGACACTTACGTTTGATGTTCTGCGGTTTTTCTCACAAGATTATCCTAATATAGGAGGATAGAATTGCAGAATTTTTCCTTTAATCCCTTAGAGAGCGGAAACTCTTCACTTTATTGTCCTCAGCATTTTGAGACTTGGCCCAAGTGTTTGTTTGTCTCCCCATTCGTCGCATGATGACTGCCGGTTGTTCCCACTTAACTGAAACGTTTTAGGTCATACTTTTGCACGTTTCATGTTTGGCACTTCAGAACATCATATTTCTGGAGTTGCTGGAAGTTTCATTTTGAAAAACCGGGGAAATGAAATCACCGTCTTGAATTTCAGCCATCCAGTACATGGTGCGTTTTCCGATCTCAGGGAGCAGCTTGGCCAGATATGCCGTACCTGCCTTTGATTTTCAAACACCCTCCATGATGGCTGCACCACCACCTCCACCACCACCTTCACCCCATGTGAAAGTTCGCACAAAATTTCCTGAGAGCTGGGTCTTCACTTCATTCAAATCCGGGTGCGTAGCATAGCGTCTAAGCATGATCTTCAATCCGCTACCTACTTTGCAGCCGGCTTACTTTATATGTAGCAGGTTCTTCTCCTTATTTCACCAACTGTCAATGAACTCACTTTGGGGCATCAAACATACATTGAAATGTACGCTGGAAATTTTTGAGCTAGGCAAGATTGTCCAACACCTACCACGATGCATAGTCGTGGAAGGATAACACAAAAAACAACTGGTCCCGACGTGCTACTGGAAAGGACTTTTCATCGTTGTTCAAAGGTAATCGTTAGAGGTCGTTCGTAACTGCTAACATCTTGCAAGCTTTTCTTGACTGTCTATTTGATGGACATTCTGCCTCCTCCTCAGCTCCCTTTTTTATAACATAGTTTTGGTGAGTTCCTTATTAAAATCCTCTTTGCAAGGCCACTATGCGCCGAATTTTCCGTTGTCCACTTCTCCAGTCAGACTCTGTGTCAACACTCCCCTTTCCAGCATGAACGTTTCGGATGCTGGATTCAGAGAACTACATTTGTCATAGGTAGTTTAACTGAGCTGAAGAATACACCACGCTGCTAGCAGGGTCAAGCTTGTTGTTGATAAACTATCAACGGAGGTCGTATTGCGGGTGGGGAGAGAGGGAAGGGGGTCATAGAGGAGGGGGTCGTGGTTATGGTTTAGAATTCGTGTTCTACTTGCAGTGATACTACAGCCATGCCTCCGAGCAAGGCTGAATTCCAGATGGTCATTCTTGTTCATAAGTACTGCCAGTCCTGCTCGTCGTTGGAAGCCGGAAAAAAGTCTCACTATGGACCCTACTCAGCTGTGCTTTGCCTCCTAGTTTCAGCTCTCCAGCATGAATGGAAAGGTTCAGCACAAGCACTACTGAAGTGATGTTTACTCGATAAAAATGGCCTTTTTTCTACGTGTTTTTATCGTCTAGATCGAATCAGGAAGGATGACAACTGCGGGAAAGGGGACCGCACTCTTGAGAGCGCGAACCTCTGAGTAACCAAAGCTGCGAAAAAACCGGCATTTCAACCAGGTAGATCTCTTGTTATTCATGTCTAACTGAAACCATGCCTCCGAACAAGCCAAGACTTTAGGAGAACATTTCTGCACTCTGTATTGCCAAAGATACCTAGTTTTGCGAGCCGCCGAAGAGCCATTCTGTGGAGCCCACCCAACTGTGCTTTGCTCCCAAGTTTTAGGTCTCCAGGTTCAAGAAAAAACTTTCAGCACGGGACATACGGAGATGAGGTTTCGTCTATAAAAATGGATTTTTTCTCGTGTGTTTATCGACGGAGCTGAATCGCGACGGAGGAAACTGCTGGAAAAGAGCCATACAGTTTAAGAGCTCAAACCTTCCACTATTTAAAACTGGAAAAAAATCGGCACCTCAACTAACTATATCTCCTGCTATTAATGTCCATCCACAACCATGCCTCTGAGCTAGCCGAAATTTTAGGTGGGCATTTTTGCGCGTTCGTACTGCTAGTCCTGCTCAGTACTGCAACCAGATAAAGGGCCATTTCGTGGACTACGACTTCGACTAACTCCAGTCCGCTACAGCGCACGTTATTTCACGTCGTGCAAAAATTTTAGTCTCGTAGGGAATCGAACCATCGGCTATGAAGATGACGTATATCGGTATTTTTCATGAGAAATTTGAAGAAAATCGCTTGGATAAGTCTGAACTCACGCTTTTAGAGTGGTATTCGCCATCCGCGTACAACTCAACGTTTTGCAGAAATTCTGGGTAGGGAGGGAATCGAACTCTTGGCGGCTTACGCGGTGGCTACCCCTTCTGCTGCTATAACTGCTGGACTTGAAGTTCAAACACTCCTTGAACTGCTCCTGCGCATTTGTCCATATTCCTGGCCATCCATCGATCACATCTGAGTATCCAGCTCGAAATCGATTGCACTAGGCATGTCTGTATAATCACTTACCTGCTTTTGAGAGTTCTTAACCTGTCTATTTTTCTTGTTTTTGTCCAAATTTCTTTTCCATAGCTACTTAGCTGCTCTTTGGTGTCACTCTAGTGTCTGCATTTTCATTCTCATTTGAAAATCTGTGTACAAAGGGAGGGGGGGGGAGGGTCGTATTTTTAGCGAGTAAAATTGAGGGGAGGTCGTAGGGTGGTCGACTTTTTATCATCTTCACGCTTGACCCTGTCTGCTAGCAAAGCCTTATCGCATGGGTGATCCTAAAATTCGCTCAGCTGTTTGTAAACGGTTGTTCCGGCAGTGAGGATTGACGTCTCTGGCAAATTGGTATGAGAAGAACTCGCCACAGTATGTTGCCACCGGTCATTATACAATCGCGGTCAAAAGTATTGCAACAACTGGTTTTTCGAGTATAACTTTTTGGGGGATACTTCAATTCGTGCAATTCCAAATATATATTATGTCGTTAACGATCGAAAATTGCAAAAAAATTGCAATAAATTGAACTTGCATTCATCGGTAAATAAGATCTTACTCCAATCTTGGGGTGTCCAGTTCAAAATGCGGCGAGCAAATTGGACTCTTGCTCTTCTATTCTTAGCATTTATCAGGGGTTTCTTGGCTGGACGACGCCCATTGAGATGTGCAGCACGTAAACGACGACTAACAGTACTGCGGCTGATGTTGAGTCCGTCGCTGGCATTGAATTCAGCCGCAATATCAACAGACGTGAGACTGGGATCGGATTTGGAGAGCCGGATGATGCGCACTTCTTGACCATTAGAAGTCAGTCGCGGTCTGCCTGGCCTCACAGCATTGGAAACTGACATCCTAGCTTCGAATCTCGAAGAAATACGAGATACAGTGCACTTCGGGATCTTTAGAATCTTTGAAATGGCCGTTACTGTCATTCCAGAGTTTTTCATGTCCACCACAGCTCTTCTGACAGGAATGGGAACCTCAGATTTTTTCGGCATCTTTGAGAATTGACACCTTAACCAAAACCACTGTGGGACAAGCGGAGGATAGGCATGAGAAAAATTTACGAACTGAAGAACGCAAAGTGCCACTGCCTCGCGAAAACGAACCTCCGATAAAATTCTCTCTTGCAGGGCTGCAACTGACCGCACGATGACCGCTCTTATTTTGCAAATTAGTTCCGTCGTATGCTTCTAAATAACCGGCTATCATGATATGTATTGAGAAATAAGTCGAGTTACACTCGAAAAACAAGTTGTTGCAATACTTTTGACCGCGACTGTATCTGGTGTAATGACTCCATCTTTCTTTATCGCTGAATTTCTCTAATGAATTCCTTGGTTACTTTTGTTGGAGATTATCAAAGTTTTCTCCACTTCCCTATAAGCTTGTCAGAAAGGTGGCGCGTCCGCTCGATTGCTTTCCATATCTGTCACTTACTAGCCTGTGGTCGTTGTACATAACCTTACCACAGTGAATAACAGTTGTTGTTGCGCTGCAGAAGGAATGCCCGATGTACCACTCGCTGGGTGCGGCGAGAACCCTATTTGCTTATTGCAGAGTAAGAGTGTCTCATGCTTCTCTTTCGCAAAAACAATAATGTTTTATATCCATAGTTGAGAAGGTAGAATTCATAGAAAAATTGGGAAGAAGGAGGCATGACGCTTTCTCGTTCTTCACTGATTACGTGCGCTTAGAGATCCACTTCAAGAAGACCTTCCGAAAGATAGCTGGGGCCATCTCTGGACACGCACTCCCCGGACGACCTGGACCCCGTGGTCCTATCCGCCTCGCAGCTCCCATGGCGGTACCACGCCTTTCGCCGTCACCATCAACTATCAAAGTCCGTACCAAATTCCCTCAGAGCTGGATACTCACCTCGTTCAAATCCGGGTGCGTGGCTTGATGTTTGAGGCATTATTTCCATTGTAAAGCACGACCTTTTTCCAAATTCATTCTAATACTAGTCCCCTCACTCCAGATGTTTCGAAACATTCACCTCTCCCAACCGCAAAATGAAACCACCTAACGTGATTCGGCCCCGGAACTTCCACGCTCTTTCCTTCCTCTCACACCAAACTTTGAAGTGGGCCTATCCTATGAATCCTGAAGAGCCAAGAGTATTGAACTCATATCTTAAAGCAGTTTAGCAGCTGTAAAAGGTCTGCACTGTATTACTCTAGGATCAGATCCATGTACACGTCAAAACCGTCGCCAACATAGGCTTTGTGAGCTGAAGTATGGTATGCATGCTATGCAATACGTGCATCGTTATCTTACGCCCAGGTTACTCAGAGATTCCGGAACAAAGAACGCAGGCCGAACACGTTTGAATGGCAGTTACACCGCGAGGTGAGAGCTTATTTTGTCACCCCACGAGCTGCGTTCGCCCCGGAAAGGCTGTGTTTCGGGGGTGATGAACTGGTTGTGTGGATGTCTCGAACCTCTAGCATCGCAGCTCAATCTGGGCGCAGGGCTGTGCTCGCACCGTAGACTTGGGTAAGTGGATGCTTACCCAAGTTCATCCAAAAATAGTCCCGAACGCGTACGCGCTTTCCGCGGCAGTGCTTGAGGGACGCTGCGGTACCGCGGCGGACTTCCAGATCCGCGTCGCACGGATGTCATCTGCCCCATAATTGCACTGGGCCACGGTTTTAACCGGGTCTCAGCCGGCCTGACGAGTCTTGCTGCACTCGCCTTGCCTCCGCCGAAGAGGAGACACGGCTAAACTTTGATGCTCAACCACCGGCTTGTATACACCTCTCAGGGGGCATGTCACCACGTGGCAAGGAACAGGCAGAACGCAGGTTCAACTGCACCAAAGTTCATCGGGCAAAAAAATGCAACCAAAACACGGGGTTTGCTGCTCTTAGCAGTTGGAATGCAGCAGTTCTTCCTCTTGCAGCAATGTCTGTCTTCCATTTCTTGGGGGTGTGGCTTAGCGGATTGTGCTGCGTTTGCCCTATCCAGTTATCTGAGTATGGATACATGGCGTAGAATTTTTTAACTTCCTCGAAATCCTTCGTCCTTTCACGTGAATATGAGAGCTATCTATAGCTTTTCCTATAGCTATAGCTCTTCCCAGTCGTCGAGAATTTGTGGCGAACTTGAAGATGACATCCGTTTAAATGGTGCTCTGTAGAGACCATTTGAACTGTTTGTTAAGCATTCTGTAAAATTTCCTCAACATTCATTCTCTGTGAAAGATCTAAGGTTTTTCTTCAAACGTTTACCGATATAACCAGAAGATGGTGCATTTATGAGTAGATCTTCTAAGGACTGAACTGCCAGAAACAATGAATGCAGTTGGTAATCCGGGTACCTTGATACTGCGCAGAGTCCTTTTCAGTGAGGATTATTTTTATTCATCCCTTCCCCAGTTTCTCACTTTTTTCATTCTTTGGAAATTTTTTGGTTTTAGCAGTAGACATTCTCAGTTATCTTTAACTAGATGCATATTCTTTTATTGGTTCTTAATCACCATGGGACGTTTCCTGCTGCCAATCTTCGGTTGCTTTTTATTCTGGCATAGAATCGCACTAGAGCACATCAGTGGTTGTCTAGTATTCTTCTTCGACGGCTTTGGAGGTGGAGCCGGCGATGTCTTCTTTGATGGCGCCTTCGGCATGCCGGGTCCACCGATGCCTATGATGGCGGTCAGTGCATTTCCCGACTCGGAAGCAGCTCCTTCCATCAAGATACGCACGGAGTTTCCTGAGTCCTGGATCGTCGTTTCCCTTACCACGGAGTATGTTGAGTTCTAAAAATTTCTTATGGCGGGAAGGGCATCTTTTCCACGTCATTTTGGGCCATGATGTGGAAAGATGAAATTACGTTCAATTTCGTTGCTAGTCCCAGACCTGGTCTCCAGGTCAGGCAACGTTGAATTGACTGTGCAAAGACAGTGTACTGGCGCGTAAATATTTTTGCATATCATTTGCTTTCTTCACACAATGCCTACTTCTGAACAACCTATAAGTTCTTCACTTTTCTCGATTGCGCCCTCGTGGAAGCCGACTTCCAAAACGTTCGATGTATTGAGTGGTACATGAACTTTTTGTCGTACTTCATGGAAACCCCATTCTATTTAACTCCTCACAACAGAAGTGAGTTAAAAATAGGTTCACGGTAATTTAGCAGCAGTTCATGCATGAAATGGTGATGAACAGCTTCTCTCGATCCTGAATATGTAAATGAGATGGGACCTATCTGAGGTATAGGCGCATCACACTTGAAGGCTTGTCATTTGCCAACTAACCATTGAGGAAACGTTTTTATAAGCGTACATGTTTTCCGTTTATAAATTCAGATATCAAAAATAAATCCGGTCATCGCAGGCCTAGTGGCCGTTGTTACCATTCCTTCTCACCTCTTTAACTCCCCTCGTTTATCATTCTTTTTAGCAGTATACCTGCTCGGTTGCGGATAGCAGTATAGATATTAGTCAGTAATGTCGACGTTATGCTCCTTGTCGCAAGCCTTTGGTTGCTTTCTATACGCCTACAAAAAGCGGCTGTCTAGTAATCGCCTTCGCTGGATTCGGTGGTGGCGGCTTTGGAGCTGGTGCCGCTGGCTCCCTTCCCGAGCCCCCACGAATGTCCATGGATAACGTGAGGATGGTCAACGTCAAGGCGTTCTCCAACTCAGGAGCGTTTCCTTCCGTCAAGATACGCACAAAGTTCCCAGAATCTTGGATCGTCGTCTCCATCAATACAGAGTATGTGTAGTTCCAAAAGTATTTCTACCTACGAAGAATGATCTTTCGTGTTGTTACTTCTTAGGATATTCAATAATTCCGGATTTCTCCTTCATTTCAGCAAGATTTTAGGATATTCAATAACTCCGGATTTCTCCTTCATTTCAGCAAGATTTTTTTTCAAAATTTCCCCTTTCGAAAAAGCTGGCTATTGACCAGGTCATACCTATTCAATGAAGACCTCATATTCTCGTTTTCCCTCTTGAATGTGAGTGAGCTGTTTTTTCGTTTGCAGCAATCACATCCTCATTGCTGTCAGTTTTACATCTGTTATTCTGCATGGACCAGGAGTGTAGCGAGAGGATTTGGACAGATCAAAACCTCAGTATGCCCTGACTTTTGCGTAGCATGGAACCGTGTGTTGTTTTGGCTGTGCGCACCTCATCTCCGAGATGTTCGGTCTGTTTATCAGCCTCGAGACTCTGATCACGTCCGAGGATCTGGAGCAACATGGGTGACCGAATGTTCACACACTTCACACACCACAATGTCGGCGCTGAGAACTGTCACCTTTGGATTTCGAACTAAAAGATTAACTGAAACATGCTGTGATTGTTATTTCGAGATTGGATGCCACTAACACGGTTTTTTTGTGGCTCTTTCACACAGATCATCCTAACTGAAGTTGCCGTGAGCTTCTTTTATACACTTAGCAAAACTATCAAGCTGCTTTCTGAATTACTATCAGCATTTTGAGACTTGGCAGAACTGTTTATTTGTTTCCCCCTTTGTCGCTTGCTGATTACCGGCGGTTTTTACTTAACATTGAAAGTGCACATCGCAAGGTTATACTCTTGTATGTTTCCTTTCAAAATGACACATCATAACGTGATGCTTTAAAATGATTGCCAGTGCTTTTTGAAAAGGAAAAAAAAAAACAGGATAATGTATTGCTTTATCGAATTTTAGTCATCCACTACATGATGCGATTCCCCATAGCAGCGAACAGCTTGGTCAGACATGCCGTACCTGCCTTTGACTTCCAAGTTCTTCCTATGATGGCAGCGCCACCTCCTCCGCCACCGCCTTCGCCGCCCATGAAAATTCGCACGAAATTCCCTGAGAGCTGGATCTTCACTTCATTTGAATCCGGGTGCGTAGCAGAGCTACACTCCACTACCTTTTACAACCTATTCCACATTATTTCTGAAGTCAGTACCCTGACTTTTGAACATTTGAAGAAGTTGCCTGGAAATTGGTACCTCTTCATAAATTCGGACTCTACGGAGTCCAAAAGACATAATTATGAATAAGTCAACCAAATAGAGCGATATCAGTCTGTGCTAGTGCCACATATGTACGTAGTTGCAATATATAAGAAAATTCGACTTTTTCACCACTACTTTGAAAAAAAAAAATCATGGGTGAAAAACTACTTATTGGTTACAGCACTTTCAGAATGCACTATGTGAGGAATCTGTCGTGCCCAGGGTCCGCGCTTCACTGGCTCAAGTTAGACAACGAGCACGACTAGCCGCGTCCGTGGAGAATGAGCCTCCTACTTTCCTAACGGCGGCCTATCCTCACAGATGTATCCGGCCCGAATAGGATCCCGATTCCTCTATTCCCGTCTCCCTCACAAGGTCCCTACGCTGCGCTCCAGGAAATGAGCAACATACTGCCTACAAAACATACATCGTCCGCACGCGGCAACGGAGTGGGAACTACAGTGCGCAGGTCACGGGGCAGAGTCGCGCACAGCGCGACAGAATCCTTGAGGTTAAACATGCGAATCTACTTTTAATTTGAAACACACGGAATCAACAACATCTACATGGTTTTTCGCCTTGCTTTTGTGCTGATTTTTAGACATCTGACCACCCCACTCCGACCATCTCTCTAACTGCGGTGGATCATCTAAGTGACGAATCGTTAACATCGTTAAGGAACATACATACTATGGTGTAGAATGTGCACATTGGGACCTTGTGACGGAAGCCCTCATACATAGTGCAATATACAGAATGACAATGTGCATGGTGCGCTAAAGGTGTTCTGGGATAAATCTGTGCAGGATAATCGGACAACTGCTGCCGTGTATTGCCACGGATGGACAACCGCGAAAAGTGCTACTTTTTCCAATTCCTATTTAGGAAAGAGCAGAAAGGCGCTATTTTAGCGTGATCATTTGAGATGATGAGCGAGTGCTTCCCGTAAACCATTCTTGATTGTTTATTTGACGTATCTGTTTTCCTTCTCCTACGTATATAGCTTATATAGCTTAACTTATATAGCCTTATCTGGTGTAGTTGAGATTTTTTGAGCTGTTCTCCCGGTAAAGTCCTTGCTACAGGTCACGCTGCAAATACCTTATTTTCCACTTTCTCAGATTTCGTCTCACTAGTGCCTGTCCCAGCATTGTTCTCTGAGATGGCATGAAAATCTAACGATTATTTATCAGCCATTCCATTTGTTATCCTGGCATGCGTAGTTTTTTTGATCCTGATCAATTGCATACCAGATGTGCTCCCGGTAGAGTCTTTCTTACGGATCCTGCACGATGAAACATTGTTTGGATGCACCACCTAACTTCTTTAAGAATTCGAGTTAAACATAGCATGGTACAATTGCCATTATGTATCCTGCCCAAATTCCACATGAAAAAATAACCATGTTAGGTAAGAACAATAGGTGCCCTAATTTCTCCGAATTATTTCAGTAAGGAGGGCAGCTTCCTTAGACAGTATGTAATAATGATACTATCTGACACTTCCTGGGACCTCTGGCTTAGAACTGCAAAAATAAAGAGTTCTGGAATTTGGACAGCATACATGATTGGAAATGCACTCCTTCACCCCATACGTAGCTGGGCAATTTCCCCTAATGCATCAATTATAGGCAGCGCCATGTTGACATTCTTGGCACACAGCCAGACTGCTCAACATTGGTTGAAAAAGCTGGTTTGGCATGCCTCTATCACCGTTGTTTTTATCCAGTTATGCGATATGTGATGCACGGACGGCTGGCTGCAAGAGGAGGCCTGATGGCAAGGATCCCCGACGAGGCCCATTTTGCTGAGGCGAAACGGGTGTCGGCACCAGTGCCGAAGTCTTCTCGGTCATCGCCGATCAAAATCCGGAGGAAGTTCCCTGAGAGTTGGATATTCATCTCATTAGACTTAAAGTGCGTGGCGTGCTGTTACTGTCAAGCTTTCATTTCATATCATTTACTACTGGTTATTTACAACTCGAACGGCTTCTACAAGTCGACCATGAACGTTTCAATCTCCATATCTAAAGCACTGTACTCGCCATCAGTGATTTAAGTGTCATGAGTGATCCACCTTGATAACAAAACCCTACCACATAGTGAACCTTGGAAATTGTTTGCGAGCGGTTGTTTTCGAGCTGACGCCGTACCTGGAGCATGTGGCTGTACCGACAGTTCAGGCGCAGTTGGGAGACTCAAAAGCTCTGCATTTTGTGAACTTTTCGTCTTTTCTCTTGATGAGAATTTTCGCTTCTGGCCCTCAATCCAATTTAACCTCAGTTCTGTGTGATGGTGATGTTATTAGTGCTTGTTTCTTCTTCACTGAGATGAGTGGTCGCGATGTTTTGTTGCTGTTTCATAGCTCCTTGCTATGGGATTGGGATTTCTTTGATCAACCTTACGATATGCTTCTTCTGAATAAATAATGACGGCGCACACTGGCAACGTGTTACGGTGAAGTCATCTCAAACGATTTGATTTTCAATGAAAAGAACGCGCAGGCGTCACGAGGCTGTGAACGCGTTCGTCCACCTGGTCCACCTGGGCCACCTGAGCCACATGGAGCACGTGGTCCTCTCCGCCCTGCCGCTCCCATGGCCTTACCACGTCTTTCGCCGTGGAATAGGGCAGAGTCGCATCGCAGTCGCAGCTCAGACGCACGCGTTCACAGCCTCGTGACGCCTGCGCGTTCTTTTCATTGAAAATCAAATCGTTTGAGATGACTTCACCGTAACACGTTGCCACTGTGCGCGGTCATTATTTCTGGTATTGTGGCTCCGTCTTACTTTAACTCTAATAAATCCCTGGCTAGATCTACGATTAAGACTGAGTTTTCAGCACT
Source organism: Ancylostoma caninum (assembly GCA_037903475.1). Lineage (NCBI taxonomy): Eukaryota > Metazoa > Nematoda > Chromadorea > Rhabditida > Ancylostomatidae > Ancylostoma > Ancylostoma caninum. The sequence continues at coordinate 179,008 of JBAJFG010000341.1, forward strand.
TCTTCTTAGCTTATCAGAAAAGTGGCGCGACTGCTTGCTTGCCTTCCATATTTGTCGCTTGCTAGCTAGCCTGTGGTCATCTCGAATAACATCACTCCAGTAAATTGCAATCGTTATTGCACCGCAGACGAAGGAGCGCTCAAAGTAGCACTGGTAAGGTTCCTATTCGTCTCCAGTGCTGTAACAGTCGCCTTTCACTGTATCTCTTATTCTGCTCTTTTTCCTTAGCTACTTCAAGATTTTTCTTTGCTTGTTGCAAAGCCAGACTGCTCCATTTTGAATTTAGAGATATTTTTGTTCCGTATCTTTCAATAATTAAGGATAGGGATTTGCTTAATAAGCATATTGAGAGCCAATTTTAGTGTTCTGTAACGCATTACCTGGTCCTCCTGGTCCACCTGGTCCACCTGGGCCACCTGAGCCACATGGAGCACGTGGTCCTCTCCACCCTGCCGCTCCCATGGCCTTACCACGTCCTTCGCCGTTTCCTTCACCTCCTGTCAAGGTCCGCACGAGATTCCCTGAGAGCTGGATCTTCACCTCGTTTGGATCAGGGTGCGTAGCTTTGCGTGTATGTCACTGTCGATGCAAAACCGTTCTCGGACCAGTTGCACCCCGTTATTCGACATTGTTCCTCGGAGCAAATATGATTCTCTGATGTTCCTCGGAGCAAATATGATTCTCTGAACTCCCTTTCGATTCGGTGTAATTAAAACTTGACGAGTCAAAGAGGCTTAGCATTGCTTCTAGAGCATTTTGCACCAGGTCGTAAATTTATGAAAGCGAAGGGCTGGGGAAATTTCAATTGTGGTGGTTTTTGAGCGAAAATTTCATCACTACCTTCATTTTTTTCGTGTGCTCCTCTCGTTTGTAGCTCTCAAAATAGCGTAGCTTAACAAATCGGATGTAGGCATCTGTTTACGAATAATCGTACTGCTAAACGACACGCTTCCGAACAGCTGTAAAATATTGATACTAGCGCCCATGGAATAGAATATGCACTAGCTAAAGACATCCGCTGAGATTTGAAACGAAAGTTTCTGTCGTAGCAGAACTCATCGCATATTCGTACAATTTTGATTTTGTTTGCATTCCTTCGCTGGAACCACCATACAATCGCAAGGAAAGAAGTCAGAATAAGGGCAGTTTATACTGTATGCCCGCTAACGCTTGTGCGTCTACATGATGTGGAATAGGGCAGAGTCGCATCGCAGTCGCAGCTCAGACGCACGCGTTCACAGCCTCGTGACGCCTGCGCGTTCTTTTCATTGAGGATTTGCATGCCGCATTGACCGGTCTTCATGAAAAATCCTTCGCAAATGGATGCGTGCGACTGATGCGCGACTGACGCACGCAGCTAGTATAAATTGCCCTATAGCCGAATAATGATTAGTGCCTTCAAAGTTTGGAAACGACTTCACCTATTAATCCTAGAAAACTGAAAATTCCAGGCTCGGTAGGATCTACAGCGCACTGGACTCTGTCCTATGTAGACATCAGAGGCGTCGATAGCATAGATCTTGTGAACTGCAGTGCAATATGCGGCGAACCCATCGTCGCTTAAGTAATGAATATAAGTAGTCTCGTAGAGTCTCTTGGTCTTCCCAACATCTTTCGTTATCTTAAATAAATTGGATGTAGTTTCCTCATTTATCGAGAACTCGTGATGGAACTGAAAATGGGACGTGATCACGTGCTCTTCTGCATGTGCTTCTGGACTTAACACCAAGCATTTTGTGGAAAGTGTTCGACATCCATTCTTTGACGGTGTTTTGAGATGTTGAGGCATTTACCATCACAATCCGGTGGTGGTTCTGCTTTGAGTTAATCGTTGGAGGAATGAACTAGCGGAAAAACGTCTTTTTAGTTGGTACTGCTACTTATTCTGAATACCTTGAGATTGAATGCTTGGAATGTTTACACTGGACCCATCATTCTTCTGCGTTTACATTTTCGTGGCTCCCTTTTCCATTTTTCAGTGATTCTTCGGTATTAACCGTAGACATTCTCAGTTATCTAACTGTATAACCATACAGTACGTATTCTTTGTCAGCTCCTAATCTCCACGTAACGTTACCTGCCGCAAGTCTTCAGTTGCTTTTTATTCTCACGTTACCTTCCGTCTTATATCCAGTAATGGTTGTCTAGTATTCGACTTCGGTGGCTTCGGAGGTGGCGGCTTCGTTGGTGGGGCCGCTGTTGATTTCGAGGGCGCCCCACCCATGCCTCAAATGCCCGTGGACGATATGATGGTCAGGGCGTTTTCCGACTCGGTAGCGGCTCCTTCCGTCAGGATACGCACAGAGTTTCCTGAGTCCTGGATCGTCGTTTCCATCAGTACAGAGTATGTATGATGATAGATGTTCTCCTAATCACAAAAAATGGCCATTTGCTTCAGTTCTTCATCAGGCGTCAAATGAAGTTCGAAAAAAAAAACCAATCACATTTATCCAGGGAGTTCGCTCGCGCACCAAAGCTCTGCTGAGCGACAAGGGCTCATAGTGAAGTTCCATGACGGTGAGATGAACTCCGAAACGTTCGAAGCGCTGCATAAACTTTTGGAGATCAATTCACCGCAAGTGAAAGTTATTGGGTGGCCTGTTCTTTGATTTTTTAAAGATGTTTTAGCGTTTGTGTTGTAGCGTATACATATATCACCTGAATACTAATTTTATTCAATCGCTCGTTTACTTTGGACATTATCTCCGATATAGTTCGTCGTTCTAGCAGCCTGAAGCATGTGGCTGTACCGACGCGCAGTTGGGCGACTCAAAAGCTCTGCATTTTGTGAACTTTTCTTCTTTTCTCTTGATGCGATTTTTCGCTTCTGGCCCTCAATCCAATTTAACCTCAGTTCTGTGTGATGGTGATGTTATTAGTGCTTGTTTCTTCTTCACTGAGATGAGTGGTCGCGATGTTTTGTTGCTGTTTCATAGCTCCTTGCTATGGGATTGGGATTTCTTTAACCAACCTTACGATATGCTTCTTTTGAGCATTTGACAAAAAGACTAATTTTCTTTAGAGTGTATTTTACTACCCAATTCTCAAAGTTTGACTCGTTTGTTCGTCTTTCCCTTCTTCGGTTGCTAATTTTCGGCTGTTTTCGTGTAACATCATACTCATATACGATTCCCATTCATAATGGCGAAATTCACAAAACTTGGTTTTTAGGCGAATCGAAGTGGCATTTTTAAAAAAAAGCAGAAAAAAATTCTCTACATTCTCAAATCTTAGTGGTTACACTTAGGGTTCAACTACCTCATGCGTATCAAGTTCCCCTCAGCGCACAGCATCGCTAGCCACGTTGGGCCTGTCTTCAAGCTGGCGGCACTTCCTTTGATGGCTGTACCACCGCCTTCACCGCCTCCTTCACCTCCTGTCAAAGTTCGCACGAAATTCCCAGAAAGCTGGATCTTCATCTCATTCAAATGCGGGTGCGTAGCATAGCGTATATGTCTATGGCACAATTAGTAGCTGCATTTTGGTTCTCTAGATTACATACGTATTTCAATTTTTCTTTCATGACCGATGATGTTATTTGGATAAGTTTTGAAGGAACCACTTGTGAATTTGCTCTAATTTTGAATTATACATAATCCAGTGGAGTTTACCAGTGAGGTCACTTTAAATACAAAATATGCGCAATCCGCAAATCTCCACCTGCCGTCTTCCTTCCTCGCTCCGCCTCATGTTTTTTTTTCAGAAACTTGTTTCCTTTGAGCACTTGTTTAATGCAGGTATACCACCCATCTTTTTTTCCCTGAGTGTACCCTATCTCTAGCGGTTTTCAAAGCCACTTGATTTTCGTATCTACTCTGTTACAGCCATCTTTTAGCCTACGGCTGCCCTTCTTCCTACACGCTCTTGATACCGTTGACCCATACATAGCTCTTCCAATTTGGTGTAAACTCTGCACATTAGCACCAATGCTTCCGACGGAACTCTTTACGGTTAATTTATGTGAGTTTATCGGACACTCACTAGCCTGTCAAGCCCCAGGAGGAAAACATAATGTCTTTCTGGTGTTCTTCTGGAAAGAGCAGCTCGCGGTTGTTCCTCGGTGATCATTCGAGGTCTAGAATAGCTTCTACATACTGCTGTCTTATGAAGCATTCTTGTTTGTTTGCTTGATAGATATTTCACGCATCTTCCCAGTTTCATCGTTTCCAGTTTTGGTGAGACTTTCATTAATAAGTTTCATGAGGCCACTGTGCTTCGAATTTCTTACCTGTCAGATTCTGTATCACTACTGCTTATCCCAGTATTCTTCCCAGAGATAGCATGTCAAGCTAACGAAGTTTATCTACTAGGGATTTGAACTGCGGAGCGTGAGGGGCGTTTTTTTCACAAATCTTGCACAATGGGGCATTGTTTGAATGCATCTAACCTCTTTGAATGTTCGAGTTGAGAATGGCTTGTTACAACTGTCCCTGTGTGTCCCGTCCAAACTCCCCAGAACCCTTCACCTCATTAGGCATAAAGACTTATTGTAGCCACATCTTCCTCGAGGTCTTTTCTGAAACCTCCTGTATGGGGAAGCTATTTTCGAAAAGGGCGGAAGGCACTTTTGTTGGTGAATATCTCCTGCTTGTAGAAGCGGGAAATGAGAAGTTCTAAAGTTTGAACGGTATACATGATCAGGTAATGCAGTCTCAATTTCCGCTCTCAATTCGTTGTAAAGTTGGACAGCTTCCCACGGACATGCACGGACTGCTAGCGATAGGAGATCCTCGAGTGATGACTCTCGCAGACGAAGTCGATTTTGCGGAGATGTCGCACACGTTGCCCAAGTCTTCTTGGCCATCCCTCGTCAAAATTCGAAAGAAGTTCCCTGAAACTTGGATTTTTATCACCTTGGACTCCGAGTGAGTAGTGCTAAACTTTGAAGACAGTTCCTACAATCATTCATGGACAACGTCAACCAAGTCCTTAGCGAAATAACGAAGCCTCTCTCTAATTACAATCCAATTTTAAACAGCTTTCAACAATGCGATCATGAACATTCCTGAGGAGTAGTATCAAAAATTTGTATATCTAAGCAGAAAAAAACTGTCTGTCATGAATTAACCTGGAGTGGTGACATTGGTAACAAAATTTTACCATCTGGGACCAGAAGAGGTTCTTTGAATCGCTTGAGATTTTTTCGGGAAGTTGCCTCAACAATGAGAGCTAACGTCTCTGGCCGTTCGTCTGAGATGATTTCGCCACGGTATGACATGATTATGAGTGGTCACTATGGCTTTTCCTATTCCGACGTTCTTTTCCGTATAGTTTCTCCTAGGAATCCATGGACAACTTCTGTTGAAACCTTAACAAACTGACAGCTTCTTCCTACTTTCTTGTCGTTTCATTGGAATCTGACACGGGTGTTTGTGTGCTCTCCCTATTGTCGCTCGCTAATCTGTGGTTGTTTCACCTAACATAGTTGTGCCTTCTTGTACTCTTCCTTATTGGAAACGTTGAGCTTTTCCTTTGCTTTTTGCAGCTCTTTCGCGATGTCCATCTTCAAGTTGAAGAAAAATGAAATTGTTTGGGTAGAAATGCAACGAAAGAAGAAATGCAAAGGAAAAGTCATAGTTTCTCCTCAGCATTTATTGATTACGCTTAGGGATCTTCTTCATGAGACCCATGCCATTTGGAGCCGTCTCTAGACATGCGATCCAAGGTCTACCTGGGCCACCTGGCCCTTCTGCCCTCGCAGTTCCGATAATGGCTGCTGCACCGCCGCCTCCATCACCGCCTTCACCTCCTATCAAAGTTCGCACAAAATTCCCTGAGAGCTGGATCTTCACGTCATTCGAGTCCGGGTGCGTAGCATAGTGCCATCTTCGTAATCTGTCAACATTTTTTGATTTCCCTCATGAGATCGTCCTCCTCAGTCCAATGCTTCTTGAAGCTTCGAGATTCATATTAAGTAACCATAGCTTAACAAGTCCGACGGCTCTGCCTTCACACGACGCTTCTTCTAGCCGTAATCCGAATTTCTCTTCCAGAGACGCATTTCGCTTACAGTGGCGTATGGTCGTGCTCGCCGGCTCGTCACCTTTGAGCTGGTGTTTAGGATGTAGGCCGCTGGCGCTGTCCTAAAGTGCGCCGTACACAAGCGCTTTCTTACGTACTGTAGTTGACAAATCGAGTGTTCTTCTTCACATTTCAATCTTCAAAGACTAGGATGGTTGTTTATTCATGGTCACATATACGTGTAGTCGCTCCGTTCTGAGCAGGGATGAGCGGAAGTACTGCGTAAGACCGGAAGTCGGAAGTTGGAGGAATTTCGGAATCTGGCAAAATTTGAAGAGTTAAAAACAGCGTGTATGTGCTGCCTTTACTCAACTACTCCGATCCTCCAGAAATCTAGGAGTCAGAAGCTGGCATAACTCCAAATTCGGGGACTTCCGAACTTCCGCAACAGGAATTCCGCTCACTCTGGTTCTGAGTCAGTTTTGGTTTGTTCGCTGTCGCTGCCTCAAAGCAGAACCACAAGGCTTCGGTAAGGTAACCCAACAACGCTGGCAGCTTCTCACTCCAATTCAGAATGTGGGTGCTGCATCGACGTTAAAGCAAGAAAACTGAACCAGAATGACGACGGCTGTATGTGTCGATGAAGCAACTTCCACTTAGTGCCTTGCGATACTTACTTGACAAGTCCCATCGTTTTCACCTGGAGCGCCTGAGCTTTGGTTTTGGAAGGAAATCAAATCATTCTTCCAACCTTCACCTCTTCCTTGATTTTCTGGTTCTGTGTTACCTATGTACCTATGCATAGGTATCCAGTAACGATCCCTGTATGTAAATATACATGTGTATGGATCGTTACTCGGGCGTATTAATCTGCAGCAGGGCTCGCCGCGCTGCACCAGCCGACCTCTATGTTGCAGAGTACTGCAGAGATTTTGAGGCTCAGCCTCAAGTACGTGTCACCGAATCAGCATGCGTGCCGCTGCCTGTATTTCTTCCAAAATACCAGTGTCTTCCTTCAATGTTCACGTTTGTTGAGAGGATTCATATCTCTCTATATCTTTTGAGCCTAATCAACCACCGAATCTGCTTGATTTCTTGACAGGGAAAATTTCCTTCCTGCTCATCCTTGCGTTGGTTAAACGTAATCAAGGGAGAGCGTCTCCACACCCCCGTCATCAGAAGAGGGACTGACCAGCGCAAATTTCAGTGTATCGACACTTGTTCGCTTAGGCCACATTCACAATACTCATCCGCTTCCATAGGACTAACTTCGCACAACTGTCGAGTTTTCAGAGCCTCTTTGCGCCGATATGCTCCTTAAATTCCTGGAACGTGATTTTAGTGTTTCTGGAAGATTCGGTGCAGTTCGCCGAGTCAATCGACGCTGAGGCGTCTTCTGTTATGTCGGACAGTGAAATTCCACCTCGCGATACTGCTCCTGTAATCCGATCTAATTTTCCTGAATCCTGGCTTTTCATCGTTCAAAGCACAAGGCAAGTTCTGTTGGGTACAAGCATAGTCACAGTGATGACGGTTTGTGTTGCCTGCTGTTCTACCAAACGCTGATTTCTGGCGCAAATTGAGTATTTGCGCGACTTGTTTAATTCTTTAAGATATCGTCTACGTAGTAACAGTAGGATGGGGAACCAAGTTTTGCTTATTTATTGTCAAGTATAGTCCATCCTGCTTACTTCTGGCACTTCTTTCAGTGTAGTTTTTTAAAACATTATTTCATATACGTGATTGTAAATCAAATCCCATTTCCTTATTATGTTCACGAACGTGAAATGTAGTGGTATCTGCCTCGTTTTTGCGAAAAACTTTCTTCTTTGATTTATGGTAAGTTCCTGTGAAAAGTTGTGAAAAACGTAGCACGCTGCTGTATGCTCAAAATTTCCTTCGAATTCCCACAACGTTTACTTTCTCCTTGCTTTTTGAGTTTATCCACGCGTATTGCCTCAAACTGCAACTGACTCAACAACACCCTTTCATCGACTGTTCTGTCACTGCGGCCTTCCATCCTTCTCACTGCTTTCACAGTTTGGGTTTTCTTCGGAAACGGTTGAATGGAGAGCGCTTATGTTTTTCTATCCTGAGCAATTTTCAGTTTTTTTCCCGCAAAGGAATTTTCCTTCCACCTTTGGTTTTTAGTTGCATTTGAATGGTTATTACTTGCCGCTGGGGTGGAGTGGCAGGACTGACGAGCACATCTGTTTGCTGTGTACCACTGAACACCTCAGTTAAATGAGATCCATTAGATTTTAGTCTTTGACGAGGGAATGATCCCCTTGATGGACTTTGACGCTGCGCCTCTGGAACGGGCTGTTGACATAGCTGTCGTAGACGGCGGACCAGTTACGCGCTCCGTGCCAAACCAAGTAGTCATTAGATCGAAGTTCCCAGAGACGTGGCTGATGGTTCCTTTCGAGACTAGGTGAGATAGCTCCACATCTCCCAATTGCAGTTGGTTTCCAGATTGTATAGATGATCTCAAGTGTTTTTCTCCTTTGGATTTGAGTAGAAGAGCTTTACAAGTAGGTGTTTTTCTCAGATAAAGATAGGGTTCAATGCTTAGGACACAGATACCTCTTTAGTTCCTAGAGTTGAGAGGATTTAGAATAATGCATAGTATACGGAGACAAGTACGTAGCAACAGCAAAAAGAATCAGCGATTTCTGTGTACCTCATTTCCAGTGGATTTCTTTTATGAAATGCGTGGCACCGTTTCTGAAATACTCCTGCGCAACGTTGTGAGGCACCCGCCTAACCGCCGTTTCCAAATTACTCGACATAGGAGAGCCTTTCCTATGCAATGGATTGCTACAGAGGTTTGGTCGAGGTAGGACAGCATAAGCTCATAGAGTAAGCGTGAAGGGCTTCCTAGTGGGACTTAAGAATTCAGAGGAATTGTTGTTGTAACCGAGTTTGTTAGCAAGTTTGACATGACCTTTTTGAAGTCCTTGGCATACATAGCAAGGAAGCAGCTTTTGCTCAATACTCCTGCTCTTCAATATCGTTCAAAGATGAAATGAGCGGCTTGGCCAGTTAAGTCAAAGAGTGAATGGGAATTTCAGGCTTTAATTAGGACTAGACTCATTGAAATCGTCTTCTAAATTATTCTGCTGACTCTCACTCGAACTCTTATAAACAGAGGCAGAATAGCCCCTCTTAATCATTGTTTTTTCCTCAAAATACATTATGGTAATTCGTTAAAAGAAGGAAAAGTTTGGCGTAAGATGTCCCCTCCAACATGGTTCAATTTGCTCACGTTCACAGTTTCAGCTCCAATGGCGAGGCAGTCTACCAGTCGATGGCGCCGGACACCATCACCTCATGGGTGGCCAGCGCCTTCGCCATCAACGACAACTCCGGCCTTGGCGTAGCACCTACCACCTCGAAGGTAAATATTCAATTATCTAACCTCAAGCTGTTGAAATTACCACGTCCACGTCTAATTCTCAGCTCCGCGTGTTCCGCCCCTTCTTCATCCGTCTCAACCTGCCATACTCTGTGAAGAGAGGAGAAAAGTTCGCCCTACAGGTGCTCGTGTTCAACTACATGGAGAAGGAGCAAGATGTATAGATTATTCACTACTCAAATACAGTTCATCTGCTCAGGTGTGTAGCTACGAAAGTTCTAGGTAACCGTCACTCTGAAACACGATGATGGCTCCGGTTTCGATTTCCTGAACAAAGATGGAAGCATTCGAAAGAGGTTAGCGTTTTGAAGTGAGCAGTAATCAGAGTTAACTCCCGATAAATCTTCCAGAGTGAACGGATTCTCTTCGTCATACAGCCTTCTAGGAATTCAAAATTCAAAGCAACTACAAATTTTGGGCGCAGAACAAAATTCATCACTTTAAAAAGCGAAAGCAGAACGACCCATTCAAAACTGCATGCTCGCTTACTACTATTTTTCCTTCTTTCTTCTTCAAGTAGTCAACCAACCCTTCTGAAAGAAATCTTCGTGCTATTAGTCGAGACAGATGCTTGCCTGAAGAAGGAGTTTATTTGCCATTCTTCGCACTCTTTCCTGCGCGGCGAAAACTCCAACGTGATGAGCAGGTGGTATCTGGATGGTGGCAAGTCCGGGCTACATCGCATGAGACAGCTTCTTAACTTCTTTCACCAACTTCTCGTTGGGTATTGTTTTTACATGCGAGGGTAGCAGGTCGCAAAAAATTTCCTCCGATCGCTGCTTTAGCAAGGTGATGGTAGAGTGTTAGGTCGAGGTGACCCAATTTTTGTGGGTATAGATTTACCCTACTCGCTTGACAAGAGGTCAGCACCTCCAATAAGATCACTCCTTTCATATTTTTCACCACGAAAGCAACTTCTCCTATGAGTCAGATTTGTAATCAGATCATGTTGCTTTTCCTTGTGTGCCGCAGCGATTTTTGTGTATGCTTCCGTAACACATCCTTCCCCCATTCCGTGCTGAATTTGCTGTGGAACACATCAGTATTCCTGGCCGAGCATAGAAGAATTTGTTTTCTTGCGGCTTTTTCGTAGTTCCATAATTTCAATGGGCAGACTTCCAATTTTTTTCTAATAAAAAGTGAAATTTGCCAAACAGCTAGTGCACATGCGTTAATACGATTACACCCAGATAGTTAATTATTTTGAATCGGAGATGCTGACCTGTAATTTTTTTCTCCACTTGTGAAGAAATTCGCAAGAAAATTCAAAAAAAATTTCGTGAGATTACAGTTGTAATCCGACTTTATTCGTGGTTCTGGCCTGGCTTCCAGAATTTCTGGGGTATCTTTGTCAGAGTACCTCTCTACCTGCAAAATCTTACCGGCAAAACAGACGCTCCTTTCAGCCTAGTGTTCTGGACGGCCGTACGTATTTTTTATATTCTAGTTTAACTCAGCTTTGCAGATAATCATTATTTTCCGTCTTTGACCTTAGAAACAGTGTCAGTCGAGTGAAACAAACTGGTGTTCAGCCGCGATTCTGGTGAAAGCAACTACAACACTCGTATTGTCTCCGTCCCTGGTGGTGGCGTTTCGAAGGCCGTCTACTTCCCTATTGTACCAACAGAAATCGGAATGGTCAAGCTGACCGTGACTGCGCAGGCTTCGCAGGCCGGTGATGGTGTGGAGGAACCGCTAAGAGTAGAGGTGTGCCTCCTCCCATTACGTAATGTAGCACCTGCCTTTCCTTTCAAGAATGACTCACATTTTTTTCCAGCCTGAGGGCTACCGTGTGGACCGTAATGTCCCTGTAGTGATTGATCTCAACAATGGCACAGACTTTGAGAAGGTCGTGCAGATGATGTGGCCTACCGACGTTGTCGAGGGATCGCAAAAGGCACGATTCGAGCTTGTCGGTGAGGATTTGGTCTTCTGAATCTGTCGATTTTTTGTCTCAGAAAGCGATGAGCATTTTTATCTGGATTTGAAATTGTGTCTAAATGCCTTAGCACCCGTTTTCCGACTCTCCGACCCGAGAATAATATTCACGATTTTTGAAAAGCAAGTTAGAAAAATCCGTAATAGGTACTTTAAACCTGTTTAAACCTGCCAAATTTCCAACGTTACGTAGCTCTTTTAGCACTCTCGTGTAATAATCCCCACGTGGTTTCCATAGTCTTTGAACTGAATTTGTTCAGGCGACATCATGGGCCCGATTCTATCCAACATCGAGGGACTTGTGCGAATGCCGTACGGATGCGGAGAACAAAACATGTTGAACTTTGTGCCTAACATCGTCGTTTTGCGTTATCTGAAGGCGACAAATCGAGCGGAGCCGTCGATAGAAGGAAAAGCCGTTAAGTTCATGGAAGCAGGATACCAAAGAGAGCTCACATACAGGTACAGAGACCATCTCCACCTTGAGACTGGGGCTCACAGAAGAAATTCTGTTCAGACGCTCGGACAACTCTTTCTCCGCATTTGGGGAAAGCGACAAGTTCGGCTCCACTTGGTTGACAGCATTTGTTGTGCGCTCCTTCGCTCAAGCACGTGCCTTCATTTTTGTGGATCCTACGGTTCTGACGAAGAGTATTGCTTTCCTCAACGGACAGCAGATGGTGGGACACTGTTTGCTTATCCATTTATTTGTAACACTCAGTGGTGCATTTATTCATTTTCCTATAAAAGTGCAAGACTGACTACTCCTCCGTTCTCCTTATTACCAAGCACATACTTTTATAGGAAACTGGTGCGTTCGCTGAACACGGGGAAGTGCACCACAAGGACATGCAGGGAGGTGCCAGCGAAGGTGGCCTCGGACTCACAGCCTACGTGGTGGTGGCCCTTCTCGAAAATGGGGTGAGATTTTGGTTCTTATGCCGTGTTTTCAGAACGTCATAGTGCGCTCAGCTGCGGTGTCCGTTTCAGATTCGAAATGATAACGCGATTGCGTTCCTGGAGAAGCATCTCGGCGAACTCAAGGACGATCCATATGCGTTGGCGGTGACCACGTATGCGCTTCGTCTGGCAAACAGCGACAAGAAGCAAGAGGCTATGGAGGCGCTGGAAAAGCTTCAAATTGCCGACAAAGGTGTTTGAGTCGTTTGGGTTTAGTTTATGTCCGACATGGTCAAAAATATGATCAAGTATCCAGTAAGCCGATGATCCTGATGCAGGCATCTTTGGCATCTCTCGCAAAACGATCTTTGACATTGACGAAATTCGCGTTCCATAGACTAACCCTCACTGATATAGGCTTTGTAGCTTTGTAATACTGGCTACCCATTTTTACATCCGATGAACCTCCTGAATCTAAGACGCTTCCTAGATGGAACCGTGCATTGGTCATCATCGAAAGGCATCGACAAATCGAAGGATACCACTCAGTACTTCTACCAGCCAAGGCCAGTCGACGTCGAGACCACCGGCTACGTGCTGCTGAGCTACATGCTGGATGCCGACACTGAAAAGGTGTATGCAACCACCTTTCTCCGTTTCTGCACACCCCTCAGCGTCCACTTTCCAGGGTCTTCCACTGGTGCGCTGGCTCACTGCCCAGCGAAACGCCTACGGTGGCTTCTCATCCACACAGGATACTGTAATTGCCCTGCAAGCCCTTGGAAGCTACGCTGAGCATGCATACTCGAGTGATTCTAATGTGACCGTGACTGTGAGCAACGGCGCCGACAACCAAGCCTTCAGTGTTTCTCCGTCGAATGCCATTGTTTTGCAGAGCTACGAGGTTTGAACAGCCAATCCCTTGTGGTGATTGAATCATGTCTCATTTCAAACCTGTTCAGTTGCCCAACATAGATTCAAATGTCGACATTAAAGCCACGGGTAAAGGAACTGTCTTCGCTCAGGTACATTGCTACATTCCTTTTCATCTTATATCATACTAAGTTGCTGAGAAGATTTGGCTAGTGCATTACTAGATACACCGAAATCGTTGGTTTTGGAGAAATTAAATGAGGAAGACATGTTGCATTTCTAGGGCATGTTTAGGTTATTCAAACTAATTTGAAGTCTCGATTTTCAAGTCATATCGAGACCATAATGGGTGCTGACTATAGCCTACACAACTTGTAGTAGTTTGACCATAGCTGCGTGCTTGTTCTCCAGACTAACTGTTAGTTATGGTCCAGCTACTACTGATCCCAATGGTCGAAACAGACGGTGTGCTTACACCAGTTGTTTACGAAAAATAGACAAGCAGGATGTTTAATGTCCTGCAGAGGTGTGGAAGTGGCGTGATAATGTACTTCCAAATCCGTTCATATTATTACTTCGTTTTGTAGTGACACCACATCAAAATACAAATGAAGTTGATCTCGCAAAAACAAGAAGTTCTAATCAGTGAATTCCCTAAAAATAACTAGATATTCACCTTCAAACCGAAGCCCTTTCTGCTTGATTTTTCGTTGCCCTTCTCTAAATCTTCAATCCTCAACGTAGAAACCTGAGACAATGAATGTTGGCTATTCATATTTTACAAATCTGATGCTTGTTGTGTGGAGAAGAAGAAAGCGACAATAACGATTTTCCAGGTGTCTTATTCGTACCATCGCAACACTGTCCGTGACGACTCACCGTTCTTCTGCTCAAAGGATTTGAAGGAGTTGCGTGGTGGTAACAGGATGCAGCTTGATCTTTGCTGCAAGTAAGCGCTTCAAATCTTTCCTATCATCTAGTTCTATGAATTGGTATTGTTTCAAATCTAGTTACACACGAAGCTCTGGGAAGTCAAACATGGCAGTTGCTGAGGTAGAGGCGCTAACAGGTTTTAAGTAAGTCACATGAATACATTTTTGTGTAGTACATATTACTTCAGTTTGAGAGTTCTTGAGAGGAATTTTCGGTAGAGTCGTTGCCTGCTTTTTGACTTTTGAAGGAAGTTCTTATTTGAGGTTCGATGAGGAGGAGATGGGCAAATTGACTGGCATTTCGGATCTTCAAAGGGTTGAGCTCGATCATGATGACACCAAAATGAACATATACTTCAATCCGGTGAGATTTTTATTAAATGAATTACTATACATCCCTCTGTTTGAATAACTCAACCCGAAAGTGACTCTAGGAAGTTCATAGAATTGAAATCGGAGAAGCTACTGCATGATTAGTCCGTGCTTATTCTCCAGGCTTATTCTACTGCTACGATTTAATACCGATGGCTAATGTAAGATATGGCGCGTTTGTGAACATTTTTCCTTAGTAGCCGTCGGCAACGAAATGCTGCAAATAGTCGTTAGCCGCAAAACGTTGGATTTATGTACATTTCAGAAGCTGCAACTAACACGAGGGAAGTTTTTATACACACAACACACGTGCAATAAACATGCTTGCAGAGAAACAGGTTCACAGACATAACAGTTGTTCGCTGCATAAAGATATAGTCCTGTAGGATGAGCCGTGCCGATTTTCACAGTACTCACCTTCCTTCACATCGTTGTTGCCCACAAACAGATCATTCATTGATAACCTAGAGATTATGGTGGATCATCGTACGTAGATGGAATGGGGCGACATGAAATGGGTTACCAAAATAGGTCCAGCTTTTCCCACAAGATCATACGTTTCTGACCAGGATTCAGAACAACTCAAATTGTAAATGGTACAGGATAGCTAATGGTTGATGTGTTTTATTATAGATCACTAAATGACCTCTATGAAGTGCAGGATTACCTTACAAGGATTAGAAAAACTCTCAAAAGCTTTAGTCCTTCTCTTACGGTTTTGTTGGAACCCTTACAAATTGGTCGATTTAAATTATATGTATTGTATACGTAAGGTATATTAATCCTTAAAGGCAGCAAGAACCGAAATCTTCGACTAGGAGCTGAGGTGCGGGTGGTGAAGTACAGACTCAGCACATCATAAATGTGAAACGGACGAAGACAATGATGGCTTACCTACGGAGAAACTGGAACCGTCGTTGCGAACACGCCTGGCCGTATTCGCGCGCGGACGAGTGCTCCAATGTCGGGTGTGCGTCCCATGACGAAACCTTGTGAATTGCGCCAAACCATGCGTCGGAATGGCTTGAGCCCCGAGGAAAACTCGTACCGGCGCGAACTCGGCCAGGCGTGTTCGCGACGACGTTTCCATATTCTCTGCAAGTAAACCATCATTGTTTGTGTTCGTTTCACATTTGTGATGGGCTGAGTCTGTACTTCACCACCCGCACCTCAGCTCCGAGTGGAGGATTTCGGCTCTTGCTGCCTTTAAAACAAATACGCAGATGGGATGTGGAACTTGTTCAAAGCATGTGAGCATATGAGACTATTTCAAGCTGGGTGGTACGCCTGTTTGCCTCTCTCTGTTCTCGGATATGACCTACCACGTCGCTGATCAAAAGCCTGCGCAAATGGTCCTATTTGACTACTACAACCCTGAAGAACAGGTATGCCCTCAGTCATGTTTTCATCAGCATTAATCCGTTTGATATTTCTTTAAAAAAGCAATTGTTTGTTTCTGTCGTTTTGGTTAAGAAGGAATGAAGTCTAAACACTATCAAAGTAGTAGTGGATGAGAACAAACGCAAAACCTCCCCTCTCACACAACTCATTGTTCACAAACAGATGAAATCCTCGTACTCGTCGAAGCAGACGCGGTCACTGCCCGACACGTGCCCTGACTGCTGGCCAACCGGTGAACCGCACAGCCCCGCTCCGACTCGGGGCCACTCGAGCAGTACCACGCCCGCAGCTACCGGTATGTTCGTCGCCGTGGTGTTGGCCATCTGGCGACTATTTCTTTGACAGCATGGAGCTTGAGTTTGAGCATGGAATGTTATGTTGTACATTATTGTTCAGTGATCGCATCGTTAATGTTCGCTTTTAATGCTGTTGATTCTTTGCCTAACCGTTTTCGTCAATCAGAGCGATCATTGACCTCAGCAGTTGCATTTTGTGTTGGCGTTTTCTTTTGACTCTCCAAGCAGTTGTGAAGTTTCTCAAGAACACTGAGGAATTCGCATTCCTAGACATACGGTTGTTTTTCACTTTGTTTGTTCCTGAATTACTCGTGTATGGTTCCGAAAAGATCTTCCTTACCTATGGTGGGCAACTGAGCAGCAGTTGCCGCAGACTACAGAGGAATGTTGTGGATTTGCTGATTTATTGCATTTTGAACGCTAACAGCTTTTATTTATTAATTTCTAGAGTGTTTAGTTCTCACAAGTTTACTCTGAACGGTGTCGACCAAGAATGTGCTCAGAATAATTTGCATGAAGTTTTCTTTTCCTTGATTCTGCCTTGCAAATTTAAATAAATCTTATCAACATTGCAACTTTGTTATTAGTGCTAATATGTTTTGTGTTCTGTAACACTCATTGTTTATGAAGTACCAACATAATCCGAGATAGAAAATGCGCATTGTCTTTGTGTACGGCGTGAGCCACGCCCCTTTGAATTCCCTCTGTACAGCGACAGAAAAAGATTGTAACGGATTATCTCACTGCTGTAAGTTACTTTCGAGTCCCCACCATATCAGCTTGCGTATAAGGGCGTTCGTTATCCATTACCACTTCATTAGCCAGGCCACTTGCAAATCTCGTTAAACATATTAGCCTAAGGACATTCTCTATCATCATACTTAGTCTCATTAAGTATCACCCGTAAATTAGGGCAAACAGCTGATTTACGCTGTTCATCTACAAGTAAATTTTTTTGCCATAGTATATCCCTCAGTATAGAGTACGCGAACGATTTTGTTGAAAATATTTTGCGTAGTTGGAATGCTTCGCTTGAAACTACAATCTTAATAGGCAACAGCGTGTTGTGCTGATTATAAATTACATAATTGTGCTGACTATAAAATACAAATGATTACTATGTTTCCATGATAGCCATGACAAATGGAAGGCTTGTTCTCATGTACTGCTGGGACGCGGTGTGGATTGTTTTGTGAACAGACTATAAGTGTGTAGTGTCAGGTGTGAAGCTTACATCTTATTTTCCTAGATTCATTGGTGTTATATATGGGTGATGTAGGTCTCACACTTAGCCTTATGTTCATCTTAGAAATAGGTATGCTACTGTAGAATATCAGATACGCAACGGCGGGAGCAAGAGTAAAAATGATATTCGAAAAGTGGCAAGCGCATAGTATTATAAGATACGTCCACAGCTCCAGAGAAGCTCCATTAGCTCTAATATTGAATCGATTTATGATTATTGCGCCTTTTTTCGCGACATTTTCTTTAACGTTTAAAAAATCCATGAAAGCATTCCTTCTTTTCAATTAGTAAAGGATCATTCTGAAAATCATATCAATTCTCGCCACATTGTGCTTTACCACTTATAGGAGTTCTGGAATACAGCACAGTCAGCTCACGATCTCAATAAACTTTCTGACAAGGGACCAAGTTGAAGCAAGTAACACAAGCTTCAAAGATGAAAAACGAAAAGGTCAGCCATCAAATTTCGACGGCGATGAACTATTGCCAGCCGTGGAAGCAAGCCTAGCCGATTATTCTGGAACAAGTAAGAACGAGATTCGATTTATGAGATTCCTCAGAAATGGAGCTCGTTTCGCTGCAGTAATGGCAATGCTCTTCCGAACTTATAGTGATGGCGAATGATGGTCGACTGGCGCCTTCTTCATCTTTGAGGATTGTCTCTCTTGATTTGAGCTCTCTGAACAATCCCTTAACTCGGCCTTTACAGCCTATTCCTTCGCAAAAAAACATTGAGATTGAGAAATGACTGTGATGCATTCCAGCATTTCTGAAAGTGTGTGAGCATAATGTGTATGATTACCGACACACATTTTTACTTGCTGAACAAGAGGACTATTTCTGATGTCAGTTCACAACAAAAAGAACATCGCGAAATACTCCACAACATTTAATCCCATGTGCAATTTCCGGAACTGTAGATGCCCCTGTGTATTGAGAAACTTGAGTCTAAGCATTCCTTCAAAATTGTGAGAAGAAATTGTCCACGCGGCTCATTAGGGAATTCTCCTTGAAATCACTGCCGGCGGTGACCACTAGCAGTGCATTTAATGAGGACGTCGTCAAATATCCTAGCGTTTACACCGGTGCTTGACAAAGCGGCGCACAGCTCAGGAATTCGGAACTCATCGCAGTCGAGAAGAATGCTATCAGACCAGTGCGAATCAAAAAATATTCCTGAGTATATATAAAGAACTCATAAATCAAGAAAAATTCAGAAAGGGTATCAATGAACAATCAACTGCCTCTGACCTTTTTCTTAATACTCCAAATTAATTACTTTCCATTGAACAGTTCTGGATTGGGTGTCATCATAATATTCCTACCAGCGACAACGTGCGCAGAACTTAAAAACACCTCCATTAAATAATGAGTCGTATTAAGTTCCCGCCAGTTTTGAGCTGTCTTTTCAAATTTATTGCTCTCTTTCAACACAACCAATAATGAAACGATAAGAGTGGCACCATTATTGATAGGAACTCCAGCGGTAGAAATGGTGTTTACTGGCAGCATTCATTCATCTGCGAGTGAGTGGTTCCATTTTAATCTCACCAAACACTGAGCGTTGCCTTCCGTAGATGGAGTTCTGGTCTTGCCACTAGAACCGCAACTTACCAGCGACCAAGCCAACCAAACTCTCTCATTTGATTTACTTGGGAAGTCCACTTCTCATCACTAGTAACCAAGTTGTCGAGCGAAGCGAAACTCTGTAAAAAAGTCAAAAAGTTTAGGCACACATCTCTCAGCATTCTGGCTGTGGCAGCTCAAATCAGGGTGAATCATCAATTATATTCTCTTGTTTCTGTAAAGCGATGCAGATGAACAGCTATTGCATTATGATAGCATTTAAAGTTCCTTCACTAGCCGACAGGCATCACGCCGCGGACTCTCGACTCACGGACTGTTTTATGAGTTCTCAAAGGAGGAGCAGCCGAACATGTTTCTAGTCAACAACGATTTTTCGGGCTATATCCGTTACGAAATGCGGAGGGAAATTTGGAATAAAAGGACAATTACCCAGCCTTCATATATGTTTTGGATAGAACGTTCCTAAACAACTGCGAAAAGATAGGCGAAAGAGGAAGAGAGTGGCTGGAAATTTCTCCGACAACCCTAAAAGTTCAATAAATATGAAAGATTTTGGTGCATTTTTCCTCGTGAGTGTGCACAACGCCACATCGGTCTCTCATGTCTTCGTTTCGAAGGTGGTCAAGCCATGGCAGCATCCTTGCTTCTATCACTCCTAGTAGTTCAATTTACCTCGAAACGGGCCAACACTCTGAGCTGTAAAGCGCGGCCGGCCAGATCACCCTCCGTTAGATTTTTGGCTTCAGGTTGTCGCTAATCCCTCGGTCACAAAGTACCCTGATGTGGAGCGGAATTTGATCCCGCCAGCGTTAATGCGCGCATTCAGCTCGGTCGTTGAGGAGACATCGTCTCTGATGAAGGTGTCGACGTACTTGAAGGCATTTGTTCGAGGTAATTCTCCACCGTTTACACGCACTCTTCTTGTCCGTCGTTAGACATTCAGTTTTCTTCACATTCAACCTTATAGCAAAGTTTGCCAAACGATCGTGCCCTGTGTGGATTTGTTCGAGTTCTGTCTTCGTTTCCGCAGCCATCATAACGTCGTCGGCAAACAAGAGTGTCCACGGGACAGGCTTCTGAATTTCTCTAGTAACAGCATCCATGACGAGGATAAACAGGAGCGGTGATAGTGCCGAGCCATGGTGCACTCCAACTTTTACGCGAAACTCTCTCGAGTACCACTCGGCGTCCGGACTTGACTTCTTCCATCTCCGTAGAGTAATTTAATCCATGCTACAAGCTTTTCCGGAACGCCATAAAGCCGCAGCGAATACCAAATGACGTTGTGAGGAATCCGATCAAACGCTTTTTCCAGATCCAGGACGGAAGTATTCTCATCGAGATACTTTTCCACTAGGAGCCTCGGAGATCGCATTGGTAGTGCTGCAATTCTTCACGCTGCCGCAGTGGTTCGAAGATCATCTTGATCGCCTTGATCACTTTGACTCCCGCCGATTTTCGGATATATCGAGGCGCCAGCAATCCTGCATGTGTTCCTCTCGCGTGCCAGAGTCGTCCAATGGATTCTGTCCATTCGAGGGACACGAAGAACATTGTATCTTTCCTTGAAGGAATTCGTGAAGAACTCTGACCATCCCGTCGCTGATCTTCCTGTCGTGCGCTTAACATTCCGTGGAGTCCAGTCACTGACGGTTCTTGTCCATTGGTTGTCGTTAAGACGCATCACGTGTCTGGCCCACCTGACCTTACTCAACTTGGCAAGCGGCAGCATTCCTGATTTCCGACGCAGGGTGGCACTCCATATTCCAGCTCTCACTTGCGTGAGGCGGGTTATGCCTAGCATCACCTTCTCAATAGAGCGTTCGACGACGCTGACAGCGCTCTCATACTGCTTGCGCAGCGCCAAGGTTTCTGAGGCGTACGTCAAAGCAGGGAGAACCGTTGTGTTGAAGAGGTGGGCACGGAGCCTGGGCCGGTAGTAATCCACCCCGCAAGTTGGTATCAATGTTGCCACCATGACGGCAACACTGCCTACAAGGTTGCAACTTTGGATGCGAAGTAGGTGTGAGATGCGGCATTCCATTATGGCTGCAAAACCTAGCGACGCTCACAAGATCGAACCCCACTATAGCGCGATCAAAAGCAAGCGACTGAACCACTTGGCCATGTCAACACGATGAGACGTGCGATTGAATCTCGATACAAACACCAACCAGATCAGATTTTGATTGATTTTTGGTATCTCATCTCACAACAGTGTGTATGGTATTGGTAGAGGTGCTGAAGTCAACTGTTATTGTACTCAAGCATGTTCATTTCTCCATATTATTAATTTTGCTCCGATTTCCTATCTAGTTTGGGGTCTGTTTGTGCCATCAGGTTAATCTTTGTTCTCGCTAACCCTTGGCAGCATTATCGTAGGTGTCTCTCAACAATACAATATAGTCGGTGAATCCCCTCGATCTCTGTTGAAGTTCCCAACGAGGTACGACCTCGGACATGCCGCAGGGCATGTCCGACCTGCCGACGGGGAAACCTCTCTCCTTACACACTCTCTCGTCGCGCTCGCCTGCTGCCACCTACGTTGCCACCTTGAGGTGGCAGATTTGGTGGCGCCCAAGGAGGTCGCGATCTCGTAGGCAGCTGGAGTTTCCGAATATTTGCGCACGGCTGTTTGAAACAAGGACATCTAAACACTGTACCTGGGGGTAAAACAAGGTCACAGGGATAGTACCCGTGTGAGGTAAAGTTGCAAAATTCAGTTTTTATTGATTGAGGTGCCTCCGCACCGTTCCGGCTGCCACTGATGTCGCACCCTGGTACCACCGCGAGTTGGCAACTTGCGGGGTGGATTACTACCGGCCCTGGTGTTCTTCGTCTTCTTCACTAGGTCCTCGATGCTCTTGTAAGCTCCCCAAGCCGCTCGTTTCCTCCTGCCCAGCTCTGGAGTGAGGTCGTTCATCATATTGACTTCCCAACCTAGATATACGTAGCTGGAGCATTCGGATGTGGTCGCTCCGTTGAAACCTAAAAACTTTTAGAAAGAAATTTCGGCATGCTCTGGTTCAGCAGTCGGTTGCTGTCGAAGATTTGCATCTGGGACTCGGGAAAAGTGATACTCGGTAAGGGTAAGTTCTGGGGAAGAAGGAGGATGAGTGAGCACCTCGATACCTTACTTGCCAACTTTTGCCGGGTGAGTTTCCAAGTGAGAGGAATAGCGTTACCCTAGTGCAGGAGAAAACCTGCTTCTTCTCACCACTGCCAACCACATCTACCGCAGATTTTCGGACATCAGCTCGAAATTACAATAGTAGGACTGCTGTCAACGACTGACTAGGATGGAGAAGATTGCAGCGGATCGCACCCTTATAGCACCCTTCCTGCTCGTTCATGAATACCAAATCTTACCCGGGCAACTAGGGAGGATCGCGGAACAAAATCGGAACCCAGTGAATAAAATTTCCAAAACATGGGATTTCTTCAAAAACCTGTTTTATGATTGTAGATATCTAACTCCTTTCACTCAAATTCAAAAACATCAAACTCGATGTGTTCTCTAATCATGTCGTCCACTTATTCGGATGATTTACGGAGTTCGGGGCTTACCATCCGTTATGTAGTTCAATCCACCTAATACTTTCTTCGCTCAATCCGTATATTATTGGTCCCTACATGCTAAACATCCAGCTGAGAAGGGAAATGGCCTCGTGTTATAACAAATTGAACAACCAGATGTCGCTTTGGCAGCATTTGCACGAAATTTGTTTGCATCGAGGATGCAAGCATTAACTTCTGTCCGTTCAGTGATTATGTCACGAGATAAAGGGGGAACAAAAAGTTTACGGCGTCCGCTTCTCTGCTCCATGTTTCCTACCCAATGTTTACATGGAATTCTCTGATGTAGCTCCCGCAGTTACAACTTGGGAAAGTTCGTTTGTTTGCTTATCGTAATTGACTCCTCACTTGAATGTCTATTTGCAACAAGTGGGCTTCCCTCACTTGCTGTTTTGGTATCACACTCCAAACAACCTACTACTCGTATGATTTCATTACATGTCTAAGAGGAAGTTCAGCAGTTTTTCATAAACATTCCGTGACGGAATCGTTATGTAGTATGCCACTGGCTTGAAGGCAGCACCCACGGTAATTTTCATATATATTATATACCATACATATTCATTACATAAGGTATAACTTATGCAATCATACTACAGGAACCAAGTAACCAATGAAACGAAAGAAAAACTCAAGAACAACAAAGGCATTAAGAAAAAACCCAATCCAACTACAATATAGAAGCAGATGCGACATCATGGACTGAGGCATTGATAAAGGAGTTTTTTTCAAGTGATGGAGCCAATGGGATTTGATGATTTCTGGAAATCTCTCGAATTTTCGAACAGCTCTGTGCACAACAAAATAGCGCCTAGAACTGCGTCTAGCTCTCCTGAGCTGAAATTTCATGGTTGCTTGATGCTCTAAGTGAGAAGAGATTCTCGGGTAACATACCGCATTTTCCATAAATAACTTCATGGAGTAATAGTAGGTCGGTGACCTTCCTACGAAGCCCCGTGTTCCCAGAAAAAAATTATATTCCTTCCATGGCTAGAAGGAGTAATATCATAAAGGAAGCCAACGGAACGAATCATAAGTTTTCTAGTGAATGTGTTTTGAGCCGTTTCAGGGGTGTGGCTGCCCTTACAGCTGTGTGGGTTGAAGACTGGAGTTCCATATCCAAGAATGAGCCGTACATAGGTTCTATAAGCTTTGAGTGAAACTGAGTCATTCTTGGTTGTAAGACCTCTAAAGATGTTGTGCACTATTTTCATCGCTTTACTAGCCACTCTTTCACAATGCCGGTCAAAGCTGAGGTTTTTTGTAACTAGAAACTGAGTCCATCACTTCCTCAACGTTGGTGATCCGAACAGACTCATGATTGATGAACTCAAATAAAGTGCCTTACTTTCCCCCTAAAAAGTGGTGATCTCCATTCCTGAGCCCACCTATGAATGAAATTAATAGTTTCTTTCAGGAAAGCCGCATCCTCATTAGAAATGATAGGACGATAAATTTTCAGATTATCCTCGAACGCACAAAAAGTTACATCACATTGGGAGAGTTCTAATAACAGTTCGTAGGCGTATATAATGAACAACATGGGAGAAAGCATCCCTCCCTGGGGTATACGCTATGTGTGTGGTTTTGGTCATTTTCGACCTTAGCAATAGTCTCAACAATTTGACGAAGAAAGTAGCACAGAAAGCTCAACCGTCTCTAAGATATAATTAGTCGAATGTTCAACATCCCGGACCAGCAGGATCAGCGTGAGGTCGTTCAATCAAGTTGTTAAGGCAGCGGATCGTAGCTGCCAGCTGATTTGGTGACAAGCCATTTCTTCCCTTCTTACTGTAGAGCTATTTTTTAGTCCTTAACCTCTCTTTTCTGCGTTGCTTAGCACAACGAGTTTTTCTACTTGTTATTTCACAACAAATGTGCTGGGTTAGTTACCTGTATGGTTGATCTTCGTCAGTGTCTCATTTTCGAATTTTTTCACGGCTCTGGAATTGTTGTGGAATTCATCGGTGTTTCTGCGACACGATGACTGGTCAGGCTGTCTTTTCCGTTATCTTCCATTAACTTCAACAACGCTGCAAAACACTGTCGAAAACCGATTTTGCCAACAAAACAGCTGACAAAAAAGACAGCATTATTGACTTTTTGGATCGGTCCGCATCGAGCAGTTCGCGCATCTAGGCCCATCCTGCTGGAAGCGATGATTTGAGAGGTTCCAGAAAACGGGTATTCCGAACGTTTCGACTATTTTCGGCATTCCAGCACTTTCGATTACCTAGAACTGTGTCGAAATCTTGAGGTCGAAAATTTCCGCGGGTGCTGCCTTTAACCTGTGTGTATGTGTGTGACCATCGCTTTATCTGGATAACATTGATAGAAGTTCCATGCACGACAAAACACATGCGCTATCATTTCGATTATTTTCACTTTCAGAATGACGACGGTTAACAAGACTACCACGGCAGTCAAAAGAAAATAGTGTTGTGTTGTGACGGTGTATGTTATAAATAAATGCACAAATTTTTATGTGTCGAATGTTGTCTGTATTATTGGGATTGTTTTGGGAGCCACACTATGAAAGACGTAATGTTCAATTTTCAAGAACTGATGTATAATTGGACGTTGTTCTGCTCATTTCTGATTTCTCTTAAAAAAAGGCAGAAATGTGCCAGTTTACTGGTTTCCATTCGTAATTGGTATACAATATTAGAGCTTAAAGGTAGTGTCTCACCTCATGTCGGGTATAGAGATATCCATAGATTCAGGTACAGCTCAAGGCGCTGATTCCAATAATGTGCTTGATGTTAGAAAACACCCTCAAAAACCCCTACTTTTAAAGCAAAATTAGATACAGGAGTGGACGAGGTTCCTTGCTAGGAAGCTAGCGAAAGCGGAGCTGAGAAGCTGAGATCGCACATTAAAATGAACTTTTCAGCAGCAACTATTATCAAACAAACAAACATTTCCGTGTTGAAAAGCCATCAGCAAGCTCTTGCTGCGGAATGAACCCTCTCGTCCACTGGCCGAGAATTTCGCAATTCTCGGCCAAAGAAATACATAACTTACGGGGTTTTCGACGATTTCACGAAACTTAAAGCACATCTTTGTGCTTAGCGGCTCGCGTATGTTCGACTGAGATGGGAATCTCGAATGCGGCCCATGAGCTGAGACACTGCCTTTAAGAATAGGATAAGCTAAGCTACAGCATCATAGCCATGAATGAGTTCTAACATCCGACAGTTATGATTATGATTATATTTTTAGTTCCCCTGTATAGGACACCCAACACTAGAATGTATTCTAATAGCGGTATAGAGTTCAGTCACTAAAATATATAACATTTGCATCAAGTTAGCGTCATTACGTACAACTTGTTTGCTGGAGTTAAATTAATTTAGCCTGGTAAGCTTGAAAGCAGTGTCCTATCTTCTTCTTACAAATTTCTTCTTCTTATATAGGCTTCTTCTTATAATTACACAATTAGGGGACACCGACCGAGAGTTTTGCAATATCGAGGATCAATATGCGAATGTCTGCCTCGTCCGGCCTCGTCCGTGGCGAATTGGATTGGTCCCATAGGAGCGAGTTTTTTTATTTGAAATTCTGAAAATTATATATGTACTTCTGTTAGCAACGCACGAGGTTGTTATACTCCTTTATTGGCTGACATTTCGTACTTGACCCCACATTCTCCTCATTTGATCATGCACACAGTACAAGATTCCATACAATCATCCTCTATGCCAACTGGACAAATAGCACATTAGGGCGTTGTACAGAGACGGTAGTACAGGCGGTTTCGAATCACTCATTTCGTTAATTTGGAACTGCATGTATCCTTCTTTGAAGGACTTCGTGAAGAAGTCTGACCATCGGGTCGGTGGTCATCCTGTTGTACGCTTGACATTCCACGGAGACCAGTCGCTGACTGCTCTTGGCCAACTGTTGTCGTTATGATGCATCACGTGTCCGGCACATCTGATCAACTTTTCATAAGCGGCAGCATTCCTGATTTCCGACTGTTGACGCAGGGTGGCATTCCATATTCCAGCTCTCACTTCCGTGAGGCGGGTTACGCCTGGCATCACCTTCTCAATGGAGCGTTTGACGACGCTGACAGCACTCTCATACTGCTTACGTAAAATCCAAGTTTCTAGGGCATACGTTAAAGCATGGAGAACCGTTGTGTTGAAGAGGTGGACACGGAGCCAGGTGTTCTTCGTCTTCTTCACTACGTACTCGGTGCTCTTATAAGCTCCTCAAGCCGCTGCCTTCCTCGTGCCCAGCTCTGGAGCGAGGTCGTTCATCATGTTGACTTCCCGATCTAAATATACGTAGCTGGAGCATTCGGATGTGGCGTTCCGTTGAGCGAGAGTGGGGCATTCGGGACCCATCCGTTACTCGTGAACATCGCCTTCGTCAAATCCAGATTCAGTTGGATACCAATCTTCCCACATGCGTCGTCGAAATCGGCTAGCAACAAACGGCCGCTTCGTTGATGGTTGATGTTATAAGGACGATGCGAAGAGCCGAAGTGGCAACAAGAATTGGTGGCAGGTTCTTCAGATGTTCCGGTCGAATCCTGTCGTAGCCCCGTGCTGTACCATTCTTCACCGATGTGATAGCATGCCGGGCTTCGGAAGGGAGAAGCGATTCGACGACATACCCATTACCCCTAAGGTGACATTGAGCTCTCTCTTTAAAGTTTTCTTTTCTCGCTTCTCTACATCGTTTTGCGAGCTTAGCCGGCAGTTCTCTGCGGCTCGCAGTCCCCGACCTAGTCGACAGTTCCCTGCGGCTTTCGCAGCTCCACGCTGGCGTATCAGCTCGAGGGTTGCGTGAGGCACTCGTTTCTTCATGGCTCTTGAACCCTCACCTTTCTTTGCACTGTCGCGGAGATAGTGAATAAGCCGATCGTACTTTTTGTTGTTGTCGACGACGGTATCTTTCCAAAAGCCAGCTAACGAAGTGAAGGGATCCCAATTTATGACGATTTTGGGGTTCCATTTCGTGAATTTTGCATGAGAAGAAGATCGGTGAAAAGGGAGTTGGGGGGGGGGGGGTGGGCACTAAAAATGATCGACCTTGTGCATTCTGACTTGTTGGGGAATATGTTGTGCACGTTCTGAATGTAAGCCGACAGGTCTCACTCGTAGCCTGGATAGAATAGGTTGTAAAGGAGTTGGAGAAGGGGGGTAAGGGGGGGGAGGAGGCCACACATGTGTGTGCTTAGCCTAAGCGTTAGGGTTGGGCTTATGCATATTCCTAAGTTTAGGCTAGTACCTATGCTTTCAGAGTTAAGCTTATTACCATTTACAGGATGGCCACCGCTTTCTTTTTTATACATAGCATTCGGAAGAAAAGTTGTGGTTCTAAAGAGGGTCGTTGGGTTATGAAGCCTCTTCGGAAACCAAGTACTTCGCGACGATCTGCGTCCACAAATCGCATGGGAGATGCTCGTTATTGAACTGCCACTTCCAAAGGACTCCGTGGCTCGTTATTGAACTGCCACTTCCAAAGGACTCCGTGGCTCGTTATTGAACTGCCACTTCCAAAGGACTCCGTGCTAATGGTTGTCCCACATGTCGCCTTTCAGTGCGTGGCGGGAGCGTATCTTAGCCTTCAAAGACAGCACTCACTGTAAAAAACGTCGATTTTTCCATGAAATTCTACTCTGGAGGCCACTCTTGTGCGCCTATTAAAAGGAAGATCATCAAAAAATCCTACGTTTGCAAGAAATACTATGTTGTATTTTGCCATTACATGTCCATCCGTACAAGATCTATCGCCTGAGGTAGCCGCTCTACTCCTCGAGGAGTAGAGCACCTTGTGTCGCCGTCGCCGATGGCGGCCGCCAGAGTTGGCGACCGCTCACAATCGATTTCCACCGAAGCCACAGTTGCCAACATTGACGGCTGCCGATCGCCAATGTTGGCGAGCAATCGATAGGCACCGCCGACGACGGCGGCCGCCGATGTTAGCGATCGCCAGTCGTCAACTTTGGCGGCGGCCACGACGTTCCGCCCACAATCGATGCGCACCGGTGTCACAGTCGCCAACGACGGCGACGGAGGGTACTACAATCCTCGAGTACTATAGCGGCAGTGTGAGATGGGTGCGACCGCCGAGATGTGGAAGGGATCATCGCTATCCGAAGATACTGATCGATCCTGTATCAGCTGAGAAACACACCCGAACACGATCAGAGAGAACGAGGCGGGATTGAGCATGGCGGGCGCATTTGTACATGCGTACAAGTTTTATTACTCGAGTAACTGCACGATTCGGAGTGATTCCTTTTGCTGTTACACTCCGCCTTTAAAGTGAGCACAAATGCGAGAAAACTTTTTTTCAGCGTGAGTGCTGCCTCCTTCAAGTGGGGCCTGGTGAATTCAATGTGTTGCATGTACGCTACTGTGACCGGACCCACGAAGATTGTGGGCTGGTTGACCGTTTCGTGGATGTGGCCGAGGTTCGTCAGGTTGTTGTTACCTCTCCACATGTCGGTGGACGACACCTTCCGGTATCACATGTCTCGGGGTGATATCATCAGGTTTGCAGCGCTACGATCGTCCATGACCTTCACGGAAACAAGCTTTGTTCCCTTCTAAATACCTCCAACGAGCCATTCCCTGCGAACGATGCGGCCCACATAGTACTTGCGACGAACGATGCGCCTCTTCAACCTGCACTAGTGTGTTAGGTCTTCCGACCCGCGTCATATTCGTGGTGCAGTAGTCGACAAGTACGTTACGGAACCATTGTGCCCACTAGACCTCGTCGATCTCCAACGTTTTGTGTACGTTTTAATCGGTCCCACTCGCCCCTTCATCCCCTTCCGTGGATTACCACAATAAGGACACGCGTCGCTCCCTCCATAGTGATCCGCGTTCCGCAAGCCATTCGTCGAATTCTTCCTTGGTCTGGTACAGTGGCAGCTGCCGTGGGGCTATGGGGGCTGGAGACACCAAACCCAATGTTTCCTGTCCGGCTCTGAACACCTTCATGGTGAATTCCGTCGTTCCCCGGTAAGCCTTTTTTACCGGCACGTGAGCTAAAAGGTTGAAGGATCCAATTAATGGATAATTTCGTGCAAAATGGTCGTCATATTACCATTAGACATGTCGCCTGTCCTCAAACGAAGGTGCAAAAATCGATTAAGTCAATAAATCGATATTTCGGCACGAAATGGTTGTCATAATTGTGTTCGACGTATTGGGAAACCCCAGTAGACTCGTTGTCACTGCGCGAAAGTGAAAAAATCAATAAAATCCATTAAGCGATACTCAGGCACAAAGTGGTTGTCATATTAGGGTTCGGCATATTGAGGAACCTCAATAGATTTGTCCTCACCACCCTAGGGCAAAACTAGCGAAAAATTAATAAAATCGACGTAAATGATAAGCTAACCGACAGTCCTCGGTGTCAAGCACCTTATAATCTACGGATTCTGCATGCGAAATTGGGTACGGATCGGTTCATACTGCGCGATTTCTATTCATTACATACATACACATGATCGGTGAGATGTAGCGTGCATGCGCACCGCTTGCTCTCATTCACTATCGCTATCTCTAGCGAGCCAGACACGTCATCGTTGGCTAAAGGTGATGGTTCGCTATGATACGCAGACAATGATGACTAAGAGTGCGCGGTGCGGATGCACGCCACCTAAGATGTTACACACTCTGCATATAGACTTTCAATTTTATTCAGTTTTATATATACTGATAAAGACTCACCTCTCCCAAGTCCCCGCTCCATCTCCTCAGACATTCGGGCGTTTGGAGCGCCAATGAGCCCGCCCACTTTTGGCCGATGCAGGCTTCTGGAAGGTAGCAAGAATACTTGCTGAAGGTGAGGATGGAGGAGGAAAACCTGCTGGTGAGCGCGCATTAGGCAAGAAGATATACGCAGGTTAACCTGCACCCAGTTTTTGTCCAATGCCACGTGGCAACCGAAGGGCATTAAAGGGTGCGGCCTAAATACTGTGTCAAACTTTGCCGCAAATTCCATCCCTATTGCGAGAAAGCTCTTTGCCCTAAATTTCACATCTGAAATTGCTATCCCTTTTTCTGCATTATCTCCTCGTTTCGTAACCTCACATCAACATTCCACGTTATAACAAGTCCAAATTTGAAAAGAACCAAGATCGAGTAATGGAGCATCACCGTACAATCTTTTTTCTTGATCGACTATTTTTTGCAGCAATGCAACTGCACCGTCCAATCTGCAGTACGATGCTCTGCTGTTGAAGGGCTGTTCCCATATACATGCCGCACGGATGTCGTATTTCTAATTTTCGAGGAAATTCACGAGAAACGAACTCGTTGCGAAAATGAAGAGTAGAAGAAAAGTTAGGTGCACACAGAGTCGTGATCTTTGCAGAGGGTGGTTAATCCACCTGCTAATGAGGAAGTCCAGACGGAACACTACAAGCAGTAGGACCAGCATGTTCACAACGAAGCGCATCAGCACGAGAGAAGGCAGAGTTTAGTTATGTTACCTTGGAGGGCCGCAAAAGTTAGGCACCTTAGGACGATGATCTTTTTTTCAATGTGAGACACAGCTTCATCAGCGAAAATCGCGTAGTGTAAGGGCAGTTCTTCAAGACATCAGATGTGGTAGGAACGGCCTATCTCTCTGGTGTTCATACACCGGCGGTTTCCGTCTGAATTCCTAGGAAACTCCGCCCGAATTGCTCGGAAAAGTGTGAAGAATCCTGGAGGAGAATAGACGGAATTTAGTGGAATTGCACAGGAAATTTAGCCGGAATTTACAAGAATTCAGGTGAAAACGAGCAAGTACGCGTTGAAACATGAACAAAGAAATATGTTTGATCATGACCTAACATGAGCGCTCACGGACAACACCGGCTCTCTCTGGCATTGCAACCAAAAGTTCACCCAACGTGTTTTACCACGTGGTTGCGGTGATGTAGCATATATATAAGCACCATACACATATATACAACACTCGAGCTTATCCTGAAGCAGCAGTTATCCGCTCTAACATATTGGAGCTATTGCTTCGTATAACAACAAGGTCGCCTTCTGTGCTTTCAACATGGGTAAATTTCATAATATGCACATTTGATCCCGATTTCGCATTCAAATGCACCAAAGCATTAAACTGAGCAAATTAAGGAAGTGAAGTATGTATAAATGGAGTTTAAAACTTTCAGAAAGCATTTTGTTTTATGAGCTCGTTCACTTCAGCATCTCATTAGTTTTATTCTGTTTCGCTCACTCATCCTTCAATTTACCTAATCACATGCTTTTTTAGTTATTTATTAGTCACTCTATGTACTTCATTTCATACAATTTTCCCACTTTTATTTCCTAATTTTGTTTTTTCTCAGAAAGTAATTTCGTTACTAAAAGAAAATTTCTTAAATATATCCCAATCTGGATATTCTAGGTCGTTGGATCCCAGTGGGTGCATTAAGTGCAATTTCGCTATTTTCCGTTTAAGTTCCACGTAAATTCTGATTAATTTCGTGTCACACCCCTCACATTTTCCCTAGAAGTTCTAGCGAAAATCATCGGTATGGAGTCATCTAAATGAGTTGGGAACATCTAAGGGTTATTTCCACAAAAACAAGGGGCATTGCATAGGATCAGCCTGTAATGTAAATAAAGCCAAATAGCACATTTCGAAATATAGTGCCGCACATCATTACTCGAAAGGTTGCAAAAATTCTCGAGTCGCTCACCACGTCCGAATCCACCCGGAATTTAGGCGGAATTCAAGAGAAATCCGCCGGTCGACCAGATTTAACCTGAATTTACGCGACATTTAAGCGAGATCCGCTGGTGGTTTTGAAAATGCACGATTTATACGAGATTTAACCGGAATTTACCCGGAAACCGGCGGAGTTTCAATAAATACACGATTTACACGGAGTTTCCCAGGAAATCAGGCGGAAACCGCCGGTGTAAAATTACCAGAGCTTGCAGATCACATCTGACCTATATCATCACTGAAGCTGATGTTTTTGAAAGTGGCCATAAGAACTAGGACGACGTTGAAGTTGGAAAAACAGCTTTTTGCTGGAAAAAAGGGTAGTTTTGTAGAGTAGGTATAGCTGCTAGTTCACCGATTAAAAATGGGTCCGCTAGGACAGCAGTGCTTCAAGAAACGAGGCGCAGAAGAAAAAGTGACCGTTGGTGCACCAACTCCACGAACTCATACCGGCAGAGGAATCGTGTTCAAACTGCCTTGACATTGATCGTATGGATGTGTCAACTGGTAATCGTAGACCTGTGGACATGCGCTCACTAACACTGCCGCTATAATCCTCGAGGACTGTAGCACCTTGCGTCGCCGTCGTCGGCGACTGTGAGGCTGATACGCATTGATTGTGGGCGGAGCGGCGGCGGCGGCCGCCGTCGCCGGCGACTGGCGATCGCCAATATCGGCGGCCGCCAATGTTGACGACTGTGACGTCGGTGCGTATCGATTGGTCGCCAACATTGGCGATCGGCGGCCGCCAATTTTGGCGACTGCGGCGCCGGTGCGTATCGATTGTGAGGGGTCGCCAACATTGGCGGCCGCCGTCGCCGGCGACGGCGATGCAAGGTGCTATACTCCTCGAGGAGTATAGCGGCTACCTAACCCACTGCTGCTACGAATCTCGGATCGCTCACAGGAAAGAATCAGGGAGAAAACCTCGGGAACTTTTTTCGGGCCTCAGTGGTCGTACATGCTTTAGGTGTAACCTCCGTCACGAAGGCAGAAGGAGACCACGTTAGACGTATCCCAGTGTGTTTAATTTCCAAGAGTTTAAGTGAATAATACTGAAGAGAAATTAGAATTTCAGCTTCTGTGACAAAAGTTATTAACAAATATTTTTGACACAGTATTTATGCCGCACCCTGTGAACCGGTAGACGGCAGTGAAAGCTTAGTCTAGTCTCCGCTGTGGCGGAGACTAGACGAGTCCTACGGGACTTGTCTGGCCAACTGAGGCCCAGTTGAAACTGTGGCCCAGTGTATCGTTTGGCCAGACAAGATGCGTGGGATGCGGCCACGTGCCGATGCAGCGCGGACGAGAAAATCCGCCTCGCCGCAGATGTAAGGCTCGCCGAGCGCTGACGCAGGGAGCACGTGCGAACTAATTTTTGCACCATTTCTGTAGTCAACGGTTGCAATAGAACATGACCTGCCTTACTCCTGCTATCCCAGTGGCAGGATCACGGCAGGTTAAATGCAGGATAAGGCGCAACTAAAAGCGGAATGGGCGCGACAACTCCGCCCACTTTTGCGTTTGTCCCGCAGGTGTTATGCCGCCAGAAACGGTGTGGGCTGGCGCTCCAAACGCCCGAATGTCAAGTCCTCCTGGACTGTCAGTTGCATTGGATTTTACAGCACTTCATAAGTTCCTCCACGGTATAATATGGCTGCTATGAAAATGAAGGTCTTAATATGACAGCACAGCCGCCGCCGTCAAGGCAAGCGCTCTGCCTTGACGTTCGCTGCACTGTCGAAATAAATTGACAGTACAGGGAACGTCAATCACAGTTGTACCTCTCCGCGGCATGAAGCGCAGCGCCACCGACGCTACTCGGCTGCGCGCTGTGGATTTCAGGAGTTTCATCGCCCGCTCCACGTAGGTGGTGCGACGCTCCAAGGAGAGGAGAGGCGGAGCCGTGATTGACGTTCCATGTGCCGTCTATCCGAAGCGAGGGGTGTGCCGACGCGGTCGGAGATACAGAGGTGGCCCTACTGTGACGTATGTTGTTGGCTACTTGCCAGCATAGAGCATACGTCGCTACCGCACCACCTCCGGCTTCCCGACCGCGTCAGTGGCACCATCGTTTCCAATGAACGATGTGTATCCGCTCTGACCGGGCGTCACATCCTCACCTCACTGAATTCGACGCCATCCCCTAAGATTTCACGTGGCCCAAGGACCATGCATAAAAACGGGCCTTCTACTGCCCCATTTTTGCCGGAAGCGCACAAATTTATCGAAGAAAGAGGGTTAGACACTACACTGCATTTCGTAACTATTTTTCGCGGTACTAAAAGATGCAGCCAAGAAAGATCTTTTCTGTTCCATCCATCAGATTCAGGGATAAGAATAGCCTCTGAGCACCAATTTCCACTAGTTTTTCTCTTCACTTTCAATTTCCAATTTATCAGTTTCCTCAACGTTTCATGACTATACCACCACTCATGAACCGTTTTTTATATAACCTAGCAATGGAACGACACCACTTACAGCAAATTCAATCGGCCCTCTCGGCGACAAGCAACAAAATTAGCGTCGCAAGCTGCATAAGGCTATACACTTTGCTTTAAATGACAACACTGATGGAATAGAGAAGCTATTCGACCTGCAGATTGTTTCAGCCTGAGCACTATCACGTATTGCTTTCGTAGTGGCCTATTTTAACACATTCGCGACAACGCAGATTTTTCGCTCAGGGCCACTTCAGATCAAAGCGAGTTTGCGCTTGTTTCTCACCGGAGTTGCGAGAATTAGGGCATATTTGACATGCTGATCACAAATATGCCATCTTGGTAAAGCACTTCTGTAGTGTTACTGTATGTATACTGTAGAAGCTGTAGAAAGACCTTTTTCTATCAGGATTCAACCAAAATTCGTACAGGAGAGTCATCCTACATACAGATTAGGAATGTGATAACCATTGTCTACCGTATTGCATCACTGAAGGTTGTGATCCTCGAAGGCACCACCCACGACAATTGTAGGTGCTACCTTCGAGGAAACACAAAAAACCATTTTTGAAACAAATTCATCTTTTAGAAAGAGTAGACACGGTTTCCTCTTGGCGCGGTGTCGGCGTATTACTTCAGAATAAATCAGTGGCGACCGACACCGCGCCAATCTTCCTCCTCGAAGGCAGCACCCACGACAATTGTGGGTGCCACCTTCGAGGAAACACAACCATTTTCGGAACAAAAAAAACCTAAAAACTTTCACAAAAAACAAAACTCACCGTCCATGATGACAGCTCGAATTGGAATGACTTGCGACGCTCCCCAGTTGCGTCACTCGAATTTCCGTGCGGGTCCACGCCGCCACTTACTGTGTGACGATTGGTTCAAACCGTGGAAATCGATACGTCCTGCACAAGAAACGAGGAGGGCGTAATTGAGGAGCATAATGATACTCTG
Organism: Ancylostoma caninum; assembly: GCA_037903475.1. Classification (NCBI taxonomy): domain Eukaryota; kingdom Metazoa; phylum Nematoda; class Chromadorea; order Rhabditida; family Ancylostomatidae; genus Ancylostoma; species Ancylostoma caninum. The sequence continues at coordinate 214,610 of JBAJFG010000341.1, forward strand.
CGCCAGAGACATGGACGGTGTATAAAAAAACAAATAAAAAACACAGGAAATTAATAAATAAATAAATAATAAGTAAAAATAAATAGAAAAATAAATAAAAAATTAATGAATAAAAATAAATATAAAAAATATAAATAAATATATATATATATACAAATAAACGAAATACCCCATGTCTCATGCCCTTACCTGTGTGGGAGACAACCTTCACGACAACCTTCACGACAACCTTCACTTTTGCGAAGGTTGTCTCCCCACTATTCCAGCCATGTCATGCAGTCTTTGCATGTGGTTGACCTGCGGCCAGCTGTGCCATTGTTGTTGCGAATTGATCCAGTAGTTTCCTCTGATCCTTAGCCGACAGCCCATTCTCCAGCGAGGTCTCTGATTCCGCGTACAATTGCTCAACAATCACATCCTCCTTACCACATATGTTTTGTAACCAAGCACCGGCCTCCTCATATCCTGTTTCAGATATTTGGAATCTTCCCATTGCATCCTGGATTTCGCCTGATACGGCTTTCAGGAAGTAGTTGAATTTTGCGACGTTCGAGATAGGCTGGTCGTGAACGTTGTATCGAAACAGCTGCCAAAAATTTGCTCATTCCCAAGTTTTCCCTGAGAACAATGGGACTTGCAGACTTGGTAGTGGTGAATGGCATGTTTGCGGCTGGTCGCTTCTTCTCCGTAGTGGTCGCGACCATTGCTCCGTTTGTTCCTGCTGATTTTGTCGTGCCTGCAACTGCCCCAGTACCCTGGGTCTCCATTTTAGATCCCCTACTAATTCCTCTATCCTTTCGCCTGTGGCTGCTCCGCCATACTCGTTGGAGGATTCTTCTACTTCCTGTTGGGTGTCTTCATCCAGTTCCTTGTATGCGGCCTCGAGTTGCTCTGTGGCTTCTTCCATATTTTTCTTAGCCAGGTTGAGCCTTTGGAGTAGTCTCCCTGCCAGGTATTTCCTGGTCTCTTCTGCCGCTCCCGGCGTTCGTACAGGTTCCCGCAACTCTTTTGTGGAGTCAGTGATGTTCTCAACACTGCTTCTTGTTCTGGTTATGCGCGCTTTCGCGAACTGTAGCGGTATCGCTAATGAAGCCGCTAGTTGTGTTTTCTGTGTTGACAAGAAATTTATCGGCCTTGTTTTTTTTTGCCTATAATAACTTCTCGGCGGGCTTGCGGAATTTCCGATTCGCTCCGCGATCAGCTCTTTCCGTTCGTTTCACAACCCCGTAGAGAGAGAAGGGTACCATTTTTTCTCTTGACATCAGCTCGTGCCCAAGTTGCAGGCGAAGAATGTAATCGATAATCACAGTCCCTTGGTTCGATAAATGAACCGATGCACCATGTAATGACGAGGGCGGACCGAAGGCGAAGGTTCAGTGGAAGGATTAGGAATAGCTCAAAGGCGCAAAGGTTCGAGGTCCTGCCCTCATCCTACTTAGCTCCCTAGCTCCAACCGGGGGTCACACGTTCACTAGCTGTCACTCTCTCGCTTGTGAGGGCACGGAGATTCAAATACAACGACTCTGTGACTATTCTCAGAAAAGTAGTTAAGAATTCTACACTTACCTTCGATTGTCGCTCCCTTTCGTCGTCGTCTGATCTTCCTCAGCAAATCCTGTACCAGGAGAGGGGTCCTCTTCAGTGATCAGAATAAAAATAATAAAGCAACAGAACAGAATATAACAGCATATCCGCACAAGCTGCGGATCGAGAAGAAGTGAGAACAATAATGATGATGCAATTTTTGGGTCCTTTTAGAGTGTGTGGTATACATTGCTATCCGAATTTTTTCTTTCGAATATTCGAATATTCGGATAATCGAATATTTTAACTTTTCGAGTAATTCGAATATTCGAATAATCGAATATTCCGACTTTTCGAATTATTCAAATATTCGAATAAAGAAAATGCCGAATTATTCGAATAAATGAATGGCATTGTTTCAGAAATATTTTGCGATGTATTGTTCCACAGAAATTAGGTAAACCAGTCTTGTCATGTGCGAAGATATAGAAATGCACGTTTTCAAACTAACACTTCCGGTGGTGTACGTTAGATGCGAAGCCTCATCTCATTTGCGTGTTTGAATTAGAACAGATTCTTGGTTTTCCTAACGAGCTATTCGCGAAATGTTTCAAGGTGCGGTTTAACCCGTCTTCCAGGGCATTGTCTGCAACAGACTGGTGGGCAATGCTATCACCCTGTCTTTATTTTTTCATTCGCAAATGAGACGGGACTTGCAAGGCAGTGCTTCTTGCGTCACTACGGTCTCTTCTATAAGGTCATAAAGTAAGACAAGGAAGTGAGGCGGTTACGACTTTTGTGGGTCAAGAGGTCTATTCGAGCAACACCAGTGGTTTGTTATCCTCAGGCCAATAATGCACATCATGAAAGCAAGTGAGGAAAGACAAATCACCACTTTTGAGATTACAATGTGGATAGAAAGTATACAAATCGAAGGAAAGGAGACCACTCAGAGAAAAAATAACACCTATAGAAAATTTGATGTTCAAAAAACCTGTCGAAAATGTAATAATATTGCCTTCAAAGACATCCTATGTTGGGCTACCCTACAGGCGACCAGCTTTAGTAAAGGCAGCAAAAGCCGAAATCCCCGAGTGGTGAAGGTGCGGGTGGTGAAGTACAGGCTCAGCTTATCATAAATGTGAAACAAACACAGACAATGATGGCTTACTTGCGGAGAAACTGCTACTGTCGTTGCGAACACGCCTGACCATATTCGTGCGCGGACGAGTGCTCCTGTGTCCGTTGTGCGCATCCCGCAACGAAACTCTGTGAATTGAACGCATTTCGTGGTCCTTTTGCGCCAAACCGCGCACCGCAATGCTTCAGCGCCGAGGAAAACTCGTACCGGCGCGAACTCGGTCAGTCGTGTACGCGACGACGTTTCCATTTTCTCTGCAGGTAAGCCATCATGATTTGTCTTCGTTTCACATTTACGACGTGCTGAGTCTGTATTTCATCACCCACACCTCAGCTCCGAGTCGAGGATTTCGACTGGTGCTGCCTTTAGGCAAAACCACAACAAATCCTACTGGAATCCTCAAAAATTGTGAGAATTCCAAGTTAACATTCCGGGGGCCGATTAGGCCATTTACTTGAGCGCCAGCCCTAGAAGTACTATCTTCTCGATTGCAAAATCCCACAAAATATCGTTCACTATAATATGTTCGATCACGCCATGCTCATCATGTGAAAATATGTGCAGTTCTGAAAGTGAAACACATATTCATGTTTTACATACTGAATAGTTTGCAAACACGCATAGAGACTGAAATTTATGTGAAGCAGCTGCTGCACAAAAAATTATTCTTCACTACATGGATTTGAAATTTGAGGCTCTATTGCAGAAGTATTAGGAATTGGCCTAAAAAATCCTGGCTTCCTCGAGTCACGTGGAGTGCCTAGATGCAGCAGACAAGGCAGAGTGTATATACTATAAAGTAGGAGAAATTATCCGCAGGTTCTCCAGAAATAATTTTGAGCGGCTAGATGTTCGAAATTACACACTGTGTATCGGCCGGTGATCAGTCGCTCGGCCGGTCGGCATCTACAGGAATTTCTGTACTTCGGCGGGGTCGCAAACTATTCAAATACAGTGGAGTGGATGCATGCGCGAACAGTGGTCGCGATGTGGTAGTTGGCGTGTGCCCTCGCGATGCGACGTCGCGGAGTGATGTCGCGTCCTGTTTATACTTTTTTCGTGAAAAAACGACGCGATCGGTCGGATCCGAGTCGCGCCTGCTGCCAGACGCGAAGTGATGGTTCTGCTGATGTTACGGTGAGGAGCTGGTCACTGTTCCACAATTTCTCCAGTGATTTTGGCCCAATACCTACGGAGTCAGACGAATTTAGTTGGGGAAGTGAGTGTGAACGAAACTGGAACGTGTCGTATGTGGTTTAGTTAGTAGTTTTGTGAGCTTTTTTATGTTTCTGATATTGTCTGCTATTTATGAGCGGTTAACACTTACAACTTCTCAGCTATGTCCAGCTAAGAACGCAGTATAGGTACATGTTTCATCTATATCATGTTCTCAGCTAAGAACACAGTATAGGTACATGTTTCATCTATATCATGATTTAGAGATTTTCCTTTAAAGGCAGCAAGAATCGAAATCCTCGACTCTGAGGTGCGGGTGGTGAAGTAGAGATTCAGCACATCATAAATGTGAAACGAACACAAACAATGATGGCTTACCTGCGAGAAAATGGAACCGTCGTCGCGAACACGCCTGGCCGAGTTTGCGCCGGTACCATTTTTCCTCATACAGAGCCATTCCGACACATGGTTTGGCGCAAAGGCAGTACGAAATGCGTTCAATTCACAGGGTTTCGTGGCGGGACGCGCACACCCGACATCGGAAAACTCGTCCGCGCGCGAACACGGCCAGGCGTATTCGCGACGACAGTTCCAGTTTCTTCGCAGGTAAGCCATCATTGTCTGTGTTCGTTTCACATTTATGATGTGCTGAGTCTGTACTTCATCACGCGCACCTCAGCTCGGAGTCGAGGATTTCGGCTGTTGCTCCTTTAAAAGCAGCACCCACGGAAAATTCCATTTTCGAGATTGCAGCGAAATATTAAGTTTTTGATCATGAGGAGTACGAGTGAAGTGTTCAATTCCGCCAAAACTTTTGCAAAAACAGTCTTTGGATGCTTCTACCTTGGAAGGTTAGAGCGGGGCGGTCGAGTTACACGTATGGGGTCGAACAAAAAAGTTGATATTGCTGCCATCATCACCGGCAATTTTCTTTGCACTATCAAATATTTGGCTAGTTTCTCGAAAGAGAAAGAGTATATATAGAAAGGAAATGGGATATTTATTATAAAGACATAACTCGGGAGAAGAACAAAGTCATATGGTCGTTCTAGAAACTAAATGATTCAGATACACGCAATATTTGAAAAATTGGATGTTCCGAACGAGAAAAAGGGTTTAGAGAGATTATCAACAAATGAAAAGGAAGTAATTGAAGGGAGGCTGAGAATAAATATGTAACTTTGGTCGGAATGAGTTATTAGAACGTTGAAATAGAGGACTTCCACTCGCAATCATTGCAAAATCAGCTGATGGCTGCTATTTTTTGCGCTCCAAGAATGATTTTGGAGCGCGGTGGTGGCGTGAAAACTCGTAAAACTTACTGCCTTCTGATCCTGCTGATCCAGGTATTATCTGTTATTACTTCTGATGGCGAAAGTTCTGACTAGTGCTATTATTGCAAAATTGACCCTACAATCGATTGGATCACGATTGGATCAAGTTCTACGAAGCGAAATTTTCCGTGGGTGCTGCCTTTAAACCAGAGTCATCGGAAGCGTTTCCCTTCCATGTAGTCATTGTTGTACAGATGATTCAGAACAGTATTCGATCAGTGCGATATTCATTTATAGATGAATGTAGGGTAGTCTTGCTCTCCTACACTTTGTATGATTTTTCACCGTTTCGGTGTGATTTTGAGGTGAAATCAGTGTAAGGAATCCCTCCACCCCAAAAGAAATCACAAGATAACACCTCCAACCAGTCAAAGACTGAAAAGATCGAAAGCGCGGAAATAAGAAACATAAGACCCGAAATGCACTCTCCCACATGGTTATCTTGGAGACAAACTTCCTTGGGGAAGAGCACGGCGCAAAATTGCAGCCCTCGCAGAAATCATTGCTGGATACCGCAGAGAAATTTTTGTGAACATTTTAGAGCAGAGACTATTCCATGAGGTTCAAAACAACCGGTGGAAACCCATGATTCCCGGTCAGAGTTTGGCACAAGCTTAGCTCGAGCAGAAAAAACTACGAAGTCCCCTTTGTCCTAGCCAAGGATCTACGAAGCCCCCATGGTATACAAGTTGAAACAAGTTTGTGCGATGAGCATTGGTTCCATCTTTTCAATGTATCAACATGTCCACACGAGTTAGCAAGTGCTAGCAAGTGTAATGGCCGTGGAGCACGTTAACATGCTAGCATAATGTTAAAACTTCTTAGAATTTCCACTTAAAATTTAAAAGGGGATGAAGATTTCAGAGGCTTTTCAGGGCACAGCACTAGGTGGTCAGTGCCGGTTAGGGAGTACTAAATCCAGTCGGATTCCGAAATGGGCTACTAAGTACCTACATACTAGGGTACTTTGAGGAAAAGCAGGTAGCGCTAAAAAAAGTGATTTAAATAACCGTTAGTGAGACGACGAATGAAGTTTCAGCAAGCAAATGCGTACCATTTAGCGAAGACAGCCTAAATCATCTCAAATTTAAGCTAAAATCCTCGAAAAACCGATTTCAGTACGGAACTGTTTCATCCCGCTAGAACTCGCTGAAACTTATCATAGGACCCGTCAGATACAAGAAATTGTCATTGGTGCGCCTTTTTCCCCAAACCCGGAACTCTTCCAGGAAATTTCTCTCGTTTGAAGAAGTGTTTCGATACGCTGTCAACTCCAAGAAATGCGCCTAGGTGGTATCAACTCCCCCCCCCCCCAAGTGGCACCGTTCGTTTGAGAAACCGCCTTCGCTATTGAAAAAACCGTCATTAATGGTCAAAAAATAGTCAAAAAGCACTTTTTGACCATTTTTAACGTTTTTTTTTCAAAAACAAAGACGGTTTCTCAAAAACGAAGTGAGCCACTTTAAGGGGATACTTGTTGGTACAGTGCGCATCTAGAATCAAAATTTCAACATGATACATCTCCTGCAGGTTGAGCAACACCTGATTATCACTGGAGCACACCAGAGTGCAGGGTAGGGATGGAGTAAATGGTTGAACGACAGTGATCTTCAGCCACGATTTTGATGATCCTCCAGACGTGCCTCTCCGAAATCTGCTTGTTTCTAACATCAGGGGACGGTTAGCGGTTGGCTACGCCCCGGACATTGGTGCTAAGCCCGCTGAATCTGCAGGACGCTACTAAGTCCTGGTGGTCAATGACCATCTAGTGCTGCGCCCTGAGGCTTTTGCAATGCGTTTGATAGTGCGATACGCCCTGAATTGAATATTGCAAATAAAATTGAAAATAATTGATTTTGGAAAAAGTTATTTCAGGAAGTGTCGAAGTGGCGCAGAAGACCGCTCTTTAACTCATTTTTTGCTGTCACCTCATGAACGCGGCAATTTCACCATTCAGAGAAACGAGCAGCCTCTCCCGAAGCCAAACGCTCTGACGAAAATTGAAATAATTGATTTTTAGAAAAGAGAAGACGAGAATTCCCTGGACCGGTGCTGAACCCTAACTTTACCCCAAAAGTTAGGGTTCAGAGAATTCCAGAGCAATATCTTACCTGGAAATCAATTAATTTACGGTTGGCGGGAGAATAGCGTCTAATTACAAAGTTTCAGCAGGATCCCTTCAGTAGCAACGATGCTGTGGGTACTGCTAGGTACTTTTTCAGCTGTAACTCCTCCCAAGATCAATTCATTCCAATTCTCCTTCGGATTTCAATAGAACGTTGCAGCTGCAACCAAGTGCCTGGTTTCGGCAAAATTCGTCCATAACTTTTCTATTTACCAGCGCTGGAAGCAGTGCTTTTGGCAGAATTTTCGCATGATAACCCTACAAACTCTTGCCAAAATCAATTGGTTCCAATTTTCTACGACAGTAAGAGTAGTAGCATTCGTAGTCTTACTGTGAAATTTGAGCAGGATCCGTTCAGTACCAGCGATACTATGAATAGTGTTAGGCACTTTTTCAACTGTAATTTCCAAAGTAAGTTTTAATTCTACTCTTATTTCAGTCAGAGTTAATAGAATTGTTAGAACAAAAATTCTACCGCTCAATTTCCCTTCGTTTTTCTTATCTGCAAAGAAGTGGATGGTTACCCGATCAAAGTCCAAGTCCCAGCTACGAAGTCCCCTTTGCTCACCTCATCTTTTACGAAGTCCCACTCTCTTGAGTCAAGTTCCTGTCGAAGCCTGTTCCCGGCAAATCGAGGTGTGCATGTAATTTTTTTTTTGTAATTTGGGTACGTAAATTTGCGACGTTCAGCATAGCGCGACGGAGCCGGCACGAGGTCTTCCCAGGACCAAAGTCAAAACGAAGCTCCCTTTGAAAAACCAAAATTTTACGAAACCTCCTTGAGCATGTAAACAGAAGAAAGCTTTAACCCACTTTGAAAATCGGAATCCCGGGGAACAGCTCGTGCTGGGGCACGAGTTCATGGTTCAAATCATAATCTTAGGAATGTAAAGGCACAATATTTTGAAGCAAAAAATCAAAAAAGGCATAAGTTCGAAGAAAAAATCTTTTATCCGAAAAGGAATGGACTAGGAAGTTGAGCAGATCAGAGGGCAATTTTGTGCTAGATGCGTGCGTTTGACGCACGTATGTCTATATTATGAACGATAGGGCCGGTCGCACTGCTGACTCAGCTCAGGGGTTTACAGCCTCGAGGCGGCTGTACGTGAACAATCCTTCGCAAATTGATGCGTGCGTTTGACACACGCAGCTAGTACCAATTAACCTATAAATCGCCCTTGAAACGGTCATTGAGACATATGAAAATGAACAGGTGATTCTTACAAATAAGCCTAAGAGATGTCGGAGAAAGCATGACATGTTCGAAAATGAAACAAACAGCAGAGATTTTGACCAGATTACATCAGAGACGCTACGGGCAAACATTAGAGTGATTTCCAATTCTGGATGTTCATTTGAACGTGATCCACATGGCAAAACGCGTTGAAACTAGTTCGCGGCGTCGTTCGATTGGAGCACATATTCTACGTGGATTGCTATCCATGTCCAACCACAATCGTGCCTCAGAGCAAGCCGAAATTCCAGGTGAAAATTTTTGTACTTTTGTACTGCCAGTCCTACCCAGTCCTGCAGGACGGTGAAAAGTCATTCTATGGATCTCACCCAACTGTGCTTTACCCCCAAGTTTCAGGTCTCCAGATTCAAGACTCGATAAAAAAAATAGCCTTTTTTACATGTTTTTATCGACGGAGTTGAATCGCGACGGAGGCAAATGCGGAAAAGGAGCTGTGCAGCCTGAAAACGCAAACCTTCCACTATTTAAAACTGAAAAAAGATCGACGTTTTTGCACGTTCGTACTGCTCGTCCTGCTCAGTCCTGCGGCTCGTGTCTTTTCGTGCACTGCTTTCGATTATCTCGAGCCCACTACAAGCGCACGTTATTTGAAGTCGTGCAAAAATTTTAGCCTCGGAGGGGATCGAACCCTTGACTATGTAGATGAGGTATATCGATATTCTTCATGACAAATTTGAAGCAAATCGCTTGAGTGAGTCTGAACTCACGCTTTCAGAGCGATATTCGCCAACCGCGTACATTTCAACTTTTTGCAAAAATTCTGGATAGAGAGGGGATCGAACCGTTGACGGTGTACGCGGTGGCTACTCCTCCTGCTGCTATAACGTTTGAATTTGAAGTCGAGTAGTGTCTGCATTTTCGTTCTCATTTCTCATCTCATTTGAAATTTGTGTACGAAAGGGGGAGCGGGGGGGTCGTATTTTTGGCGGCTGAGAGGGGGGGGGGGTCGTATGGGGTCGACCTTCTATCATCATCACGCTTGACCCTGGTGAAGATATCATGTCATCTGGTTGCGTTTAGATCGCGCTGGAATCCTTAAAGTCCTCCGGTGTCAGTAGAGTAGGGTGTGGAGCTCTTTGCTCGATGGGCGTTACGTGGGCGGGGCTTTATCGAGCAAAGCGCTATGCAGGCGGGCAAACCGCTCCAAATTCGGGCAAACAGCTACACGATCGGGCGAATGGAAAGACGATCGGGCTGTAGCTTAGACTTATCAGATGCTCTCTTACGATGTGTAGTAAAGGTGAGATATGCAGAATAATCAAAGAAAAATTATTCATTGTACTTAAGAGGTAGTGATCTATGAAAGAAGCATATTGAAAAATAAAATCTATATATTCTCTCCTACTTTAATCTCGGTTTGCCCAGGATCAGTTTGCCCGATTAGGCCCGCCCCACAGTGGGCAATTTCGCACATCTAGGCGCTCAAAATGCATTTTTCGGACTGTCGTCAAAAGTCATACCAACCGCATGGACGTACTCTCTAACAGTCTCTGCATATGGCAATGCCAGTTTTTTTACCGGTAATCACTTGATTTTGCCTGCAGGAAGTTAGCACTTCAACTAGAAGTCGCGCAATGTAAACATATGAGAATTTGGTCGCATTCTTTCGAGCAGCATATACGACGAGCGGTTATATCTGAAAGTAAAACTCGAAGTGTGCCCAGTGCAACGAGGTACGCACTTTCAAATGCGACTAATCTCGGTTCTACCAAACATGCGTAAAGCAGCGAAAATTTTCCGAGGAAACAAGAGACGGTCACGTTCGTGAAAGCTAGCAGTTTATAGTTCGCGTCATAATTTTAAAAAAAAGTTCCGCGAGATTCCGCTTTCATTTTGTGATCATTAGATAGGATTTCTCTTCTTCTATACGAGCATTTAAGCCGTTTTTTTTTCGGGAGCGGTTTCAGCCGACCAACTGAGACCGCTCTCTCAAAAGTTTTTTTAGAGGCAGCGCGCCGCATCACCAGAAGAGATCTTTTTGTGGTATGGAATGGAAGTAGCCCAGCAAAAGGGAAAGAATGCTTATATCAATATGTAGTTGATAAGCTCGGACTGCATTGCAGATCTCCTAACGTTTGCAAATTCATCAAGCACACTGTGGCCTTGTTTTGCTTTAAAGTGAGCAGGCGATGGGAGAACAGCAGCCGAAACAGGAGATGTTTTTTCGATTCAAATCGCTCTTGGCTACACGAAAAAGTGAATTTTGGCAAAAAAAGTGCAAAAAAGGCTTCCATTCCCCCAAGTACTATTACAACACAGCCCCCGAAATTAGGACGTCTCAACAAACGATTTGAGGAGTGCAGTGCGTCAACAAAAAGGAGGAAGGCCAAGGTGTTGCTCCAGGACGCGCAGCCCAATGAGTTAGTTGCAGCAACCCAGATGAGTTTGCGAGAGTCGGGAAAAAGAGATGCTGCAAATATCGTGGGAAAAGTTGCTGCTGCTCCACCTGAGCGTGCTACCAAGCTGAAAAAGGCAGTGAAAAGGGAAGAAAGGGAGACGAGTGCACCAAAAACCATGTCAGCGGACGCAACCCTCGCCCTCATGATAGATCTCCGATTATCCGCAAATGACTACAAGGAATTCCGTGATGATGTGAAAGAATATGAGTGCGAGATCTACGCTCCATATTACCTCATACAGGAGGCGAAACAGCATTGCTATCCCAAAGAAGGATCCATCACTGTTTCGGAGTTGCAAGCCAAAATTCAACTTCAAGCTCTGCTAGACCATACTTGCGACTGAAAGATGTCTTCAAGAGTTTTTCTTCTAACGAGATCAGATGCAAGCTGATATCTAAGTGGGGCTGTGATGGTAGCTCAGAGCAGAGCTGTTATAAGCAAAGAATATCAGAAGAGAACTCTGATGACTGTTTGTTTTCCGTGTCCTTGGTGCCTCTGCTCCTTGTTCGGGAATCAGCAAAAAAAACGTGATCTGGAAAGACCCATGACCTTCCTCAACAAGGTACTGCAGACCAGTAAAACTGACTTTCACCAAAGAAACCACAGCTGTGATCAGGGAAGAAGTGGGAAAGGTCCAAGATGAGATCAAAGATTTAACTGAATCGATCGTGGAAATTAACAATGCGGAAATAGTCGTGATCAAGCACGAACTGCTCTCGACCATGGCGGACGGCAAAGTGTGCAATGCACTGTCCTCTTACGATTCCTCGCAAAGATGTTACATATGTGGAGCTTGGCCGAAAGAAATGAATGGTGGTGCACTACAAGCCCGACACGAAGATCCGTCAGCTTTAGCGTTTGGCATATCTCCACTGCATGCATGGATTCGTTCGATGGAATGCCTGCTTTACATTGCATATAGACTGGATGTAAAAAAATGGGCAATCAGAAGTGAAGAAGACAAGAAAAAAGTTGAAGTGAGAAAAAAGCAAATCCAGAAGGATTTTCGGGAGGAGGTCGGTTTGCGCATCGATATTCCACGGAAAGCATCAAGCAGGAAATTCAAATGACGGAAACACTGCAAGAAGGTTCTTCAGAGAGGCTAGCACAAGCGCACGAATAGCATTGAAGAATCGCTGATAAATGGTTTTGGAGTGATTTTAGAGGCGTTATCGTGTGGGTACTCAATTTCGAAAGCTGCTTTCGGTGAATACGTCGAGTTAACGAGACAAAAGTACTTGGAACTCTATCCGTGGTACTTTATGCCTGTCACCGTTCACAAAATACTAGTGCACGGTGCAAGCATAGTCGAATCGTGCATACTACCCATAGGCCAACTTTCAGAAGAGGCCCAGAAAGCCCGAAATAAAGATAATAGGCAGTCCAGGGAGTATTTCTCAAGGAAGAGTTTCAGACAGAGTTTAAATGTAGACCTGCTCCATCGTTTATCAATATCTTCGGACCCCTACATAACTGCGTTGAGCAAGTCTCGCCCTTCAAAATCCCATCGCTTCTCATCAGAAGTCCTAAGCCTCTTATGTGAACCCTCTCCATAGAATTGTTCCTTTTCCTTGATTTTTCGACTCCTTGTATCTAATTATTCGTTGGAAATGAATATATCTCTATCTCCGTACCTTTACCCGTTAAGAAACGAACAAAAATTTGTAGGTAGTTATGAGTGGTTTGAATGTCTTGTTTTAAATCTCAGAGGTAACTTCAAAAGTTGAAAAAAGTGTATGGAAAAGCAGCCCATATGGGTGATGTATAGTATATAAGGAGTATAGAGTTAGAGTGACAAGTGCACAAAATTTCGTAGAAAAATGTTCCGTGGTTCTTGAGAAAATTAATTTTGCGCGGCTAGTTTTGCGAAATTGCCCACTGTGCGCCCACGGACACGCCCATCGGGCAAGTCGGGCAACAGCTCGCCGCCCGGTAGAATATGTGCTCCTATCGAAGTGCTTGGTCCGAACGCTCGCCTGACCGTTCAAAGCAAGAGCAGCCTCCTTTCAAGCCGTTTTTTGACCTCAGTCCCCTCTATTGCGCCGCTCAAAGCAAGAGGAATTTCTCCGCACTTAATGAAACTTGGTCACTTAACCTACTTATTCCTCCTATCTCGCCTGATGAACGTGATGCCCTCCTTAGAGGTAATGAAACCATTTTTTTCGGGGATTCGCACCGGATCCCAGTACGAAGCCTCATCGGCTTTTCGGCCCTTTTACGAAGCAAAGCATGCTCCCGGGAAGACCTGTGCTGGGGCTTGAACAGAGCGACGAGATCGCTTCGCTACCCGTCGCGCCGCGTTGTGCTGTCGCTGCGACGGAATAGCGTCGCGAAAAGGTATGAACACTCCTTACTGGTTACTGGTTACTGGTCGCCGGAAACCGGCGTGACCCACTCAAATGTCTGAGTATAGGCTCTTCTGCATTCCTTATCAGACCCGTGGAGATAAAGATGCTCTGGACGTTGCTCTGGCATGTTTCACTTTTCATCTTGCACCCAACAAGTTCGATTGATGCTATGGCGCACGGGAGGAGACTTCTCAAAACCTATGGTTAGTGGTAGTTTCTTTCTTTTCTTTTTTTTTCATTCCTTAGGCAGGAAAAAACGTTTCACAATGAGAAGAAGACGCGATGCATGAACTCATTTTTTCTATAAAAAGAAAATTTGCTTCGACGATTTTGCAGCTTTTTGAAAAAGGCGCAGGCGAACGCTTATTATACCATTGGACCCGTCGGCGAAAAGGGAGTTGGGGGGCCACCCTATAAAAGGTCATAGGCTTCACCTTATAAGCCTAAGTAAAAGCACTAGCCTAAGCGTAAGCTTAAGCTTAGCCGAAGCCTAAGCTAATCCTAAGCCTAATCCTATGCTTAAGCATGCGTTTAAGCCTAGGCCTAAGGCTTAGGCTTAGGCTTCAGAAGAGTGCCCCCCCCCAACTCCCTTTTCACCGGACCCGTCTTCTCCGGTGCACTCTTATCACACCGTTGAACCTGAGTCCGGGCGTTTTCCCACTTTTGGACTCCGGCGCACCCTTATCACACCGTTGGACCCGGCTCTAGGCGTTTCCACACTTTTGGATGCCGACGCACTCCTACAACAACAGTGGACCCGTTGTAGAGCATTTTCTTTGGTCTCGAATTTTGTTTCACACTGACAAACGCACACACACGTACAGAGTAAGCCAGTTATTTTAACTCATGATGCTAGCCGTTATCATTTCCAGCTCGTATAATTCTTGACAAAACATGTGAACCAGTGATAGGGCAACCAGGCAAAGTTGTCCAAACAGCATTTCTCTCATAGCTAAGGGCCCGTTCCTTATTATCTTCTCCGACATCCATGCTGGCACAATTCTCATCCGTGTCATTCCTCGTTCGCCTGGTATTCCTCTTCTTGTAAAGGTATCCCACCCGTGTCATCCTTTTTATACGGTCCTGTGAGGCCTATCTCATTCATTCTGACTTTGATGAAAACAACAGTTGGTCAATAGAAGAACTTCAGTCATGTCTGAACATGACTGAAGTAGACCGAAACATCTCTGAATCAAGAAAATGATCAAAATTTGCAACCTTTTCGTACATAACTCGATGCGCTGAACACGATGGTGTACGTATTTTCCGTTTTGACGACTGGTTCCCGTGCACGCACGTACACACACACACACACAAACACACACACAACACATACACACATACACACACAACACACACATACCCACATACACACACAAGCAAACAAATCCACAAACACACACACACACAGGAACTGCCAATTAAGAAAAAGCAAGATGTGTAACTCGCACTCACTCCGGATACTACCCACTGTTCCAGAGCAAATGCGCACGGATGCAGTGCTACAGAACACAACTCAGTGGTCAAAAATGGACGTCCTCAAGTTACTCATGTGCTCTATAATAATACTACAGTGCATTGACATCTCTAATGGTGTATGTCGTATTCCTACATGATTATTATTCATATTAGTCAAATCAAAAAGTAAATCCAGCACTTACTCACAACAGTATTTTCACCTTGTGTAGAGTTTATATATTAATCATCTATGGAGCATTTCCTTCCCTCACACTGTAGGTAACTGCGATTTTCACACATACTCCGTAGCTATTCTTTGACTGCGCAATGCTGAGAGAACAAGAGGGTAATTTATTTATTCATTCATTTATTTATTTATTTATTTATTTACTCAGTACACCACATAGGTGCGCCATCAGAAGTCATATAGGACCATATAAAGAGGAAGCAGATAAAACTAAAGACAAAAATCTAAATAGAACCTAATAGCCCAACCCTTAAACAATAACATCTAGTACTGATAAGAAAAAACATGATGAAGGGACAGTTACCAAGCCCTTAGTTGGACAACCACGCCGAAGAAGAATAGTCGAACATAATTTGAAAGGTTGTAAAGTACGTGCAAAATCCATGACAGAAAGTGTGAGGTAAATTTAGCAAGGGTAAGATGAGGATCGTGGAGGAAGATTCAATGTTGGTCTTTCAATTAAAAAAAGCCTCAGCTAAAAAGGGTTGGGTATCTGTGTCCTAGTACCTAGCGGAGTAGATAGCTCGGAGTTTAACGAGGTGCCAGACCATTGAGATAATCGCAACCCAAGAACGCGACTGGTAGAACCATACTGGGGCGGACGCAACAACGCCTCTTTGATCTGGTACGAACCCCAGGCGTAAGCTTGGGCGGATGCTCGCCGGCTCTTTCCCTTCGTCAGAGCACAGAGGATGGACAGGAAACCCCATACACGATCCGCACCGATATAAAAAGAAGAACAACAACACACTTCATCAGGAGTTCATCACGTGTAATAGAAAGATGATAGACGTCGAATGAAAAGGAACCAGGGCTCGCTAACGTCCTCTATCCAAACATGCTAGCAATCAGTATGTAGAAAAGAAATAATTTCAAGATTAGGAGCCAACAATCACACGATCACGAAAACACATCCTCACAACCTAGAATTTCGAGTAAGTCAACATCGAGCAGCCGCCTTCTAAATATGGAGGAGTTCTCCGATGCCAAGGTAGCCGGTGGTAGTTTATTAAGAAGACTAGCAACACGACAGGCGAACGAGTTCTGGTAAGCATGTCTGTCACTGTTTCCAAACCTATGATAACATAGATTGATAGTGAACCTTCGTGCACTAGAAGGTGGAAATGTCCAGAATTTTGAAGATTTTAAACTTACCTCACCACGAAGGATTTTGAAACCCATAGTGATGTCAGCCTGAATTCGTCTAAAAAAATGAATGTAATGGATTTTTTGTTACTCTTAAGACGTTGAGGATGGAAGAGGTTGTGTGAACATTCGTAATCGCAGAGGGATTATCCTACAATGTAGTTTAGAAGGGCGGCCTCGATAGTATCTTTGTTCTGTCGACATATTATCTAAACATCTGCATATGCTTTGAATTAGGCTTTGTGGAAATGCCTACTTAGGCAATAACATCTGGTGACCCGAGAGGGATTTTAGTGAAGCACAGGTGACCCGGGGGAATTTTGTTAGGTCAATAATTAAGTCTAAAAAATAGCTTTCATCTAAATCTTCCCCAACTTGTGTTATCCGCAGTGAAGGCCACATGTTAGGCATGCCGCCATTTTTGGGCGTTCAATTCATGGAGCTTCACAATCCGTATCTCCATTTTAAGTAAACTACCATGATGATACTGGTGGATGTGAGAAGATATGACGTATATACCCCTCCTCTATTCACCTCTGCTTTTCAGAAAAATGCTGTTGAATGGAAATACTGTATTCGGGGCTCAAAATACAGCATTCTTAAAAATAACTGCGTCTCTCTCTAATGTCACTTCACTGGATCGTCGAAAAGCACGTTTTCACCCTCAATGTGAAAGATCTTGAAAAGATTTTGTTGTATTAGTGCTCTGCTATTCACCTCAGAGAAGAAAACTTCTGAAGAGGCTCGCAAATTCACGAAAAAAAATCTGCGTTGATAACAAGGATAAAGCATGTACTTAAGTTGCCAATTCTTCCCGATTCTGCTTCGAGCAATCATTCAGTTACCCGAGGAAAAATTTTGAGACTTCGAATATTTCCCTAATCAAAAAAATTGAATCTTTGTCCAAATTTGACAATTTACTTCTCCTCCTGGCTCTACCTGGTCGGAGGAGTAGGATGGTAGCGGTCAGAGGGAAGTGTTGAGCAGGAATGGGCCTAACTCACACCACCTCTCTCCCTTCCTCCATAGATGGGTCTAAGAATTCCATATAAAATTTGCGAAAACCGACGGAAATGCCATTTTGATTTTTTTTTATAGTGAGGCTATGCCATGTATAAGTGTTTGGAGGAAAGCTCAAATAGAGCACCAATACAAGCCCAAACTTCGTTCTGGTTGCCAAATTTAGGCCCAAGTTATGTGCAAAATTTTGCCGTCTAAAATTATGGGCGTGCCAAATATGTGCTCCCACTGTCACCTTACTTTTGAAGAGTGTGGCATCAAGACAGTTCGTATAGTCGCGAAGACTTTTTTCTTTCTTTTTTCGAGAATGGAGTTTCTTTGTGTTAACAGAAGAATACAAAGCTGGCCAAGATATGGTCTATTAGCTCACAGAAGGCGCCTGATCTGACATTGTCTGCAATTACGACTTTGCCTGCAGAATGCGTCTGGAAGGATATTTTAGTGGATGGCAGTGGGGAAACATAAGAGTGGAAGGAACCACACCATATGGATATTAAAACAGTGCAAAAAATAGATCGGTTAGCCGAAAAATGGTGAAGTCGTAATTGCAGACAATGTCAGATCAGGCGCCCTCTGTGAGCTAATAGACTATACGTATCAGTGCGAAGGAGCACACGCTGCACAGCACGATTGCAAGAATCGAAAGAGAGAGGAATGTCAGAATTGAAAGGGAGAGGAATCGAAAGGGAAGGAAAACCATCCATATAGAGAATGTCCGTTGCAGGCCAATGATCCATTCTAGGAGAGCTCGGAACAGACGTCCCAAAGCGTGAAATAAGCTAACGAGGATATCGCTACTTTTTTGCGAAACGAAGGCAAATACGGCACTGCTTTGGTCTTTTTTCGTAATTTAAGCTCAAGAGTTTGACAGTGATGAGATTCTGGTGGTTTGAGAAAGAAAGCAGTGCATACAGCATTCATCGGCTGATTCAGGAGGACTTTATCGGGTGACCCGAGGGTAGTGCGGAGTGTCACTCGATGAATTAGTCTTGCTGCAAACGAAGCATAAGCGAATTATCTTTTAGGCATTAACAATCTTCACCATCGGCGCAAAATGAGTGCAGAAACAGAACAGCCAAAGCCAAAGTTGTCTCATGGAGCTGCATGAGTGATTGAGATTACTAAGGATAAATGTGTTAGCATCTCAAATCTACACATGGTGACACGGTCGACCCGCTCATTCCCCAATCTCAATAATCCATCCAAGTCCTTTACATGAGCTCCTTCTCACGAACATTTGACTTTTATCATCACTGAAGACAATGTTTCTGAAAGCGACCACATGTCTGAGGTTTGCCCCGAATAAGAAATGGATAAGCAGATCTCCGGCAAAGCTCAAAGATAGTTTTCAAAAGCCACAAACGCAAAGTAACCGTAGTTACATCAACTCCACGAACTTATTCCGGCAGAGGAATGTCGTGCACACTAGCTTGACATCGACGGTAAGGATGTGTCATTGGAATCACATAGGTGAGGACATACACTAAGTAAAACGTTGGTGCCATGAATATGCGATTCTCAACTGAGAGAACAAGGAAGAAATTTTCCTAAATTGTCAGTGGACCGCAGCGGCGCTGCTGGATCTGGTAGAGACGGCAGAAATACGACAGTTTCCCTGGAGAATACAATGACTACTCGAAAGTTTTTCAAACTGATTTTCAAAGTTGAAGCCAGCTCTAGGAAGCAAACTTTGGCCAAAATTTGAGGTTCAAGAAATGCGCTCCCGAGAGCGTCTCGAGCGTTCTTCCAATAGACAGGTCGCGATTTTTTGAGTCAATAACCGAAACGCAGCTTGTAGAGAATCATTAAGCAAGAATCTTATAAACAACGGAAGAAATGCTTTAGAAAGTACTGTTCTACGTTTCCCTAGAAGCGAAGCCGTTGCATTAGAGCTCACATGTGGTTTACGTTGCGACGTCTTCGCCAAATACAGAGAAGGTATTTTTGACTGCATTGCTAGCAGTGTCATAGAAAAATCAAGGGATTTTGAAAAATTGAGAGCGGGTTTCCCGGGCATTTTCAATTATCTCACGAGTGCTAACCGCAAAGGAAATCTCTTTTACCCAAAGGATAAAATAGCTTCCTTTGTTCTGCAAGTATGCTACCATACACAAATGTCGCATTTTGTACGAATGAAATCATATGATTCACATATACAACACAAAAAAGGATGTGTACAAAAATTCCTCATCAAGTCTGTATTCAGAGAGCTATAAAGTCCTTCACATCCATTCCTGCACTCTACTACTCTTATCGACTTTTGCTTGAAGAAGAAAAGTTGTCTCTGGCATTCACCAGCATAACTGTGAGTAACAGTTGCAATTAATTGAGCACTGACAAATTTCGTGCAAATTCCATTGGTGGTCCTTTCTCCATCGGTGGACCCGTATCCTGGCGTCACCCACACTACTGGGCCCTGGTGGGTCCTCCTCTCTCCATCGCTGGACCCGTATCCTGGCGTTCCCCACACCAATTGGCCACGGCGGGCCCTTTCTCCATCGGTGGACCCGTATCCTTATATATTTGATTGGATACACAATGTTATGCCTTGATATATTGAAGCTTTTACTCTGTGCTAGTGCAGCTCTCTCGAAACGAACGGATGTCGTAACTGCACAATCGCTGCGAGGATCCAGCAGGGGATGCGGCAGTAGCATCCACCAGATGAGGCGACCGAGTAAACCCAGCCTCCCCTTAGTCTTTGTTAGCGCTGCCTGCAGTGTCGCAACAGTGGAAGGGTGGCTTTCCTGCTGCGTACATTGTGCAGCCTGAAAGCTTGTAAACACTCCCTCACTCCTATGCTGCGAGACCGCCAGCGAAGGTAATGAAATCACAATCCCGTGCATGCGGGAGAGCCAGCAGTGACGTAATTGCAAGTCCCGAAACGAATGTGCCTGAGTCCCTGAAAATCGGCCATTTCGCACCACAGTGTGCGCCTCAAGATTACGGTGTCTCTGAGTGCCGCCGCGTATCTCTAGCCGCTCTAGCCCCCTCACGCCGCTTTGTTTAATAGATAGATCTAGTTTATTGGTTTCCGAAATGCTATAACCTCTATATAACCAGGCGTAGCCTGACAGCCCAATAACAGACGCAGAATTCTCTGCACTTTCTGACATGGTGTTGTCCCCAGCCTAGCTTCGCCTTAATATTGACATCTGCACACACGAGGCAAGTGGTTTAGTGGACTCCCGGAATAATGGAATATATGGCGACGTACTCGTTCAGCGCGATAGTGTTTTTGCTGCTTCCAGTCCTTGCCCTTTTCTCCCTATTAACTCATTGTAGAAGTGACGAGGAATTATTTTATCAATTCAAGCCAAATTTGGAACTTCATTCCCGCGGCTGTACTTACCTTTTCATGTGGGACAAACCTGGAGAATGCTCACGAGTACCTCTATAAAATTTCTGAAACATTTCGACTTCTTTGCCAACTCAATGAGTTAATCGTCCATACAAGCGAAAGAGTTGAGGCTAAGCGTGACAGCCTCAAGAAATGTATATTGTATTTAGACCCCTTTGATGTTGTACTGGTTGCTTGAAGCAGTAGCAACATTCGCCTCGATGGATATAGCTGACCTCATTCTGTGAGTCATCGCTAGTACTTATTTATTTGAACTGAATAATGGGGGCCTTCCTTTTTCAGTTACGTTGCGCTGAAGGTGTGTTTGATCGAAGTGTTGCGTGTGAAAATGGCAGAGCATGACAGTAAAGTACGCAACACCATAAGCGCAAATGTTGCTGCACCCTATTGTAGCGATATAACTTCAACCGATTTATCTATGGATTTGACACAACGTGGAGATGAAGAGGTGATGCGAACGGTGTTTTAAATACAGTCTGTCCCAAAATA
Source organism: Ancylostoma caninum (assembly GCA_037903475.1). Taxonomy (NCBI): domain Eukaryota; kingdom Metazoa; phylum Nematoda; class Chromadorea; order Rhabditida; family Ancylostomatidae; genus Ancylostoma; species Ancylostoma caninum. Next base: position 235,633 of record JBAJFG010000341.1, read on the forward strand.
TCGTATGCGTTCGAGAAGTGCGGCGGGACCAACCAAGAATTGCGTATCTACTCTCTTTGTTTCGATCCCGTTGCAGTTCCCTGGTGCACCATTCGCCAATTATTTTAGGACAGACAATATGCATTGTTAATTATTCTGTAAGGATAACAGGACCTTTTTAAGGGGGCGTCCACACTCTACCACACAATTCCTGCTGCACTAGCTTCTCTTGATTCGATAACACAATGCATCTCAATGGATTTGAGCCCAACTCGTTCGCGCGTCTCACCTTCGACCTGCTCCTCAGAAAACACGATCAACCTGAGGTGTTTCTCAAAATCGTCGGGAAGCTGTTGCACGACGCAAACGGGCTCACCAACAAATACATCCCAAAATTCCCAATTCGGTAAAGGATTTGGTGATTGGATGGAGAAACACTCAGGAACTTCACTTGGCACACTAATGACAGGAGAAGCTCGAACTGGGAAGGTTTGTTTTTTTTTCAGTTGAGTTTTCATCAACATTTACCTCGCAATTCAGTTGCATTTTTAGTTCAATAGGCAGTTTTTCGAAAAATGCGTTGATTCATAGATCTCGGTAGACAAGACAAATTATAGCTTATCCCCCTATCATCTCTTGAGGTACACGTATTAGGGAGAACCATTTCAACGATCAAATCCAATAGAAGACGAATCCTTTAACTAACTTCGAGGGGATGGTGTGAAACGAATTTAATCGACAGCCACTTCCGCTTGTACGAGTGCGGGGGCTTTAGCATTATCCAAGTTTATGCGTGATTGACAAGTCTGTGGTTGTCATTGTGCTCTTCACTAACACCTCTCAATTGCTGAAGTAATAGATAACGAATGAGATCATGATAGGGTTTAATTTGGTTTTGCACGTATCCTTATAACTAAACTAAGAATACGCCTTCCCTCTCCCTGTGTTCCGCTGTGAGAAAGCGGAAGGCCTTTGAAAGTAGTCGTATCTACAAAACTTAAGAAACATGTAGTTTCAATCATCTAGGGATTCCACAATAAGGAACGAATTTAAGAGAATCCATTCGGCGAATTCCAAATCCATGAGACCGAAAGCCGTATTAGAGTTCTTTGGTCATGAACTTAAACCCAACCGTCACGTCTGCGGCACTGCTTTCATGCCAGACCACAAACTCGCAACATGTATAGCATTGCGGACCATTCCCGCCAGCGCCACAGCTGAAAGCACGCGTATACGGCTAGGTGTCTTCAGCGCGCTGAAATGAACTGGTCGCTTTCTCTACCACAATAGTGAGTGTCGGATGTGCAGAGTGAAGCACTCGTAGCACATTCCTCTGAGCTTCTTCACCTCTCACACTATTTTGGAGCGATAAAATCGCGCACATTTCATTACAGCGTGACTAACTCATCTCGCCGGACATGAAGGCTTCCAGCATCTGCGCAGATGGAAATGATCACCTGCGGTATGGTGGATGTGAGTTAGCATGCTATCAATGTCTTAAACGTGGCGGAGAGTTTTGAGGGTGAGGTCATCGCCATAGAACTTTGCTAAGACGGAGTACCAGCACGGACACCAGAACAAATGCTAACGCGTCTTGGTTAGGGATAGCAGAAGAGAAGCCGTAGGTGCAATAAGATTCTGTTGAGGAAAAAAAAGAGAAGCAAGTAATATGAGGATAGAGAAGAGCATAATTGAAATTCTAATAGCTAAAGCGTGACTCGTGTGTGTGGGGTTGCTTTTGTGTTCTCCACGAACGCCTTTCAATTGTTATTGTAAACTGATAGTGGTTAATTCAGCATAATCAAATATCGTCGCCAATTCATGACGGAATGGACAATGATGGAGATCTCATAACAAATCCAATGTTTACGGTCTGTTCTCTTATTAGTTGGGTTGGTGGGAAAACACGTGAAATCCCACATGAATGGTTACCTTTCTCCCTGGTTTGAAAGGTTGAATGTGGCATGCGTTAAGGAGCTCCTAGTATAGCATATCTTGACCACGCTATCGCAAACAGATTGCAACACTTGCGATTTCCCAGATTTACCCACCTGCGAAATTTTAAATACACTGGATCAAAGCGAGGGAGAGAGGCGACGTGCTCCCAAGGAGATAGTTGCGACAGTCTCCTCTAAGTGACATGAAGGAATACAAACCAGAGCTGTGCCGTTGCCGCATGCCTTGGCTGCGGCGACAGGTGCTAACGGGCGCGACCCTTCTAGTTCTTTCCCTTTATGCTATGAGCTCTATTATAAGGGATAGGTGCCATCTATTAGGTTCCATGTCTGAGTCCGCGTAGCCTCTCTCTCTCTTTAACAGCACTATCACTACAATTCTAGGGTTAGTAGTTGAAAATCTAATTTAACTAGCCGAACTAACTTCCCCTGTGCTAGGACGCCCTGACTGGCCCGGCCTCTTAGTAAAGCAGCATAGTGTTCTAATGGCAGCACGCTCGTAGCATACCATGATTGAAAGCCGATAAAGTGGGGAGTCCTGGTATGGTTAAGGCAAGGTATGATGACGCGGTAAGGCAGTACTCTGACGCCGTGATGGTACAGGACAACCACCGATCGCAACAATTAGCGCAGCTTCGTCTTTCTTTCGGCCATGAGGGGATTCCAGTAATACTAATAATTGTTCAAAATTTCGTCGACCCTTTTTTAATGAAGGAGCTGTACTTCGTTGCACAGACAATCACCTTTCCACAGTCCTTTCCGGAAAGATAGACGGTCTGCGCGTGCGTTTTCATAGCGTCACGGTCTCAGCGAGGTGATGGGTCTTACTCGACACTCTCACAAAAAACATGCTCTCCCCACATCCATCGTTCAGGCCTTGCCGTGCTTCTGCAATCACGGAATCCTTCTATCTTCCCGAGAACACGCCCCAGCACGGGCCTGTCGTAGGGTCGGGACGAAAACGAAGCCCCCCCCCCCCTGGAAAAATTCAGATTTTACGGAGCCCCCTTTGAAAATAGGACAGTGGAACACAAATTAAGTTGAAAATTGTGATCAGCGACTATCCTTCTTCGCAAAATTTGAGAGCATTCCGTGAGATACCGTAGCTACAGTGTACCTACCGTAAGCCTACAAAAACGGAGTTACGGTGCGGAACGGATACGATATTCGTGTTCAGCAATCAAATAATAATCCCTTCCTTGTACATCGTAACAGCGACCCTAACGTAATAGTTGAATACAAGTGAGTTGTAGAAGAATACAAGCGTAGAATAGAAGAAAACCAGTCTCGAAGAAAGATCCTTCACGAATGGTTGCATGCGCCTGACAAGTACATTTAGAAGAGTATTATTGAAAGGAAGACAATGTCTCCGCTCCAGGAGGGATCCACCCGCCGGCCGGGTTCCAGCAATGCGTTTGCATACGGTGGATTTTGATAATGGCAGTCAGAGAGACAGTGGCTTCTACGAAAACGCGATTAGGATGGGAAATTAGTGCGAGTTTGAAGATCAGGGCATCCAATAACAGAAACAGAAAGAAATAACCGTAGAAGCAATAACAGCATCATCAAGAAATTTCTATAAACTCGACTCGCAGCGAGTTGCAGCGCTGCGAATAGACTGGTGCCGGAGTTTGGCTTTGGAGCGCGGCAGCATCACACTAAACCGCTCGCTATAGTAACTTGGAGCGAGCGGAGAAGGAGAAATACTCAGAAGATAGGAAGTGGCAACTGATTAAATGTAGGGTCTATGATAGTGGAGACATACTACTATAGGTGTATATTAGGAGGCTGGAAACTTATGTGTTTCAACCTGTCTTATACAGGCTGACCCCTTTACCGTGCATAAAATTTCTTGATTGACTTGAGTTTCCGCAGCGCAGATTTCTTCGAAACCTCCGGATAATGAGAACGTAGGAATGATCTTCTCCAGTCGAACTTTTCAACCTAAATCGCCGCTATTGCGCTGCTCATACTAGTAGCAGTTCTTTCGCAAACCTTTTCCGTCCTTCTTCGCCTTTACCAACCTATCCCTTTTCTTCGGGCCAACGAAAACCCCATTTTTTTTTCGGGATTCAGCCCCGCACCCTGTACGAAGCCCTCCTTACTTTTCGACCCTTTTACAAAACCCAGCCCGCCCACCGGAAAGCCGTGCTGGGTCCTGCACGAGCACGACTGCATGTAGCGTAACGACGTGAAAGATATAAAACACTTTCAGATTCTAATTCGTTTGTCGATTCTCGTCTCTCTCCTATTATCTGATGCATATTTGCGGTTATTCAAATGAATTAATAAAAACTACCGGTTTCAGGTGGAGTTTCCAAAATCAACTCGTAACAGATGGAAAAAGGTCACAATGTCAAACTTATCAGACCGGAAAATAATGTGGAGCCTTAGGGTAAGCATAATATTAGGGTGGTCAGAAAGTCTTGAGCCGTTTTGGACTTTTTTTGCGCTTTATTTTATTACTCAGCTCACAGTGGAATTTGCTCAACAATATAATGGCCACAGTTAGTCACTGCTGTGTCCCACCTAATGGGCAGGTCAGCGTTCCCCTTCTCCAGAACTGGGAAGACTGGAAGGCAAAGAAATCGCTGACTTCCCTTCCAACATGGTCAACTTTGGTGAATTTTTTCTTAGCCAGGAATGCCTCGAGGGGATGAAATAAGTGACAGTTAGAAGTGGCAACGTCAGGAGAATACGGTAAGTGGGGAAGCGTGTCCCAGCCCAGCCCCTCCTATTTTTCAGGGGTCCCTTAAGCAAAATGGGGTCTAGCGTCACCATGGCGTAGGTGTACAAAAAACTCGTCTTGGCCGTTTTTCTCAAACAGCATCCGCGACCTTTCGGAACTGATTGGCGTATATGTTACTGATGACCTTGTATGTTTGCGGGAGCAGCTTACAATACGACATTCCTGGCGAATTCCAGAGGTAGCAAAGGAAACACTTGTTTGGGTGGGGGTGCGATTTGGTGGATCTTCTGCTCGACGGAGCCACATGGCAAGATGTATGTTAGAATCGTAGAGGACACAACTCTCATCTCCAGTAATCAGTTATTCCAGAAACTCCTTTCGGTGTGGTCAATGAAGGAAAAACTGATCTTGGGTAGGAGGACCTCTTTTGGAATTGACGTCGTAATTAAAGTTAGGAAAGCCAATTCGACTATATATGCGTACTATGGAGAAGCCCCAAGTTTGGACTACGATTACCACATGGTAGATCATGGGTACCGATCAATAATCAAAAGTTCTGGAACTTTCAAAAAAATCGGCTCAAGACTTTGCTCGGAAAGATCTGCAACACTTCATACTTAAATTTTTAAAGTGCCCAAGATTAAAAGCTGAGATTTTTTTCACATTCTTAATCTTTTTTTTTACTTTGGTCGTCTTTGGAGCCTCTTGCTGCACACCACGTCGAACAATCTTTCTCAGCTTTGAACAATATTAGCACAGAGGACCTATGTTTATTCCTAAATGAACAAAATGCCAACAAGAGGACTACGAAACTGTGTAGAAGTCAATTTTTCCCTCAAAAATTGCAATTGTTCGTAAAATTGTTGGAGTATTCGTCCGTCGCGAAGGCTCATATCTTTTATAAGCATGTTCACTGTTGTAAAATTTGCCGTACTAGCCACTTTAGTAGACAAGTTTTCGGCGTTATAACTTCATTCACAAGCTTACAAAAATACAACACATTATACGAATTAGGAGGAGATGGACAGATCGTAGGAAATGAGCGCCTCAGCCAACGGCCGCGCGCAAGCAAATGAGGGGGGTGGTAGTGTTGGTTGGATAGTGAGCATCACGACATCAACCTCAGTGCTCTTCTTTATTGTTGATCTCTGGCGATCTCCACTGCCTCCGTCATCTTTTTATCTCCACTGCCTCCATCGTCTTTTTTTTCTAATGGGTTCATTAAGAAGCCGAATTCTTGTGGATGTTCTCGTGTGGACAAGGGTGCGATGTCCAGAAAAGCTGTTCGTGAGACGCGTGACGCAAATATGAGGAGAAGTGTGGAATCGCGGACTGTCGGTATTGCAAGGACTCGAGGAATATTTGCGAACTATGAGAAACTCTATACGTGATAACCTGTGGTGGATGTGGGCAGAAGTATGTCGGTGAAACTATGCGGCCGCTACACAAGCGCTTTGATGAGCGCCACAGAGCACTTCACAATCCGAGCTCATATCCCACGAAGAGTTTCTCTAGACACCGCATGTTCGTCCACACACAAGAATATCCACAAGGCTTTCAAGGTTACAGTTCTTCGCCGCTTCTTAACGAACCCATTATAGAGAAAGATGATGAAGACAGTGAAGATAAGAGGAAGATCACGAAAGATCAACAATAAAGGAGAGCGGTTGGAAGCACTGAAATGGTCGTAAGGGGTGATTATCCAACCAACACCCCCACCTCATTTGCTTGCGCGCGGCCGTTGGGTGAGGCGTTCTTCTCCTACAGTCAGCAGATCTCCTAATTTATATGTGTTGTGTTTCTCGAGGCTTGAGAATGGCGTTATAAAGCCGAAAGCATACCTGATGAAGTGGCTAGCTTTGAAGTCTCGACAACTGTGAACATACTTGTGAATTTGTTGCTATGTGATAAAATTGGTAAGCCAGTGACACATAAGATAAGGCTCATATAACAACGGATGCTGTGTTATCTACCTGTGAAAAAAGCCACAGCCAAACAACAAAATTATATGGATTGAAACAAAACAATATTCCAGTCTAACATGGTGAACACACTTACGGCAATGCCTACTGCAGGAGTACTGGCAGCTGGAGAGCAAGACAAGATCCACTTTGAGGTCTCCGATTCCTGTGGAAAAAACGGGAAAGTAGGGATTTTTCTTAGGAACTGTTGCAACAATGCGTAAGTGTTGTGATTCAGGTGGAGTTTTCTTATGGTTATGTCGACGATTCCATAGAGCAGTTCAATAGAAGAATGTATTCGAGCTTGAAGAAAAAAGTTCATCTGCTGGATGTTGTCTTCCAACGAGCGTAACGGAATGAGGTCCCGTCATGTGCTGCGATTAATGCTGTTGATTGTTCTATCTAACTATACACACTTGTTATTTCTTATAAATAGTGTGATGTATGTAATACAAACATGAGAGAGTTAGCAGGGAAAATCTCCACGACTCCCATCCAAGAGCATATGTATCCGTCGAAAATGCGAAGCTCATGGACATGTACCTTCGATTGGTAGTTTCGGTCATCCTGCACTCCCAAACACATTTCATTCAGTTTGGGAATATTCCCAGGATTAGTGGAGCTGTCCATCTTGAGAGTAAAGCAGGGTTTCTATGCTCTATCATCGAAAAATTCCGCAGATTATCCTCTGAAATCAGACTCCATTCAGAAAATGGGTCTGATCCTTCAACTATTTGCGCTCACACCGCTTATACATAAACCAGTCTGGTTTGCTCGCATTTCATAACCATGCCAAATTTTCATGAGATGCCTTTCTTCTTCTTAAAGCGTTTCCTGATTTGGTGCATCTCCATTAAAAGATAAACAACCTCGTCCCTCACAAAAATTTTCTCTCTCTTGATAGGAGTAGCTATGCGTAGTTATATATCACCGATCCAACATGTAACGCCCACAGAAAATGGTTCATCTTTTTCGTCTGTTGTGGTTGATCAAGTGATAAGAGTGGATTAAACATACAAAAGAGGGTGATGCAGTGTGCATAGACAGAAGCGGGGTGAGATTGAGGTGAGCACAACGCGGAAGGGACATGATGACATGGATGTTAGTTAAGAATCTACATTCACAGACGTACTATGGAATTTGGCGCTGTTATGTGTGGTTAGACGCTAGCGAAGCGATCGAAGTTCATCCCCCTCACCGCCGGTGCACCCTCGTCACTACTGCGGACCCGTTCCTCCATTTTTGGACGCCAGCGCACCCTCATCACTGTAGTGGACCAGTCTCCCCACTTTTGAGCGCCGGCCAGCCTTATCACAGCGGTGGACCCGTCTTCCCCACTTTTGGAAGCCTGCTCACTCTTATCACCACCGTGAGCCCGTCTCCCCCACTTTTGGACGCCGGCGCACCCTTATCACCACCATGGACCTGTCTCCCCAATTTTGGACGCCGGCGCACTCTCCATACAACGGTGGACACTGCTCTTCTCTTCCCTATCCATTAAAGCTTCTCTCCATTCTTTGAACCTCATCATATCCGTCTCTTCCCCTTTTATAATGATATAGGTGGATCTCACCATCACTGGCCATTCGTAGAGTTTCGCAACGCTCTGACACGCACGTGCACTCACAGATACACGAGCAGACTACTCAGGCAACAACACAGCGCGACCCGACGGCGATTACAGGGTGACCCGACGCGTTATCCTCGGGTCGGCCTGAAATCGCCATCGGGTCGCATTGTACATGCTGTCGGCTCACCCGCACTTCAAAGTTAATAATTGACAGTTAAAGCCAGAATGAACCCTACTTGCGCGTACCTGCTCGTGGCAGCTTGGAGACAAGAAGATTTCAGCATTAGAATGTCTGAGAAGGAAAATGCAAACTTTTCGACCCCCATCCTATGCATTATCGCAGCCTTTTCACCGTACAGGATTCGAACATTTTCTTCGTACCGAATTCTGTCTAGGAAATCCACTTTGTTATCCACTCGGCCATTCGTGTCGACACACCATACAGTTTTGATTTCAATGTTGTCCTTGTCAGCATTTTCCTCGAAAAGATCGAGGGTGTGAAGGTCCACCTTGCGAGATATAGGGGTACATTTTAGCAATCAGGGGGCTACAGATCCACCGCTCCATTGTGAGTCGGGGCCCTCCAAATTGCTCTGGAAATTCCTGAGCAATTGATCCATCTCGTAGGCATTTTGAACTTTTTGCCCATTGCTTCATTGCTGCATAGGGAGCGGTTCCGTACCACTGAATCCCCCCATGACCTCTTCAAGGATCAATTCCATTTTGTTGATTTTTTTGGGATCTCACAAGTTTTTATCAGGATATGCAGGATCTTTGTTCAAACTCCATGAGCAACCTGTGAATTTGTTCGTGGGAGACTCATCCAAAAAATTTGACTAGTCTTCCAGAAACCATTCTTTGGAAACATACAGAAGAAAAGCTGACAAGTATTTTCATTTCGAATCCTAGTTCATCCAAAGCTCTTGCGAATCTGTCTACAGGAAAAGTGTCCATAACTACGAAATATTGCTACTGAAATCAAAAGGATGCCTTCCCACGGCCTTATATCACATTGCCATGAAAATCTCTTTCCCTAATGCGTTAGTAGAGATGTTTTCCTTATGTCCTGAATTCCGCAAGTTTTGCCTTCGGGTCACCCGGTAATTTTTAGAATTCCCTCGGCTCATCCGGCGGGTTCCTACCATGCCCTCGGCCCACGCGGTATTTCATTTAATGTCGCTCGGTGAGAGGTCACGCCCACAAATCTGGTAGCTCGGGTGGCTCGCTCGGGCCGATTTGGCCGTCGGGTCGCACTGTGTTGTTGCTTGAGTAAGCGCATTATTATTAGTCATGATATTAAGAACTGTAGACTCGTTAATATTTTCCGGATATGATATGCAGTCATGTTGTTACTCTTCCTCCATAGACATATACATACAGGGTGGACCAAAAGCATGATAACGAAGAAAAAGACAGGTAGAGGAAGAATTTTGATGTATATTGGAAGGCTGTCAAATAATTTATGTCCACCACCTCCCATGAGCAAGAGACAAGACAGCATCCGGGAATAAGCCTCATCCGCAAAAAATCGGAGCCTGAGACATCCAGTGAAGACGAAGATCGCGGCGCGCAAGTGAGTGGGGTAAAATTGATCACCTATTTTTTCAATTGATTTCTCGGAGAAGCAATAATAAATTGTTCTGGGTCCTGGGCAAACATGAATTGCTCGAGTATCATGAAACCCTACTAACCCCGTCAGTGGAGTTCCTTTTAATTTAGTGACCACTTCCTGCGCTTAACCTGAATCTATGCTTGCCTGCAATCCGGATGATCACTTGAAGTAGTCGGTCCTAGGTAGATCGTTGCCATATGTGCTGATTATTGTTCTTCGAAGTGCCGCAATCAATGGGGAGATTAAATTCCACTTTCACCATATTCTCCCAATTCGCATCCTAGCTCTCGTTTCTTTCAAATTAGAAGGTTTAAAAAATCTGAATAAGGCTATCCTCATGTGCGATTCTTTTTCCGATCCGATATGATTCTGAACTATCCAAAACGGAATTTGTAAGAAGACTTTCCGCTTTGGGTGACTTTTTTCAACTCATCTACCCATCAGCGAAGCGAGCGATCCTCTGCAAAATTGCACCACATAAACTACATTTATAATGCATCGGAGTCCGATCCGGTCGGCTAACAAATGATACGTAATGATCTTCGGATAACAGAGATCACTACGTATCTTCTGTTATTCGACCAGATCGGATTCCGATGCACTATAAATGCAGCTATACGCTTGCGTTACGATGATCGCTGTGGCACAGTTATAGGCAGCACCCGTCGAAACCATCGCGTTTGTGATTTCGCCGGATTTTGGGGTTTTTGGGGGGGGGTGTATAGTTCATATCCGGTGGTGAAATCGCGTGAAACACCCGAGAAAGCCGATAAAAGGCGATGCTGCCTTCCGCGCGACGAGTACTCCAGCGGCGCCCTGCGTGCGCAAATGGGTCCCAGCACGGAGAAAGCAGCCCGCATGCGTTAAAATGCGCAAGCTGGCGCGTCGGGCTCTCCGAAGCACTGGCCGACCGGGCGTGCACGCGACGGCAGTTCGCCGTTTTCTGCAGGTAAGTCGTTACTGTGTGTGTTCCTTGTAGATTCGTGATGTGCGCGACGCCTACTTTAGGGTTCGCAGCTCAGGTCCGAGTCGAGGATTTCGACTCGTGCTGCCTTTAAAGAAAGAAACTTCCTATCTGTCTGTGTGCCGAGTGATCTGCTGGCACCTACGTAGTTTTGCAGAACCAGATTACATTTGTTCTCTGCATTCTTAATATGAGCGGTAGGGATTGATGATGACATTATGCTTTATAGGCATTGTTTACATCATCTACTCAGTGTTTCATTTTTATTCCTGTGATTATGGGTAATCTTGTTCTTTACTTTGTAAGTTGGGACTTGTGCTTGCGCACATGTATTCGGCGAGCCAAATATCGCGGAGGTCAGAACTTATCTGTCGTAGAGGGCCAGTGATACGGAACGGCGTTATCTAAACTATCCAAACCCTAGAGTTGGCCAAGATCAGCATCCTGTATTGTCCGAAACGAGAAGATTGTCTTTCTCTGTAAGGCCTTCTGCGGAAGATTCAGGGATGTCTGGTGAGAACTCTGCCTAATCTAGAAAGTTGTTCACCACAACACTAACTGCCACCTCTTTAGCGCACCGATTAATGAAATCTAAAAATGAGCGATCCAACTTCTTCCATGTTCAGGCAGTGTTGTTCTGAGGAGGTACCGGGAGCCAGATAGAAGGACAGCAGTGGCAGACGTAGTGAAGCTCCCCTCACCCTCCCCCCCCCCCTCCTTCCCCGGGAAGAGAATAGGTCGCCGAATTTTTGGAATTTAAAATAGATGAAAATAAAGTGTGCGCTTTTTTGCTTATTTTTGTTGTTACTTTCAAAATACTCATTATAAATTATTTAATATCAAAATCAATATTTTTTACAATTTCACTATTCCATCTGGGTCCGCGGAGTTGTCACGTTCGCCCACACCCCCCTCCCCGCTGGCTAACAACGCCTACCTCCGGCACTGAAAGACAATGATAATAGACATCGGTGACCAATATAGAGTATGTTGAGATTTAAATAAAGTGAATTTTATCAGGGGAAAAATGTCGCAACTGCTACAAAACCTTTCAACTGACCCAGAACTGTAGATGGCTGATGAGGCAAAGTCATTCGTGCGAACCTTGGGTTTCTTTTTTGTATGTCATGTGTTCTTTACTTGAAGGTGTTCTCTACTCAGTTTTCACCGGTAATGTTGAAGGGGTTCATAATCATTCATTCACGATCAAACAACAAGTACGTAATATTTTGACACCGGTATACGCACACCTTGTTAATTGACTCTAGTTTCATCGGGAATCGAGCAATTTACAACAATATGCAGGAACAACGAGGGGTTGGACGGGGAATTCTCTGAGTAGGGGGAATCTATGAGGAACTGACGTGATTAATATTGACGAAAGTGGCAACGAGCTCTACGAGAACAGGGGCGTCAATGTATAAACATGATATATATTTGATTATTTGAATCTTTTCACAAGGCACTAATTTGTGTACTTTGATTAACAAGCGGCATCACAGCCAAGAATCAAACAAACTATTCGATAACTATGATAAACATATACATACATATATATAATGAAACTCTGCACGCATCTGGGCTATATACAACACGTATAACGCATCGAATGCGAATAGGTGCGCTTGCCGCAGAATCGGGACGACTGCGCGGCATCGGCGTGTCGGAAGCGGGCTGTCGACGCCGTCGTGTCGCCCTCAGAAGCGGTTCGCAAAGGCAACAGAAAAGGCGATCGCTCTGCTAGGACGGAAGTGGTACGAATCGGTTCCAACCGGGTTCACGGGGAAAACTAGACCAGGGCGATAGATCACAGAAGGAAGAGGCAGATGTCAAGCGGCATTCCACTGTCGTCATTGGGTCCGCTCCAGAAGCGGCTCTGACAGTGGGTCGTCATGCTTCAGCACCTCGTATATTGACTCAGCTTTCTCGAGGCGCTCCAACAGCGGCAGAATGTCCAGCAACTCGACATCTGATGGGTCGTCCCACCACGTAGGGACGGGGATCTGGAATAGAACTTCTTATTAGCAACTATTTCTCTTTTCATGGGATAAAATGAAGCTTTTAGTTTTTCTTTCGCATAGCCGATCAACGCATATCGATGACAAAACTGATGAAATCCTTGCAGATGTTAACATCGCCACTTTTTCCAAAACAACAGTGGTTTCACGTTGTTTCTTAGTTGCTTAGCTCAGTTCGTATCCATGAAACTCACCGCATTCTCGGGATGAAACGCGTAGCTAGCCGGCGAGTTGTCAATGATCAAGACTTTAGTCAGATCTCTGCCGAGCCTAGCCAGGTCCTGAAAACGTGGACATCTCAACAAACTAAGTTCCAATCTAAACAGTGTTTGAAGCCGCGCTTACCTTGACGTAATTTCCCTTATGATAGACGCAAGCCTCCCTAAATAATCGAGATCGGAACACACCACGCTTATCGAGCAAATCGGCGACCGGATCGGCATACTGAAAATGCACCATCAAATGACATAAAACACAGCAATGCAAAGTGCCCTGCAATGTTTGTCAGAGATTTAGTGCCATTATATGCAATCAACATGCAGCACCCGAATTAGTAAAAAGGATTAATGCTAAATATAGTTGCATGATCATGAACTACAAGTTTTCATTCATTATGAAAGGGTTCTGCACAGCACTTGCATAGGTGCTCTGTCAAATACTAATATTGTACCTAAATTCGTTTTATTCGGTTCCAAAGCGTTGCGGCCGAAAAGCGCATCGGGACACAGACAGACAGACGCAAGCAGCCTGCTCAGTGCGAGCAGGTCCACTCTTCGTAACCCTAACTCTGGCATCTTTGCAGCACGAACGCAGGCTGAACAGCGTAGTGGTTCGAGTAGAAACCCCAGCAGCAACTGTCTCCACTTGTTGCCATCCTCCTCTCCATTGCTGCTCAAGCTTTCGCCCCTTTACCAGCAATGGCTGAGGGATGCCGGCATTCAAGGGAAGGATGGCAGCTACTGTTTCCAGTGAGCTAGGGTTTCAACTTAGAACATCACGCCGTTCGAGCTGCGTTCGTGGTGCACAGTTATCAGAGAACGTCTTGCCTGTACCACTCTCCGAATATTTATGGTTTGGTGAATCTACAGTGAAGTGCGAGTTTCGTAGTCCACGATATTTCCCACTAATCTCAATCCCTATGAAAAAAATACAATATCCAACTCCGAGGCTATTTCCTACCTTACGATTTCGTTTGATACCATTCAACATTCACGTATCCAAATTCCTCAGAGAAAAATTTTGGCTGATACCTTGCATAGGGAGGTTTCTTGGGCGCTGAACACAAATACCGTGTCAACTTGTACGGTGATCCCATTTTTGTATGGTTACGATAGGCATACTGTAGAAGCTGTATGTCCACAAAATCACCTGAACCTTCGCACAGGTGGTTTACTTGAGGTGCTGAACACTAATTTAGTATCCTTTTTGTGTCGTAGTTTCGGTTTTCTAGGGTAATGGTAGCAAATTCCACTTCATAGCGATCTGCTCAGCGTAAGACAGAGTCATGGTATCAGCATGAATAACGATGAACAAGAGGGTTCATGACACCTATGCAACCACGTGCACAATCCGACGCAGACTACAAGTAACCGGTCAGGCTCATGGGAATGGGTTGGGAAAAGGGACTGATATGGTATTAAATCGAAAAATCGAGAATAATGAGAGGGGTGAACTAGTGTGAAGTCGAAATCGGAAAACAAGAAATGCAGTAGTCCACGCCATGACATGAATGGGAAACTCAATGCATATCTCTAGGCTTTGTTGTGTGTATAAGCGCTAGAAAAAGTGAGGGAGAATTTTCACTTTCAAATACCTACAACGTCAACTCGTCCTCGTTGGCATTCAAATTTGCGGGTATGGAGCGCTGTGCTTGGAAAGGGCGGCGTATCGAGCTCTGGACCTAGAAGACTTAGCCAGGAATAAAAAAACTAATAACAGAGCTCGTACACTACGACACTCCAGGTACAACACTCCACAACCAAATTCTCCATAGGGATGTACAGTGAAATAGCGCGAATGACAGCTAGTTGACCCTGAAGAGTGGGAGCAGGGTTTGAATGCACAAGTCACGCCACCCGGGAACGCTTCGTTTCCCCTTACTGTGATACACTGCCCAAAAGCATAGTGGCCTCACCTTAGCTAGACTGGCCGTGAACAGGACGCATTCATAGCGATCTCCGATTCGAGCAAGGAACTCGTCCACATATGGCCGTTTCAAAACGTAGACCTGGTGCACGATGCCGTCGATCTCTACCGGAATCACAAAGTCCGGATTCTTCACCGGCTGAAATGGTACAGAATAATTCGCTGCAGAACTGAAGGCCTTATGCCGGTATGTCCAGGGATTTGAAAAATGGCCTGAATTTTACTCTATCAAGACAAGTTCATAACAACCGATCAGATCAACTAATTAAATAGATTCAACCAAGACTACCAAATTCACCGAAATTTGGTTGGATATGCTGCATGATTTTCAACGCAAATACTTTTCGCAGAATAATTCCGAAGGCTGAATTCATTCTTTCCGGAGGTACAGGCATGAGGGCTCAGGGCCACTTCCAAAGATGAACCCTAGAAAGAAAATGAAATAAACGAGCACGAACCTTGAAGGAGGAATGGACCAGCGTCTCATCGAGGTCGATGATAAGGCACTTTTTGTTAACATCTGACGGTCGAACCGGCGGCAGCAAGAACTTTTCACCAGAAGTCTGGAATAAGGAAGTTCCTTGACCACAACACCTCCAGAAGTCGTACACCTACGCAACTGACATGGCCTCTCTTCATCCATAAACCTGACCAGGCAGCTAGCTGCCGTGCGATTCCACTCAGTCGAGCATTTGTTAACAAAAATGTGTTAACAAAGTTAAATGACTCCTGCGCCATGACTTTAGCACTCAAAAGACCTTAGTGCGAAAACGCAGTATAAAGCTTTTTAGTATGTTTAACACGGTTGGAAACTCACCTTCCTCCTATAGTTGCCCAGCAAGCCTTTCTTTATGATTTCGTCAGCAGTCGGGGTTCGACCTGGTCGCAGAACAAGATTCCTCAGAAGCAGCGATGGATCTTCACGCGCAGCAAACTCGTCGATGAATGTTCGCTTTGTCCGCATTTGTACTAGTTACCAGTAGGGGACCGGTTCGAGATAAATAGATACGGAGATCGATAGGCCTGCTAAATCAGGGAGGCGTAGGTGGTTCATCACCAGACGGAAAATTTGGATCAAAATGACGGATGATATCGCTAATAAACAACAGTGAAGCAAATGGTTATAGCATATCCACGTATCCAGCTTTAGCATCAGGGGTATTGATAAATTAAGTCATATAAGGGCCACATCAGAGGATTAGAGATCTTACTCTATATAAAGCGCAGACCCCCCCATCGCCGCGCGAGGGATGACAGGTCACGCTGTCATTGATCCACTCGCCTCGCCCCACCTCTTTTGCCCGCCGCCACGGGCTCAATTGTGAAAATTGACACGCCCAATGACACGCCCATGTATATGTATGTGTACAACATGGAAATCTTCAATTAAGACATCTAATTTGCGACGAAAACGGAATATCTTGGATCTTTAAAGTAGAATGGGGGAACCACTGATGAAACGAGTGTGATTTCGCAATCAGAGCCGTGAATCATCCAAATACAGCAGGGTTGTACGGAAATTTTCGCTGCACTCCTTCTAAAGCATTAAGTAGTAATGGCAATTAGAAATTAACGGTCAGGGGAAGCACTTCATGAGCTTAATATTGTGCTTACAAAATAGGAATAGAACCTTTACGCAGTTTATTCCTGTTAAAATCTAATTGTGCCCGAACCATAACAATTTCGACTTTCAGCGCTATCCCAAATGAAAACGACTTGAGCACGTGAGGACCTGTGTTGCTACTCATACAAAGGACCATGTAGAAAGTCTTTATATTGGACATAATGAGAGTTAACCTCCAAACCGTTTAGGAGCTACGCAGCTTCGCAGAAAATCACTGTCATCCGCGAAGCGCGGCGAAGCTGCGCTTCGTGTGGATGACAGTGATTTTCTTGAGTTTACCTAGCCCGGAGGTAACGTAGCACACGGGTCCGAGTCAGAGCGCAGCGAAGCGGCGCTCTGGCTCGGGGTTCCTCTCTTTTCAAAGTTTACCTAGCCCGGAGGTAACGTAGCACACGGGTCCGAGTCAGAGCGCAGCGAAGCGGCGCTCTGGCTCGGGGTTCCTCTCTTTTCAGAGTTTACCTAGCCCGGAGGTAACGTAGCACACGGGTCCGAGTCAGAGCGCCGCGAAGCGGCGCTCTGGCTCGGGGTTCCTCTCTTTTCAAAGTTTACCTAGCCCGGAGGTAATGTAGCACACGGGTCCGAGTCAGAGCGCAGCGAAGCGGCGCTCTGGCTCGGGGTTCCTCTCTTTTCAAAGTTTACCTAGCCCGGAGGTAACGTAGCACACGGGTCCGAGTCAGAGCGCAGCGAAGCGGCGCTCTGGCTCGGGGTTCCTCTCTTTTCAAAGTTTACCTAGCCCGGAGGTAACGTAGCACACGGGTCCGAGTCAGAGCGCAGCGAAGCGGCGCTCTGGCTCGGGGTTCCTCTCTTTTCAGAGTTTACCTAGCCCGGAGGTAACGTAGCACACGGGTCCGAGTCAGAGCGCAGCGAAGCGGCGCTCTGGCTCGGGGTTCCTCTCTTTTCAAAGTTTACCTAGCCCGGAGGTAACGTAGCACACGGGTCCGAGTCAGAGCGCAGCGAAGCGGCGCTCTGGCTCGGGGTTCCTCTCTTTTCAGAGTTTACCTAGCCCGGAGGTAACGTAGCACACGGGTCCGAGTCAGAGCGCCGCGAAGCGGCGCTCTGGCTCGGGGTTCCTCTCTTTTCAGAGTTTACCTAGCCCGGAGGTAACGTAGCACACGGGTCCGAGTCAGAGCGCCGCGAAGCGGCGCTCTGGCTCGGTATAAATATATGCGTGAGGCTCTGGTGATCCCAACCTCTTTTTGCTCTCACTTTCCCGCTTAAGAGAAGATCATTCAAATCTACGGATGCGTAGAGGAACAAGATGATACGGCTCGATGAGAGGCTTCGGACCACAGGAACCTCCTATAGTTATTGGAAAAGGAAGATGGACTACTTGGCTTAGACTAAGCGAAAGGCTTGAAACTGGATATATATCCTGTAGGGTGATTCACCCTGAAGAATTCCATAAAAAACTGAAAGGTGGCAACGACATAGGACAGGAAAATCAAAAGTTTGAGCTGAACCCCCGCAAGTAAACAGTTGAGTAACACGGCATGAGTTGGCGAATTCGCAAGAACCACAGCTGCCCTCCAAAACAACATGTGAAATGCACGTTTTATGTACCTATCAACAGCCAGCAGCCATAATACTACGAACTCAACCGGGGTAAGAACAGAGAATCCTGTGAAGGCTCGCCCCACTACCCATGAACACGGATCTCCACATTCCAGGCCTAGTGTAGGGGCATTTGGAAGGTGCAATTGATGGAAGGTTGTTAATGCTATGAGCCGTATCGGCATCAGCGAAGCAGTAGCGTCCACAGAAGCAGCACACCTCGAAATGCCAGTAAATTCGCGATCCTTTGTTTCTAAGAAAACGTACAACTATGTACTAGCAGGGTGTCGAATTTGTAGTCAATTTTCTCTTCAAACAGTACAGAATTTAAGCAAGCAATCGCTGAATTAGAAAACCGGAAAACATTCAAACTAGATATAGCTCAACAAGAGGAACCAGGACACTCATCTGCCTCATGGGTGCGCAAAGGTAGACAATTTGTAATGAATCTTCAAATAACCACCGGGAAAACAATATAGGATTTCATAGGGCCAAGCTCGGACTATAGCTAGAGGAATCCTAGCCAGCAATTTTACACGCCTCGAAATATTCCAAGAACATCTAAAAATCGGTGCTGCAATAAATTATGAGGCCAAAACGTGCACATGGACCGAAGACGTAATTCCTCAAAAGCGAGAACGTATTTTATGGATTCCGGTTTGGAGAACAAGTTTCGCTACGAGAAATCAACATAACACAGAAGATGGAGCAAGAGTTACACCATAATTTCAAGCAAAGAATCGGAATATCTCGATGATTCTAGTTTTTCTGACAAATACAGTCATACTAAGAGGTTTTCCTTGCTCGAGAACATATAAGTCGATCAGCCGATTAGACAGGACGAGCGTCAATGCGATCGACTCTCCACACCCCAAAACCGGTCGACAGCTATATATACATGGATGTCGAATGAGCTGCGTTCGGCTGTCAAGAATCGACTTAACGTAAGCAGTGAAAAAGCACTGGTAGAAAGATTAAGCCTTTTTTCGTTCAATGAACCCCAATCACAACATTTAATTAACATATGTGACTGGAACCCGCTGATTTATTCGTGTCTGGGGGGGGGGGGGATTGGGGTGGACTAAACTTCACTCACACACAATCTTCAGATAAAGAACTTTATGAAAAAATTTGGACATTAATCGAGAATGACCTGAGTCTCTTAGAGCAGGAATAGAAAGTCACATGAAAAGCATATTATCCTAACAATTGGCTTTTGACTCAGCTTTACAATGATAAAATTGAGTCAGCGCTCTCAGACGCAGTGTTGATTCCTAGAGATTGAAGAAGCTCCTCTAGCGCACCTGCCTCCACCCCTATGAAAAAGATATTTGAAGGCGATCTTGAATTTTTGAAGTCGAAAATCAAAAGTAAAAAAAAGTTTGCCACATTCGCACTGAGAGCTGCTCACATCGAGAATGTCGATAGTGGGAGGATGACAACGACAAAACACCAAATACTTTGAGATGAGGCATAACTGCTGAGAATACGAACAAAAACGACCTATAAATCCCGTTTGTCTTCCGTTTTCCCTGCAATAAAACTGATGCTGTAAACGCTTAAAGACTGCGGAGGAGGAATAATGATGATGTGAAAAAAACCAACACAACTAACGAGTAACGTGCAGGAGAGTAACCCATTTGGCCGAAATGAAACCTAGCACGTTTTGAACCCTTTCCTAATGAAGTACTACAACATGTACACCTTTTTTGCCCTACGGTGTGATGAAGAAGCTCTACAAGCTTGTAGGCCGAATAAGGTTGCTGGAACTGGAACAACGCAAAAATTGTGCAATTGCCTGGACATAATCAATGCGAGTTGTTGAGCGCCTGAGGTATTTTGATGCCTATTCCTGAATGAGAAGGACTTTTCAGACCAGTGCAGAAATCGCTTGAGCGAGCACTGCGATAGCTTGCGCACTCATCCGCTGGCTTATCGGCTGAAGATCTGTGGAAACTGGCAGTCCAAACGCTTGCAGAGTGAGCATGCGAAAGAACAATGACGTTTCGAAAGACCCTCGGCATATGATTTACGTCGAGTGCTATGAAGAACCTTCCAGCAGCTCAGTATCAATCATTTTCAGCTGGCAGATGCCCTCAAGTGCAAGGAATCTGAGCAAGTGCTGAAATATGCACTCAAACTTCTTGTAAACACGTTCTGAAGCCGAAGGCGAAAGACTGAAAAGTTCAAATCCAGACCAAAGATCAATGCGCGAAAAACTATGTAGATTGTAGGAACTATGTAGACGACCGAAGACAGATATTTCACCCAATGGGTAACCACTCCTGATCATGTATGTCCAATCCCATTTCTAACAACAACAGCATACGTATGTGCGTTACATTCCAACAATTTATTTTCTATTATCTATTGATTTATCTTAATTCTCGAACTGCTGAAGACATAGGGACTCTCAGGAGGGTTGCAATCTACTCGCTCCTCCATGCTGCACAATTTCTCCAAGTAAAATTGGGCATATTTTTTTTCTAAAGCAGGAATGAGCAGTAAGGGTAATGGCTGCAAGATTTACTTCATATTGCTCGAAAATCGCGTCCGCTCTATATAAGCCAAAAAAATCAGAACCTTCTCACGTCCGTTAGTCCCACCACAGGACGCAAGATATGATTCAGAAGTGGTTTAAATGTTGAAGGAAACTCACTTTGAAGACGATTCATATGGCCGAATAAATAATGGGAAATGGACTATGGAAAAAAGGATCCAGAACAAAAGCGCCGTTTTCGTTTTCAACAAAAAAACAAACTTAGAAGATAGACCGAAAAAATCGAGCGAATTTCTTTCCAGTCATAGTAGATATCTTATCGAAGGCAATTCTTCAGAAACTCTGATGAGCGACATTAGGTGGTAGTGAGAATGAGCAGTAGTTATGAATTACTGCAACTGATAACCGCGCTGTAATTTTGAGCAGTGGAATTGTTAATATTATCGACAAGGAGTGTTTCTAATCAAGACACATAGCAGGTTCAATTCCACAAATTATGAAAAATGGGTGTCTTTTCAGACGAACTGTGAGACAACACGAAAGCACTTCGGAAGGTGGCCACAAAGTTGGTCGTTTTCAAAAAAAAACGATGACGGCTATTCCCTCTAAGAGAATAAGAAGGCTATTCTCTGCGAGAACTAGCCTAATAAGGTGATCTGAGCATTGGATTTCAATATCAGTGCAAAAAGATAAGTTTGTTTAAGAATTGTATGTAATTGCTCAAACTACACCCCAAATGTGCTATTTCCACTGATTATCACTGTAAAATTTTCAAAAATTCATGAAAGTAGTGATTGTGATCGAAGCACTTCCACCGAAATAATAGAGGTTGAGGCGAGTAACTGCGAACACAGAGCCTATCAGTAAACGGAGCCTTTCCACGTACTTCGTGTTAATATGAGTGAATAGCCTGAGGAACTGGAATGTAGAGCAGCAACGCGTAAAGAACAGCTGCTCTCACATTCCTCTGCGACGTGACAACACGAGGGACAGGCATGACGACGAGGCAGGTACTACGACCAAGTACAACTGACGTAGGCGGCACTTCAACTCCGGTTTGGAACTTTCTGCTATAGCGCGCCAAACATCAATTCCAGAAAAAATCTCAACAGCAGTCATGAGGGAAAGAAACCTCTTGAAAACGAATGCCTTGAGGTGGCATGGCTCTACTAAACGTCAAATTATGGGAGAAAACCGAAAATGGAGTTAATGTATGGTGGTTACTGATCTGCTGCCGTGGAGAGAACTGCATGAAAAGAAAATTTTCGGAGCGCAGAAGATTTTAGGTCGAGGAGTTTAAATTTTTGACTAAAACAGGCAACAGTTAACACGAGATGTGTAAGACTCTAAAAAATCGGTCATGCTCGAGCATCGAATCACAAAGTTACGGACTGCAACGAGACTAATGATGCGGAGAGCAAAGGAACGAGCAACCTGATTCTCAACCCATTTGTCCACCATATGCAGTATCCGTTAAAGTTTCAACTTATAGCTAAGAATCACTGGGGATTCTAACGCTGAATTGCAGCAAAGTCGGCCTAAAGGAAGAGAAAATTAGTGCTGTTTTGGGTAGTATTCAGAACTTGGTCCGCTCCAAGTCTTCTTCTGAATGGTTTGGAATTATGTAGTGGGAAGAAATCCAAGAAAAGAAATAATGGAAAGCACCTTAACGAAATAGGATAAAGTCATCTCCACAACTAGGATCGAAAGTCCGTAGAAAGTCCGTGCGAGTCTCTACGAGCTAGATCGAGACGAATCCCTGCTGTTACCCAGAATAGCTAAACTTTCTAATGCTGCCGCTGTCCTAGATTTGTCAGGACAATGTTTCAGGTTTCTAGAAGCTCACATTCCTTCAAAATCTGGGCGATGGATGCCTCGGAAGAAAAGGTGTACGAAACGAGATCAGTAGTCCGGCGTAGCTTCAACGCCTATGGTGAGTAGAGTAAAAAATACAGCCAATAGCGAGGTGAGTACTGGGCAGCACGAGAAACTTAAGGTCAAATGGAGAAAGTGTGGTCTAGAAATACAGCAACTGTTCCTGCGGAGACGGGAAAACAACCGCAGACAAACATCCGAGAACCGTTAGAGGGACGTTGCGGAACAGGCTTCCAATTTCACAGATTCTCATATCAATGGGAATTAAAGCACGTATTCCTATCTGGGTCTGATTCATAATAGATGATGATCAGCGAAAACCCTAGCCTTTATAAGATGATGTCTATGAGGTCCCAGAAACGAAGAAGAAAACTGAACGTCACGATTTTTTTTTTGAGATGGGTCCAGATGTACATACTTGTTTACGAGACGGATTCCAATGAGGTAGGACTAAAACTCATGCTGGAACGGTACAACAAATCATGCCAACAAACGTAAAGGCTTCTAGAAATGATAGTACACTTGCTGGTTACTGAAGAAGCCTTAGTGTTAAAAACAAATGTGTTTCACGTTTTAGAGCTACTAGTCAAAGGATGTGAATTTTAACGCAACAAAGAGAGCTTTTTGAAGGCGGGTGTAGGTGAAAAAAGTGCTGAAATGTGACAATCAGTAAAACACACTGACGTTGGTATCTATTGAAAATTGTGAAGTCACCGCACTTCGTACGAGCAAGGCACTACTCCTGCTCATTCACATGAGGCCATGTCAGTTGCCGAAAATTCTTGGGCCGACTATCAATCAGAAAGCCATCAAAACAATCGAAGTCCCACTAACCGCGTCAGGAAGAATCGTTGGCGAAGCTGCGGAAGCAGATAGGAAGTCGTCGGTGGTGGTGTCTGGAATCGTGGTGCCGTTGCTGGCACCGTTCTTCTGGACCTGAGTGATCAGCAGCGACGGATTGCGCGGTACGGCCGCTTTTTCTGAAAAATTTACCGGTGAAATGGTTGAAAGAAGTTAAATGAAGGAAGAAGACGTTTCTGCGGAATAAGTGCTGTATAGAAGCCAGCCTTATTTTCGTTCAAGTTGACCCTTTGGTTACCAGTAGCCAAGAATTATCGTTCGACTGGAGTAAAATACACTGTAGTCCTCCTACTTTAAGAAAAAACAACCAATCAGAATCGCAATGGCACTTTGCTGAGGTGAAGGCGATGGCATAAAACAAGTAGTCCCATGTTCAACGTAAATTACAAATGATGGTACGTAAAAATTCAGAGATTCAGAGATTTATTCGAATAAATTCTTTGCAAGGTGTGGTAGAGCGCGTTCACGTAGTTTCCAGGTTATCCTTTTGGTTTTGCTCGTAATAACGTTCGCGGATGCGTAAGAGAAGGCAAAAGCACTCATTGAGCTTCCTGAATCTCTCAAGCAGCTAGAAATCTTAGGAATACCTGTTAGTACTTCAAATGCGTTTGCACTTTTCTTCGTAGCTCCTTTAAAATTCGATTTCTATTTTTTCCGCGAAAAAATTATATATATATATAACTTCAATTTGATTCACAACACTTCATGTGTTTATTTTTATTCTGCCTCATTTACTATTTCACAAAAATCAGCCCAGTTTTTCATACCGAACAGCAATGACAAGGATTGTATTGTAGATTCAGCTGCGTTACCGTCAAAACCCACATAATATTTCATTCGTAACCGAAACAATCCACATGATATTCAGCCAGGTAGAAAATCATCATGTATCAAGAAGGAAGTGGCCCTGGATGAAAACGAGTAAAACAAACAGCCGAGAAGAACAACAGCTTCGATTTTATCCGGGAAACCATCGAAACTTTGAGAGTACTATGGTAGAAATAACGCTTCGCAAAGGTGAATGAGTTAAAAAAGCTTTGAGCAGCGAACGCTCCATTAAAATTATCCACAAGCCGCAGACATCCATTAGAGAACAGTCAATTCATTCCTAGTTGAGTGCTACATACTAAGGATAGTTTTCTTTGAAAATTATGTTACCCGCCTTCAACGCCAGTTCCTCAGCCAGGAAAAAAGACATGAAGAACGATTCTGACTGAATGGTAAAGTGCTTTGGCAGATTTGCCCATAAAGTAAGGAATTCATGTACGGTTCCTGCCTTAGGTTTCGCCGCGTGATTATATATTATACTAGACGGCATACCCGGCTTCGCTCGGGTGTTTCACAACTCCGGCTTTCTCACATTGATGAGAACAATTGCCATTGCTGGTAAAATCATTGGAAATACCCATGCTGGTAAAATCATTGGAAATACCCATAACTTTGGTTGTGAGCACATTAGCGATGCTCAGGTACAGGGCATTCCCCTCCGAGTAAACATCGCGTTGGAGACGCGCGCGCGAGCTGATCCATTCCAAAGATCAAAATCTCAATCGAAAGGCTACGTGGGAATGGTTTTTAGCGGTTCGGACGTAGCCTTTCAACTGAGAATTTGATCTTGGAATGGATCAGCGCGCGCGTGTCTCCAACGCGATGTCTACTCCGGAGTGAAAGCCCTGTAACCCCTCTCCTCAAGTAATCCCGTAAGCGGAACGTCAGTGTCAGTAAAGTTATTTCGATGACAAATTCGTGGAAAACAGTGGCCATATTCGTGTTCAGCGTACTGAGATACCCCAGTGTACGTGTCCCCACCAACCCTTGAGCAAAAAAGCGAAAAGTCAATAAAATCGATAAATCGATATTTTCGTGCGAAGCGGTTGCCATATTCATGTTCAGCGCACTAAGAAACCCCAGTAGGCATATCCTCATCGACTCCTGGGGAAAAATAGCGAAAAATCAATAAAATCGATAAATCGATAGTTTCGTGCGAAGCGGTTGCCATATTCGTGTTCAGCGCATTAAGAAACCCCCGTGTACTTGCCCCCACCAACCCCTGAGCAGAAAAGCGAAAAATCAATAGAATCGATAAATCGATATTTTCGTGCGAAGCGGTTGCCATATTCATGTTCAGCGCATTATAAACCCCAGTAGGCATATCCTCATCGAATCCTGGGGAAAAATAGCGAAAAATCAATAAAATCGATAAATCGATAGTTTCGTGCAAAGTGGTTGCCATATTCGTGTTCAGCGTATTGAGATACCCCAGTGCACGTGTCCCCAGTGACCCCTGAGCAAAAATGGCGAAAAATCAATAGAATCGATATAATCGATAAATCAATCGATACTTCCTAGAGGAAAGTAGCCTAAAACCTCCGCCGGCCTTTGATGGGTATGTGTGCAAAGTTTGGTCCCGATCGGTTAACCCTCCGCGATTTCTATAAGGAACATACATACATACATACATACATACACACACACACACACACGCACAGACATTCTACTTTATATATACAGATGTATTCACCAGGAATTGCTAGAAATATGTACTGGCGTTTTATGCATGGATGGTGAATCTCTACAGTAATGCATTCAGGACCTCTGAAACACCCACCGCTCAACTCACGCCTCCAGCCTAATGGCTGGGCCAGTATTTTCATGAGCGCACCGAATTCGTATTTAAAGAGCTTCAGTGAATGACAGGAAGCAGTCGTGGTAGCTTGGCATTGGCGTCGGGAGACGACCTATCAAAACAATGACGCTTCCGTGAAAAACAACGCTGACAACTACGGCGATATGCGGAGACTGGAT
This sequence comes from Ancylostoma caninum, assembly GCA_037903475.1. Taxonomy (NCBI): domain Eukaryota; kingdom Metazoa; phylum Nematoda; class Chromadorea; order Rhabditida; family Ancylostomatidae; genus Ancylostoma; species Ancylostoma caninum. Next base: position 261,742 of record JBAJFG010000341.1, read on the forward strand.
CCTGATTTGTCCAGCACGGCCAAATTTTGTCCCGGCGATTTTTCAGGGTCAAATGTCTGAGAAAACTGTGTAACTCGAACAGTGCAAATGCCTAACATACACACGTATTGAATCGTTTTTCAATTTGGATTGATTTCAATTGTAGCTAGGGACAATGTCTGCTCAACCTCCTTTAGTACAATGTATTTCGAAGGCCAAATTTCGTTTTTTATGGATGAACCGGAATTCAGCATCAGTTTCCCCGGAATGCTAATCGGTTCGCCAGCTTTGAGATAAGCTAAATAGCTTGACTAGGACAAACAAAAAATAAATGGCTCACACTACCATAGCTAGGCGACGCAGAGACTCTTTAAGTAGGGCACGATGGCTCAACGTGCGTGTGTTCTTATTTCTTTACTTCCTAACCCTGTACTGACGGAGAAGATTCACTGAATGACAGCTTAAAAACTTTTGCAATGAAAAACTCTTCCATAAATCCTGTAAAAAGTATTATCGAGCCGATGTGACTCATAACATCGCTACCCTCGTGGCAGTGTTTCGCGACGCCTTGGCGTTGGCAAAGCGTAATCGCGACGAGTTTGTTGACATTTATCTGGAATGTCGAGCGGGAAGCGGACGAGGCGCTCAACAAACAGGAAACACAAATCGAGGTATTTGCAACGAATCGCCGTCTCAATAAGCGCAAAAGAACACCGAGCGTCACTCGAGTGCACGCAGTCATCAAGTGGAGCGGCGAACACGCGCGCCGTCGATGTCGGCGCGAAAATTCACCCCGACCAGGATGGGATGAGCCGCAAGACGTGCTCTCGGGTTAGCGTTTTTCTAGATGGCGGTGCTACAGACTGAGCTGCCTCGCTCAAAGGAAACATTCTGCCCCCTCTCGCCAAGGGACACATGATGCTCAGTGGAAGTAAGTACGATGTGCCAGCTCGGAAATTTTTCCCGACCTGAGAAGAGGGACGTCGCCAGCCAAAAAAAAAGATCAGCAAGTTGATTAGAGCTATTCAAAAAACTGGTCTCAAAATTAGAATGTTGAGAATTAGATTATTGCGCTAATCAAACAAAAAAAAATGAATGTGAATAGGGCATTAGAAGTGAGCAATTACAGCATTCCTACTTCAAAAAGCGATATTAGAGTTTGGAAGCTTGCCAAAAAGATTAGTTTGCCTACCTTTTTCCGTTCCAAGTCCCTGAACCTCTCTTAACCCAATCGTTACGCATGTGGGATTGGCGAAGTTGAAAGATCTACTAAATTGGTATCCGGAGTCGTTTATATTCTCGCTGCTTGCAGTGTTGGCGAGTCACTGGTTACCTTCGACCCCAAGTGACCCACTCTCTTCGCATCTCCCTGGTTATTACATTTTATCAAAGTTGTAGTACTCCACATTAGCTTCACCCTTTTTTCGATCTAATCTATGATAAACATGCGTTAAATGTACTATTCTCAGAAGGGAGTGGATGCTGCTGTGTGCCAAATTCAGTAACGTTTAAAGATCCCTGTTACAATTCACCTAATTCGATGGGGGTGGGAATGAGCCCCAAGAGAAGAAATTAGGTTTTAATATCCTCACTAGGACTTTTTTTCAGTTTCACGATAACTGCAGTAGCCGCCGCGTATAAAAACTGCGAACCCGATTGTGCTGGGCCAAATATGTATGGACAATATGCGGAGAAGTAACAGGAGCACTCTTATTTCTCACTAGCCGTGAAAGGTTTAGAGACGTTCTCGACCACAAGGTCTGCTTATCACTACGAGAAGGCATCTGCCTATTCATCTTTTCACTGTTTTAGGGCAGTAGTGACAGAAATAGTGGTCCATGATAAAATACGTACAAATGTCTGGTTTGTAATACGATAAAAATATCAATGTAGCGTTCCATTCGGAACTTCTAGAAACTTCTCTGAAAGTCGCCTTCTCTAATTACCTTCAAGCACTGCATGATAAGTCTTTCGAAACGTGAAAGAGAAACCACTATCAGCATCGTTTCGGTGCTACTTCATAGAAAGCAAAAATAATGGCAAAAAATGGGTGAATCTGCATTCTGGATCCATATACATACGTCATTAATCTACATTATATGCACCCGATGAAAGCCTATTCGAACGCATGTAAGCATCTTTGAACAATGTTGTAACTTCGACGAGAAAAGTCGAGCAAGCCCTCCTGATCTCACTGTCTACTAGTGCCAAGTACAACCTTTCGATCATCTTCCAGAGACCACAACTACCCGGCCACGAACGAAATCAAAGCCAGATGTTGAGCAGCAATCCTAGTAATTTCAAGGGAACGTACCAAAAGTTCACTTGTTTTTGATGCACTCGCACTATCCGTGCAGGAAATTGACAAAATCAGGCCTGAAAGGAAAAGCTGTAGCACAATCGCTGTTGCTTCTTCTTGCCGTTAGCCATCAGATGATTCCAAGCTGTGTAGAGCGGGAAGACAGCTTGAAGCAGTTGATTAGCAACTCCGATGAACTTGTTGACAATTCAAAACAATGAGCAGGAAAGGAGAAAATTAATTTGCTAAAGAAGCTCTCATACACCACGGAAAAGCGCGTTTCTTTTATCGTTCTTATAATGATGATTAGTCGACTATACTTTCCTATGCTCTATCTATTCCCATCATAATTAGAATTTGCTACGTGTTCATTTTCGAACTTTCATGTTTGTTGGAGGTACTGTCTGGAGTGATTTAGTGATTTTCATGTTTTTCGCACAAAGCTCAGCTTCCAGTAGTGACAACGAATGCAGAAGCTACAAGAAGAGTAGTTTCCGCAGCATTTGCACAATCCATAAAAGTTATGGAGGAGGCTCATTCGTTCCTATGGTGTGTCAATTGCGAGAGGATTGGATGAATGGAATCTCCCAGTTGTGGAACCAGTTAGATTGAATGTGGGAGCACATTGGATGTAGAAAGACATAGTTGCAGCATCGTCAAAAAAGAACGTGTCCATACGCGAATATGTGCAAGGGAAGCCGATGCATGGGGAAGGAAACTTCTGGATTGCACCAGTGGCTCTACGTATGGATAAGTATTACCATTTGCCATTAATTTCCACTAACTCGAACGTTCTCATCAAAAGCCATTTCACTGAGAACACCACAACTTGTCAATAAAACAACTGGTCGCACAACGACATTTTGCGAGGAATAATTGCAAAATCGATATCGATGATACCATTCGAAGTGTCTACCGTGATGTTCCTTTCATTTTTGTGGTAAGAGCTCAATTTTGCAGCAAATTCTGTGGAGCAACCCAAGCCAAGAAACACAGTTCAGAGGTTGCTGACAATGAGTTCAGAAATTCCTCAAGTAATGAAATTTCCTGTGATCAGTCAGGAATCAGTCGGTGAGGGTCAGGTTCTGGCTGGGCTCAAAGTGGTGTGCGATCGAAACTATTTCAATGAATTCTCCTTCCTGAACGTTCGTTCGCTCGCTCGAGACATGCGCTGCAGGGAGACTTACTGGAGGAATTTAGAAGGGACGTCCACGAGCTGTTTCAAAGTCGTATCAATTTGGATGCATGTGAACGGAAGATGTTGGTCGGCACCATTGGTCACATTTAGCTTTGCTCCAAAAATAGAACAGCTGTGTCATCGGAATTTTAGGCCCCTTACATACGCGTGTGGATTTTTCTACATATGTTTTTGTGATTTCTCAGAGGTGATGATAAGAAGAGAGTCATGGAGAATACGAACGATCTCATTCTCCCCAGGTTTTTATGCTTGCGCAGCCCTCAGGCTCAACCAGTATCTTTGAAAAACTGGATTCTAATGAATCTTCTTCATGCCTTCTTTCTGAAATTCTTTGAAAAATAAGATATAGAGAGATATATGTGGAGAGATAAACAAAACTTCGACATAATTGAAATAACAAGGAAAACAAATAAATAGTGACAATAGGTTGGAAGTGATTCATTACAAGAGGCTTTGCTATACATTATGGTCCTGATCCGATAGAATAAAAGTCGATCGTTCATGAAAACTTCTTCTGCCACATGAGGAAACCTATTTTCTTCCTAACGTTTCGACCTAACCGCCTCGTGAGAGGCCGCCAGTTCCACCTTTTTGAAGGCGTTTCCTCACTGCTAGATTGCTATACCGGAATAGTTAATTCATTTGTTCCTTGTTCTAATAATTTGGAATCGAAAACTTTATGGTTCTATGATTCCAAAAAAAAACTTGGATGCAAAAAAATTATGAGGTTCTGTGAAACCTGAGAATTCGAATGCTCTGAAATTCTATGGGCTATGCAAATTTGCAAATTCGAATATCTGAATGTTAGGTGGTTCCCTGGTCCGCAAGAAATCCAGAAACCGAAAGTTTGGAGGGCTCGGATTACTCGAAATTTTGAATATTTGAAATTCGGGAAATACCTTCGAACATCAGTTATTATAGTACTATACATAGTGTGCATGTACGTAAATGTATGCACGTTTGATATCGTCCAATGATATTATCCAATTTTTTCCAGAAAATGCTATAGCAGCTATTTTAGACCTAACGCTGCAGCAACTTCACAGCACGCACTTAAAACCTCATCAAAAATAAATTACATCGAATTGCGGAGCAAAGAGAGCTCGGTCCACAAAAACATTTCTGAATGCCTTTTGCAAAGGGTTCCATCAGAGTAATCATTTGAAGAGCTCGCATTTCCAAAAACTTCATAAATAATATCAGCAAGAATGGCAGAATCGCCTATTGCATTTATTCCAGAAAAGCACTTTTCAAAAGCCGTGTGAGCTCACCTATCTCCGCCTGCGGAGCAACGCAGCAGCACAGGCTCTGCACGAATCTGCCCCATCGCGGTTTTTGTCGAGCTGGTCGCTTCTCGCCTGAAAATCCACGGGAATTAAATGAAGTAGAATTCAATTAACTCGGCTTCCTCTTGCTCTCCACCCGGCCTGACGCTCATTCCTGACAACCACTCTCTCTCTCTCTCATCTAGGAATAATGGACAGCTCATCTGAAGCTTCTCTGCTCTTCGTTCGTGACAGCAAAAGTATTTTCGGGAAGAGGAGGGGTACGGTATAGTGGCACTAAATAGGAGGAAACTCTACTGAGGTGAGATAGGAGTGAGAGAGATGTCTCGACAAGAACCTCTTCCACTGAAAATACCTAGTGAAGTGGTCTAATTTAAAAAGAAAATGCGCCACTCGTCGAGTTCGCTCTTGGAAGAAGCAGATTGGAAGAAGTTTGGGCGAAGGTGAAGGGTAATCTTATACGCATGTAGTCTCTTTGTTTTGGAGAAAAAATGCCCCGAAGCTAAGTGCGAATCCACAGGGGCTCCGTTTGGAAACGCAAAAAATAAAGAAAACCAAGGTGTACTTGAGATAGCAGAAAGACAGGAAAAATCCATGAGACTAAAAACTAACTGGTAAGATAAATACAGCGGCAGCACCTACCTGAGGTTGAAACAACTGATGGGTAATTGTTTGCTGGAGTACTTCTCAGTTCCCTAAGAGGATCTGTCTGAACGGACCAAATGAGCGGCTCAGGTCGTTTGGTCCCAACGATTATCTCGGTGCGCTGATTCAGGGTGCCGTTTGCGACGCCGGGAGAGAGCCGATTCTCATCCTGCGCCTTCTGAATGGGCGTCGTCGGCAAGTTGTGGTAGATCGGAAGTGAGGGCGATATCGCCGGCGCCCGCGGTTTGATCTGTGCCGGCTGGGGTGGAATTGACAGCGGAAACGGTGACGGTCGCTGCGGACGCGGCTTCTGTTGCGCGTAGATACTGTCCATACCGTAATAGGGATTCGCAGACGGATTCCAGTAGTAGGTCACGCCCTGCTGATCCTTGGCTTTCTGCCAATAGTCGAGGCTGTTCTTCGGTCCCAACGGACTGCGGAACGGTGCGGTTGAGTTCTGCTTCATGCCGTTCATGGGGAAGCGTCGACGTCCATCCATAGAATCAGCAAAAGTCATCAACTACAGTAAGTGGAGGTAGATCAATTAGGAGACAACAGATCGCAAGAGCGTGACCTCCGTCGTCGCGCCGCAATCCGGGCGCCGCTCCGGAAGTGAACTGGCTGTGCAAACAGATCAACCGGTAGTCGTCGAGACGAGCGAGGCGGCGTGAGTGTGGCGCGAGCAGCACGGCGATGGCAGCAGCGATACAGTGGCCTCGTAGATCGATAGCAGTCGATTATCGATCCACCAGCATGCCAGAGCAGCGGAAGACACGCGGCGGGAAGGCGGTTTTCTGGAACGTGGTGGATCGAGCGATGGTTGATAACAACAAACGTGCAGATCGAGCGGCGCGACGGACACAAAACAGAGCCAGCTGACGAGCCGCGAGGGCATGACTCAACAGGAGGCTCGGCGAGTCCGCGCCGAAAACAGCTGGCGGCGCGGACCTGCCGACTCCCAAAACACGCACACATGAGTTATGACCCGTTTTGGGCATGCATATTGATGTGATCATTGGAAGAGTCATGCAGGATTTAGCGAATTAATGAAAAGAGGATAAACTGTTCGGAATATGACTTTACGACAGGATACCAAGAATTGGGGTAGTCTTCCACCTCCTACCCACTTCGAAATTTCTTTCAGTGCCCTCTCCCAGCGCCAAATTCGAACTCGCAAGGCGCAGACTGCAAGTGCAGCCAAATCAGCAGCATCCCAAACACTTTTCCCGCCTGTGCACTGAGTTCACAGCCGTTGAGCGGTCAATTCATTTACGGACGTCATGTCTGGTGACTAGTGCATAGTGTAGACTACAAAATCACAGCATGGTGACCATTCACATTCAAATGAGTGGCTGCTGTTGTGCACAGCAACAGGAAGTGCCTACTTGACAAATCGCACGAAAAGAAGTGAATTCTCACAGACGAAAAGTGCTCGTAGTAGCTTCTGAATTTCAAATAGTGGCTAAAAATAGGCCCGAGACAACGATGTCAAAAGAGAAGGACTGAAGCGGAAAGAACATTCCCATCAAGTGATGGAGAATGTCAAAGAATGGGCAGTCTCTGAATCTCGTTAGAGGAAAAACTAAAAATGTTTCGCTAGAACAGGTAGGAATCATAACGAGTACATGAAAATAATGAGATGAAACAATCAAATGACGAATCTTTAAGGTTATAAATGGAACACAAGTGGTTATTCAAGAATAAATGCGCAACCCAATAGACATAGGAGACCAAACCTAAGTGGAGTCGGAAATGCCACTGAGTACTCGCACAGTGAAGTTTCGAAATTCATTTCATTTCAATAAAAATTCAAGTAGGTTTTTTTTGAAAAAAAAAATCAGTAAAACGAAGTAAAGCATTGCAGTTGGAACGGGACTGAGCTCTCCGATAGGTCATCTCATCTGACTGACCAATCACACAGCTCAGCTGGGTACGGTCCACATCCGTGGAACTAAATCTTACTACGACTTCCGAGTTCATAGCTCAAAATAGACTTCACTGAAAGGCGAATTATTTATTCCGAACGACAAATCCCTTCGCGAATGCCATGGTCGACACTAAAACGAACTAGTGGATAACACTGAAGCCGTTGGAAAACAATTATTCTAGAATACTCTCCACATATAAAGAGGTGGGAGAATAGTGGAATTCTCGTGGATGACAAGTCGGGAGGGCAGCACCTGTTGACGGATGGCTGGCTGATTGCGAGAATTCTCTGCCGAGAGAAGTATGAGCGCCTGAGAAACTAGCGTCACCTCTAAGCTGTAGCGTCAACAAGTCATGCGAAGTGGAGTGTATGTGCGTGGAGACTTACGAACCCAGTACCAAACCCGATTGACATAGTATTGGATTCCGCTGACGTTTTTTTTTCAGTAGGATCGGGTAAAAATGAAAAACATCAATGAGAGCTGGGTAGAGAAATACGTAAGGGATCGAAGAAGACAACGTGAGTCGATCCAACATACATGAAAAAAGCGCTGCTTAGCCAATAAATTGTGCGAGAGCTCTGATGAGAATGCGAAAAAGTTCCTATGAAAGCTATGTGAAGAAGCAGCAGCAGACATCGTTGCAGAATCGTGTCACAGGTTCCCCCGTTCACCTCCACTGATGAGAAGGTTGAAAAATCAAAGTACGTGAGAAAATGCCAGAAAACCTTCGAAAAAAATCGGTCAGACCATCCATTTCTACAGATGGGGTGCTACCCCCCCCCCCCAAAAAAAAATAAGGAGCATATGATCAAGAGTAGCAGTAACGCCTGAGCACAATCTTGGAAACTAACAAGCGCATTTTCCAACAAAAGTCCCAGACATTTTATACATTTTCCTCATAGTGCGCAAACCCTAAAATTTAGAATTGCAGGGTGCTCTTTGATCCTTGAAGGGCTAAGTCTGTTTAGCTAGGCACTTCGAAGGAATTCCAGTGAGAATTTCGCAGCTAATCGTGACGCAGCAGAAGTGTACTGTCTTCGATATTATACATGGCCTATTGACGTCACATGCGAAGTCTGTGCTACAGCTTCTGCGACGGAACCATTATCATGCACTTTGAAGTCAGCTCTTTCTTTCTAGAACACTCATATCTTGAAGCACATTCCGTGTTCTCTGGTCATCAAAATCGTCCTGGATATTATTACTGTGATTATATTGAAGTTTTGTTACGTGCCGCAAAGGTTGTTATAAGGGCACGGTTAATTTCTGGCCTGATATTTCAACTTAACGTCGTCTTCAGATGCTTTTAAGTGGTATCCGCATAAATGGACATCCTCCAAGTAAAAGGCGGCCAGCTAGTTAACCCCGTTTAGAAAACATAGGAAAGAAGGTCGCGGTGGTAGTGATTTCGAAATCAGCTGCAATATTTTGGCGCTTGACATTGAAATTTCGGCTAGAAAAGCGCTCGAAGCGTTGCGGATTCTGGCACATACTCCAGGGTGGAACAGTAGGAATGAACAGGTGTCTATGACTAGTGATCCCACGCCATTCTTATCACTACGTGAGCTCTGTGATTGCTAAGGTACTATCCCACGCCTTATATTACCAAGGGCGCAGCATACAGTACTCATTCGCCAACCAGTGATGATCAGTTCCTGTTGCATTGGCATTTGCTGCGCTTGAGCGGTGAAACACGTGATGAGTTTGTCGTTGACTGGATACTTAATGTTGTCTGGTGTGGATGAGTTGAATCAACAGGTGTGACGAGGATAAGGTGGAGCAGAGCATGGGTTGTTGGAGCTGAACCACTTCCAGACCTCTGAAGACGACGTTAAGTCGAAATGTGAGACCAGAAATGGACTGTGTCCAAGCTGTGCAGCACCCAAGAAAACTTCAATATAACCAGTTCTATGTATTGGTGCGTAAAATCCTTATCAACACAGAGCACAATTCCTCCCAGGAAACCAACATCAGCTTCGACACTAGTGCGGAGCACATAGATGAAATTTCGAAAGGCCAATGTACGTGTATAATACTAGCACCACTGAGAATCCAAGAAAGAAGGAGACACAAGGAAACAAGCTATAGTTATTTGATGTATAATAGTACACTCGTTACCGGATGATGGTCCAGATGGCATCATTCGGCCACAAAAGCTCACTTGCTTCATGCAAACGGGAGTCGCTAGGGTCAGAAGGGACCAGCGAAGTTTAGATGTTGCAGAAGTTAATTCAAAGTTACAGAGTTTTTTTTTTGAAGATTTTTTGGAGAAGATGGGTGCCTATACGGTGCCTTCTATATTGCTTCACCATCTCTGCAAAATAACCCAGTCAACAGAATCTTCGAGAAGGACTACGAATTTCTTTACAATTCATGCATACCGATGAAGAACTTTCCCATGAATTGGAATCCATCGAGAGCACTCCAGAAAACTATCATACTACAGTTGTTGCCAGCATACGTACAATAGACAATTTATCCAACACCATTGCAGCCTCTTGTTATTTTTCAAAAGAAATTTCTCGACACAGAAGTGTATGTAGGCACGGTAACAGAAGACAAACGGCAATCCGTCTCTTTGCGAAACGACACTGTCATTAAGTTACAGAACAACCTAGACGATTTCTGTGCATGTACTTTCCCAGGGTAGTACTTCAGCACTCCGTTCTCGAACAGACTAGACGATAATAAGGAAATATTCTCGGAAAAATGCGGAGAAGTGGTTAGAAAAATCAGAGATGAACATAGATTAGGTACACTACATTACCTATCGCAATTGAGTATGAGTAATTTTGATGAGTCCATAGATGTCTTCATAACAACCATGATCTTTATATATGATATAAAAAAAGGTTTGTCAAGAAGACCAGAGTGAGTTTGACATAATGAATATTAGCTGCGAGAACCCGTATCCCTGGGAAACGTGAACGAGAATGTTCCGTTCAAAGAATTCCAGTGATGGGTCCGAACGGCGTTGTGCGAGTCCGCCTCCCGTCATGAACCACGATTTAATTAGGACTTAGCTGGAAGCGCTAAAAATAGCTCCATAAGTAATTGCGAGCGACTACGAACAGATTACCGTCAGCCAAAAATAGATCCACCAAGGATCAGCCAAGGGATTTTTGAAAATACCAATCCTGAGTTACGTATATCTCTGCACAGCAATCAGCTCTAGCTAAGCAGGAAATCTCAGTAGTCTCGTAGTGGCCGTAGGCCACACGCGAACGATAATCAGGGACTGGAACAACATCACGAAGATAATGTTGTTCGAGGATCACAACTGCCGACAGCTGAAGACGTGACGAAGATGGTTAGGAAATCACTAGAAGACGGGATGCATAGCAAATGAGCACAACTTGCGCAATCCCAACCAAACAAGGAAGTGCCTTTACTTCTCAGAGTTTCAAGGGAAGACAAGGCGAATTGTTGATGAAGGAACGCTGGAATTTCCAGAGATGTGAGCCTGACATGAGCGGAGCAAAATAGCCAAAACGTCAAGCGATTTGCGAATGAATGATGCGTAATTCTGATTATCTCGCGCGTGTTCGCACAGATCCTTTCCTGAAAGCGTGTGGGAGTGCCACGAGGCAATTTTCAAGGAAGGTTCGAGAGTCACGTCGTCATCACAAGCATCTGACGACATTCCTAACAACTAATCCACCGACTTCGCTTCCATTTCACATAGAAGAGCATTGCCCTCCGCTCATGGATCACGACGCGCGTTTGCTCATGGCTGGGACATTAGGGAATCCAAAAATGTTCAAGTTTTTCTATCTGTTTTTTTTTGCTTTAGCTTTGCCGCCATCACCTGGCAACCTCCGATCCAGAGGAGTTGCTCAACACATCTTGGCCAAAAATAAGGTGTTCCTATGGAAAAAGAAATCATTTATTCATTTATTCGCTTATTTTTTATTTATTTATTTATGAGGAGAGCACGTGACAAGGCTGTTTCTTGCTTCAGTATCGATTCTGAAATTGTTATACCAAAAAAAAAATCAGTGACGCTGATCAAAGTGGTGTACGCGAATCCTTACAAAATTAGTGAAAACTCCGTCTTCAGGGCTTTTTTGTGGAGAATACAAGACGCTCGTCGAGACATCTGCCACAAGAAAGTGTCAGGTGCCAATTGTGGTAGATGTCTCAATCGGCACTCCGATTTAGCTACAAAAGAGAAACCCGCTTTTGGAACTTTAGCATGGAATCATGAATACCGTTGTGAGTCTCCTGAGAATCCTTTTGGTTCAAAAAATTTTGAAATCGATTTTGAGGTCCAGTAGTGCTTAGCGTCCTGTAGCTCAAAAACAATTATACAGGGAAGCGAGTATTTCTGGCCGGTGTTAAAAGATGGCGTCAAAGTCAAGATTAACTACCGAACTTTGAGGGCCAAAAATTGAGAAAATATTCAAATGTTAGAGAACTGAAAATGTTCAAAATTTTGCAGACCCAGCCCCTCAACTGTAATCATACATCACTGGTGACATAGTCAGAAACAGCACATCCCCCGCAAGCCGGTGGTATCCAGCAGCGAAGGAACTTTTGGTTCACCCTAACTGATGGGCAGATCTCCCTGATGGAGCCTGACAGCAGGATGAAGGAGAAAACAACTGTGAAAAAAGGCCGTTTAAAAAATAGAAGCGGCAGCGGATGCTTCTTTGATGTAGCTATCTTTCCTACGATTTTGTGTAATACACGGAGCAACTCAAGCGAACCGACCCATCAGCTGTCAGGTGCTCAACGAAATCTCAGGAAAAACTGATGGGTTGGGAAGCGGTCGTGAAAAGTGGAAATACTCTGTTCACTGGAAGAAAATCGCCCTGCTCACTATACATAGTAGAAATGTAGCACGCATATAATGTGCAAGCTATGCATGTGAGTACAGACAAATCAAGAAATGCACTCCAGAAGGTCATCCAGTCACTCATGTGGAGAAGAACAAGTGCGTGTGCACCCTGGCTCGGCTTTCTCTAGGGCTTCGTCCCACGCATCGAAGCGAACACCCTTGAGCAACCCCAGTTATCGCATTTGCAGTTGGCCACAACAACCACACTCTCTCAAAGAGGTGGAAAAATTGGCGATCACAGAACATGCCGACTTCCGCTGGTCGGTCTTGAAGACCAGTGATCAATCATGGGATCTTGTGGATCATGGATGTACGACAGCGGCAGGAGAGGAATCCGAAAAAGAATGACGTCAAGGAACGGCGCGGTGTATTCCAGCGAGAAGCGGCGGCGCCGTCATTTGTTTTCTCGTTTCACATCCGGAAAACAAACCATGCATATTAGATTCGGACTGTCAATAGCCCACAGAGGAAGCGATAAAACAGAGGATGTACATGCAAAAATTACTTTTACCAATATTGGAAAGCAAATGAAGCGAAAAATGCATAGAATAATTCCGTTCAATAACTTCGTCAAGAAATTTCGGCTTTCTCTATCTCTTTCTCCCCCTCGCCTCCCTAAAATGCCCGCTGAAAATGCAGGAACGAATCGCTTACGCCTGAGCACTGGATGGGATGGGGGTAGGCTGGTTAGTCGGTGGGTATATCGCAAAATTCACACTCACTTATCATAATACCACTATTCTTGTGGCTATACGATAGGATTGATGTAAGAAAGAAGGAGAAAGTGCCAAATTTTGGATTGTCAATGTCTATGAAATTCGTAACGACGTTCATAACCGGTGTTCACCTAACATATGATTTTGGCCTGCAAAGTTTCAGAAGATTTTATGAGATATCCCTTCAACCTCAAACCCACCGCAACCGTATACATAGAATTAGGTTAGCTGGATTATGGTATTAAATGAGTAACATTTTTGACGTCATCAGATCAAATCCCTTTCTAGTCAAAATTTACGCGAAAAATGTCGAGGTTTTCAGGATAACGGTAGAGCTATACACCAAATAGTGTGTTTAAGTGGGTAAGTAGTAAGTATTTTTGCTTTTTGTTCATATCCTCCAACTTTAAAATTCTTTCTAGAGGGACAATCAGATGTACCCGAGGATGAAAAATAAAGACAGGACCAATCAAGACCTGAAAATTTGGTGGCGGTGACACCATCAACTTCGACACCCTTTCAAGAAGATTCTAACTCTCCCATTATCACCTTCTGCGCTAACTACGACCTAAAAATCAAGGATAAGGCCGCTATAACAGGAAGAGAGCAGAAGCTTCCATGAAAGGACGAGGCGGATCCATGTCGCCGAAAATAGCACTGCCGAGCTGTCACATGCCAACGTCAATTCCAGTGCCACATCCGGACATCGTCTAGGAACATGCAGAAATATGAAATGAGAACTGAAATGCGCAGCAAGCGAAAAAGAGGCCTTGCCCTTTTCTGAGCATTCGTTCCGAACCACACTGGTCATCCATGAAAACGCCGATAGAGAAGAAAAAACCAAAAGCCAGGAGAATGGTGTTCGGAGGAGAAAGTGCAGCGGTGAAGTCGGAGCAAGACATTACAACACAAAGTACTATTGTAGTGTATACACAGGCGCAGCAATGCTGACGTTCGGATCCGCTGAAGAACGTGCCCGGCAGGAGCTCAGCCCGGGATGAATGACGAGCGAGTGGAGGTTATCCGACGCTCGCTGACGCCTCTAGTGTACACTAGGTTTTTTTAGCTGGTCGATAGACTCGTTGCGTCATTGAGAACTCTTTGCAAGCTGCTTACTCGAGTGCTTTTAGCTTGGCGGCACAGGGTTCTCGGGAAGCACTCCACTGGCGGGAACCATGGGAGGTTCTGACCTAGCTGCGCTTCTAGAGTTGACGACTTCTCCAGGCAAAATGGGGATAATTCGTCCGAGCGACTCGCCTCAAAGATAAGGGGTGACAAGGAATTGAGACAATAGCAAGACGTGTCACATTTTGCTGGAAAAAACTCGTTCTTTATGGATGAGATTGAGGATGTGGAAGGAACGGTCGCCAGAAATTCGTCAGAAGGTTCAGGATTACAATAGCGAGGCACTTAGAAACATGTCGCTACGTCATGAAGATGTAGGGCAGGATTGATGGAGGAAATGAATGGAGAAACTATGATACTTCTTTCGAAAAATAGTACAGTAATGAGAAAACGTTTAAGGATGATGACCGTTATGTCTTATCACAACTTCACATCTGAATTCTTCCTGGACAAAACAATACAACCAGACAATAGAATTCGGAAAGGGTAGAAGACGACATCCTCGCAACTTAATAAGACGAATATAGACGTTGTTTGCTTGCTGGTATTGTTATCGTTGTATATGTACAATGCTTACGATGGAGTGGTTGGATCACGGTGAAATCATCAGTGGGCAAAAATGAGTGAATTCTTCTCGATGGGAAGGGGTAGTAGAACTGGGGTAGTGTGAAAATTTGAGAAAAATGTAAAAAATAGATTCTTGTATAAGGCATAAACGATATACAATAATTGACAAATCGAACATGGCCGGATTGTTTTGACAGCTGTCTGCCCTTTACTTCATCAACAAAGGAATTATCAATCAACAGAGGAAGAAGGAGCTAGAAGGCACGACAATACCAAATTATATGTTGTATTTGTTTCTTGTAGTTGACCGGTGTGAACTGATGTTATTAAGACAGGGAACACCCAGGAACTCCTCCACAACAGAGCTAGACCTCACACAAAAGTCGCTTACTAAGCGAGACTTGGCAATCCCAAGTGAACTACGAATAATCCCAAGCAGAGGAAGCCGTCTATGTGGATGTGTGCTTGCAAGGCCGGTGTTGGTTTGCAGCCCTTTTGCGAGCGGCAAAAGCAGGAAGGCGCGGCGTCGGGCGCCACCTCTTCCGCACCTCCTGAACGCGCGTAATCCGTTAATTCGCCAACAAACGCGCAACCAGCTCGACCAAAGACGCCCGACCACCGTCGTAAAATGGCCAATCTCAGAGTTTAGCTTGTTTTTTTTTTGCATTCCTTCGGTTCGATACTAAAAAGGAGGATATGAAGTGTGTCCTGGATATAATCCGAGTGGCAATGCAGTGGCAAAGCAATGGCAAGCAAATGATGAACGAAGTATGACCTACGAACGGATTTCTGAAGGTCTAGCCCAATCTTCCAAAAAAAAAACAGCAACAAGGAAACAACCCCGAGGGGAAGCTGACAAGCAGGATATGCGCGTGCCAGCGCCTGAATCTCGGCCAAGATAATGCATTTAGCAAGCCATGGTAACGTGAAAAACCTCTACAATGAGAAGCAATCTATTTTAGGTGGATAGAGCGAATCTCGAGCAGCTACCACTGCAGCAATGGAAAGCAAAAAAAAAGCTGCATCCAGAACAAATCATAGACTCGCTAATCAAACAGAAGGTTGTTATATACACATTTTATTGGCCAACTTTTCGATGGCTTCACCTTCAATGGAGCCTTGACAGATCAGAATTGCTCTATAAAAGTAGAAGAACAGATGATCTTATCAAGAGAGCTCACGAAACCACAATGTGATCGAAAATCCTGGATATTGTTGCATCCAGGCATTTTCTTCTTTTAGAAAAATCACCTTTCACAACTACATATTTTTAGCACCTGACGTAAATTCCATCCATTTCAAGCAGATCGCAAGACTGGTGTGATAAATTCACTACCTGCCCAAAAGATTCGAGGCAGAATTTATATTAGTGCGTAGTTTCCCTTTTCTGATTGTTTTAGTAAAGTACTTATTCATTTCTTCACCTTATTTATTTATTCGTTTATCAAATACACTCATGCTGCTCCAAACAATAATTGAAAAGGGAAAAAACGACGTATGTAGAGTTGCATAAAAACAAAAAACGCTCAGAAATTCCTGAATCTTAGGAAACAACACTATAGCATCATAAGTATTACGGCATTTGCACTACCCACATTAAATCCCTTTGTCTAGCACCTCCATCCAAGTATTTACCAGTAGATCTAAGGTTTCTTTAAGGTATGCAACTGCCAGTAATCACCGTTTATGAGAATTGTATATGGATAACAATGTGGAAGAAAAATTCGTTAAGTTTGACTCAAGACAAATCAGGAGGCGAGAAATCCCTACGGTAGGTGTAGTAGCCCTGCCTAATCGAAGCAGAAACCCAAAAAAAACCACAAAACCCAAAAAAAAACCACAGAGAGAATGAAGGCACTCCTTTAAACTGCAGCCGGCACTCACTCGTCTATTAGCCTTTTGACGAGACACAGACGCTGGACGTTCTGTGGTGCGCCTCCTCGTCGACTGGAGGCTCCTCGAAGAACTCTTACTCTCCGACAAAGTGGAACAATAGAATGTTCAGGAGTGTTATTGGCAAATCCCTGGCCCATTCCGCTGTCTGGTATTAACGAGGCGATCGAAAAACAGTGCAGGAATCGAGTAACCGAACTGATAAACATGATCTGTTGGCTCGGTTTTCCTCCATGGGAAAAATCAAGCAAAATCTGCTTAAAAAATTGCAGGAAAGTTCTATGGAAGGAAATGAACCGTGGAGCACGCCCAAAGGCTGGGTTCATGAAAGTCCATAAAAGGTTCTAAACTCCCTGCTTGTCAGAGTAGACGAGTTTACGAGCAAAATGTGATAATATGCATCATGCTATCTTCACAATTGCATTTTCCCAAATGCTCACAGCGACCAGACGTACGGACGAAGTAAACCTATTTTCGCATGGAAAACTGGTCCATTCAGAAAGGCAGATAGATCACAGTCCCCTGAGAACGTTCTCTGAATACTGGGCTACGTGATCCAGAATAGATGAGTCTTTTATGGAGGAATGATGGGTTTTGAATGAGAGACTCGTTTCAGAGAGCAGAGTCAAATAATGAAAAAAGCAAAAAAAGTCCAAAGAAAAATGCTCAACAACTCCAAAAGGTGCTCGGGATTCTTGGAAACCTCACTAGAACGTTCATCGACCCTACTATGGCATACAGAGTAATGACAGCCTGCTACTAGGGCCACAGACATAGCAAAGCCTTAGTGATCACAAGGACAGAATGCGTCTCCAATGTTGATGTAAACACTGGGACATGCAGTGGCAAAGAAAATTCAACATGACTTATGCCCAGCAACGCATTCTTGCAGAATTTCGGAAACTTTTGACATATGTCCATGGAGCAGCAATGGCGAATACCGGTTTCTATTTTTCGTCAAACAGGAAAGAGTTTTAGAGGAGAAAAATGTCAACAGGCAAATCTAACGACGCATCGTTACGGTTCTAGGTGTACTGTGGACGGCAACGATTCAATCGAAAGAGTTCGTTCTGGCGACATGGATGTTCATAGCGCAACTCACCGGCGATAATGGGGGGAAATTTGAAAAAGATTAGGATTATTTCAGATTTGCTTCTAGGGATCTCCTACAGGAAGAATGTCCTACAAAGCACAGAAATGTTCTAGAGGAAAGCCCAGTTTTAATTTTTCAGCGCCCTAAACGTCCCAAACTCCACAAGAAGTCATTCAATCGATGGCATCAATGAAAGGGGGAACCCATAGATAACACCGTGGTCGAGTTATACGATTGCATGAAAAACTGATCGCATGACTTGTTTGTGCGAGAAGTGGGCATAAATCGCTCGGATCACGTCGTCGCCGCCGCGCACTCGTCACCGACCGAAAACAAAAGCGGAAACGAACGCAAACACAACGAAAACACACCAAGCACTGACACGCTGGAACGCGGTGTGATCTACGACTCTGGTGTTGGAAGGCCGGAAATCAAGCAGGGTCAGCTCCACGAAATTTCGAAATTTCACTGCCTCACTATTAGCCGGGCCACGCCCCACCTGAGCATCTGTATGGTCAGTTTGCCATCCCAGGACTTTTTAGTTTACTCATGCTTATTTATGTTTGTAGAAATAAATAATTTTCTCTCTTCCTTATTTGCAAATGACACTGTGTTGGTTGACGGTTGAAACCAGCCGCGAATGAAGCTCACCATAGCCAATTCACTTGGCCCCCAGAGCTGTGGTCAGATTCGAACGGGGGCTAACCAACCCCATCAATGGGAGCTGTCATGGTACGACGGCTGGATCTAGTCCACTTGCAAGCTCTCGAACCTATATGTTCCAGTGCTCCCTTATGATTATATACTTGATTTTATCTACCTTCTTTGGAAAGGTCGCATTATAAAACTTTTACAATGTAATAAGTAGATGAATGAATGAATGAATTTGTACGTGAAAGATGTGATGACACGACACGAAGCGCCGTAGTGGAGAACCCCAACAAGGCTGACGACCTGGTGCTAGCCAGGGTTACCACAGCGAGTCTCACCTTCGCAGAATATCACCCCATCACTCATGCTAATCCTTACGCGTCTGGTCCTTCGGCAACCAGTCCGTTTTGACTGTTCACGATTACGCAACGCATCAAACAACCACGCACACGCGGCAATTTTCCCCTGAATGAGGAGGGAATTGTGTGGGAGGTGATCAATGATCGGGAGGTAACTCTCGTTGGCAACGAGAATAAGCGTGGTGAATGGACGATGTCGCGACTGCGGAGAAGTCACGGCCACTAAGAAAAGCCTCGGCGAGGAGAAAAAATCGCCGCGATACGCGACGCGACGATGCGAATCGCAACATATGGGTGCCAGAGCGATGCGACACGATCGATAACTAGTTTGGCTCCTATACAATTGTCCTTTTGTTATTCACGAACGGATAGACAGTCGTCGTTTCAACGCCAAAACGAATGGACGTCAAACAGGCAGCATGAATGAACCACAAGATCAACCAGGCGCCTGAAGGCTTTCGGAGAACATTGAACGTCTTCAGAAGTCAAAAAACAAAAAAATCGAGTTCAAGAGAGAGGTAACATCCTGAGAAGGTCGACAAGCACATATGTGATTTGTAGACCAACATAAACGATATCGCTTATGAGAATTCTGACATTTTTGAAATCGTTATGATAACGAGCCAAGGAGTTTTTACCGCGTAAACAGTGAAAATGCACACATATAGCTAATAAACCGTTAAGAAAAGCAATTTTCTCCAACTAGGTAATAACATTGTGATCGCAGTAATTACGGCATGTGATGCAATAATAGCTTGGCAGCAGTACTAATCCAGAGAAAGCCGAGGATATGCATATCCAAGGGAGAGCCAGGTGGCGAAAAAGCAAGTGCAAGCGCAAAAAGCCCCTTTGTAACACGAGGAGAAATAATTGGAAGAGGCGGAGCTTCTCTAAAGGCTTGTGGAAAAGCCAGCGGCAGCGTTTTCTGCAGCAAAACGGCTCGTATTCAGCAGAAATACTGAGGAGGGAGAGGAGAGCCGGGATGGCACTTCCTCCACATTCGCCTCTTGCAGTTTGCAAGAAAAACCGCTGCCAGAAAACTGAGCCTTGCGAAGATGAGGCGAAAAATGAGATGAAGCCCTTGTTCGTTTGCAGAAGCACGACAATGTCGGTCATCGAGACAAGACACAAGAACCAACTTTTAGTATTTTCTTAACCTTTAAGACCACTACTGCTCTGTTTTCATTCCGAACTGGAAATATAGTAATACCCTTATTCCTTTTCAACTGATAGTGTTACCCCTGAAAACCGATTCAATGGATTCGTACAGGGAGAGTTCTTTTTTTTTTTTTTTTTTTGAAATGCATGCAGTTCTCCGCACCATATTAGTTCCAAGTCTGACATTGCTTGCCAATTTTCCCTCACAGGTATGGCTACGGAAATAAATGAGCAAGTAAGCCACATTCGTTTTAAATATCACAACTTGATGATTTTCTATCGAATTGTCATTTTTTCTGTCATCACACTGACACAATGTATTTCAATCCTTTCGTGCAAGGGGTGATTTCAACCGCCATCAAACCGTTTCGCCTCTTTTCACAACGACTTCTCATCTACATATTCTTATTGTTTTGCACCAAACTTTCGAAAATTCTCTCTTGGACTCCGCTTAGGCATAAGCGTTATGGAAAAGGAAATGCTGCCAGAAATCCCACCATGCTCTATCTCTCTGAGGTTTTCACGCAGGATTGACAAAAGTGGTAGCTGCTATTCAAAGCAGAACGGGAAAAAGGAAGTGAAAGTGGGAAGGATGCAATTCATCTGTGAATCTGGAAAGGAATTGTGAGGAAAAAAAGAAAACAATGCTGTGGCATACTCAATTGAGGGAACGAACGGAAATTTCCATAGCAGGACAAAATCGCTATGGACTTTTCGCGGGAAAATGATCAACTCGGAAACGATAGCAGTATCAGAAATTCGAAGATGTGTAGACGCAGATTTAGGAGGCTATGTTTTGGAAAGCCTCATCGCACACTGTGAAAAAAAAAACGAAGAAAAATGCACTCATTCGGAGGGTATGAAGCTGAATTTTTTAAAACTGAACACCCAGCAGAACAGCAGGGAAGTCTACAAGTTGCCTACGAGAAAAAAAAACTGCATTTGTGCTGCGGAACACTCGATGCGGTGTCTGACTGCGCGGCCCAGACATCGGGCACAACGGGGCAAAACGCCTGGGGAAGAGCAGTAACAGCACAGCGGCCGTCTATTTGCTTTACGTAAGTGCATGAGACGATAAGGGGACTCATAAGCTTACATACGTACGAAACTCGAGACGGACGGCAAAAACAAGTCGTGTCGGATTACTCGAACACACTTGCCCACGAATCGCTCAGCGGAATGACCTGGCCACCACACTCGCATCCGAGAATATCCGGGGTTCACCTACCTGCCATGCGCTCGCATTCGATAGCTTGCACCAGCAAGGCGAAGCGATCCATGACGATCAGTCGGAGTTACGGGGGATGCCTGGGGATACAGCTGGACGTAGTATTCGTCGAGGTTAGCGCCACTAAGATGACAGCTGCAAGTGCCCGAGCACTGATAACACACGGTCAGATAAGGTCAGATCGAACAGCCTCAACACGAAAACACAAACCGCATGTTGTTTGTGACATTTGACGCTTCCGTGACAATTGGGGGGGGGGGAGTACCCGGGCAAAGACGCAGCAAATGGACAATAGATTCCAAGAGGTAGTGAAACCATGAAACCGATCTATTCGATACCAAATGAGAAATGGCAATGGAAAATAAGGAAAAAACCCAGAGAAGTCTCTACAGAACTCCACTTTCATCTCCCAGTTAATTCGGAACGAGAGAGCGTGAATGAATGTCAAAGTCCGACATTAACAGATGAAGGATTCCGCAATGTCCAACATGGCAAAATTTGCCCTCCGTTATCCACTGTGGTAGAAAATGTCCACAAAGATTAGTCCGACTTAATACTTAACCAGATCTTGAAGCTGTAGAGTCCCATAAGATTTAGGTTTGTTCTGATAAGTACGAAGTTGCAACAATTTTTTTTGGTATGAAAAATCTATGGGGTCAAATTTAGCCATTGTGGACAAATTGGGATTCAATCTTGGGAATTTGACATGACACTTGTATATATGTAGTACACTGGAGAGATCACTCCAGCCTTAACCACGATTACTGGAACACTTGATTGGAATGACGTCCTGGCTTCGTCGCCTTCTCCAAACTTGGAAATCCCACAGAAACATGACCAACTCAACCCATTAGCCCAAATACCTCGTCAGACCATAAAATAAAAGCTTAGTGAAAAATTGGGACAAGGAATGGCCAAAGTGTGGTACTAGATATAGAAAGTAAACAATTCTTGAACTCCACGCTGGTGGTATTCGCCATCAGAAATAATGCTCACCACCCAGTAACCACAACCAGGTTGATGCTAGTGAATTTACGCTAAATCAATGCGAATTAGCATAATCAACAGCAAATGCTCATGGCCAGTCATGGTTGCGAGTAAACAGAGGGAGCGAACGCCAATTTTCCCTCCAACAAATGGGTTGACGCAAGCAAAATGCAATTCGGAGGTGGATTACTACTGCTGAAGAACTCTAGCGCTGCAAAGCATGGCCAGCGACGAGCGATTATGGACGGATGATAAGAAACGGGAGCACTTCTGGAGCAGAGAAATGAGTATTCTGGAAACGTCGACAACAGCACCGTTTCTCTCTCAGAGCATATGTTTCCACAAGTATTGAGAAAAGTGTAGGGAACAGCTGACTTAACTCTTCACTCCAGACTATATACAACATGTTGTAAAGCAGAGTACTCATAACTCACGTGAAAACGTGTTCCTAGCACTCTAGTATTCTATGGACTAACTTTCTGAGATGAACACAGATTGTAACCTATCAGGAAAAAAGAGAACATCGGGCCCGCACCCAAAATTTTTTACCCGATAGGATAAATACGCTCTCACTGATAGATTGGTGTGGTAGAAATTCTCAAGTTCGAGAATTTTGTTCGTCTACAAGTATCGTAATGGTTCCTGAGATTTCTGAGGCTTTCCTACTGGTCCTGAAGTGATTTTGGATTCTTTTTCAAATTCATCGACATATGAACAGATTCCGCCCCTCTTCAGATTTTTTACACTGAAAATCAACTGCAGTAGTGGAGAAACCCATGAGTGCTTCCTTCAGGAAGGGCGTGGCCAACCCAAAAAGAAACAATTGCGAAGCACGTGACCAAAAAACAGCGGAACAGAGGGCTTTCTCCTGGCGCGCCGTCGATAGTGTCAATTTAAGCTGCTCGCGAGTGTTCCGCCATGTCCTCCGACGGAGGAACGCGACAGCTCGGACGAGAAAACGACGTCAGAACAATGATCGAAAGCGAGGGCGAAGTGCACTTTGATAGGGCGGAACAGGGCAGCGCTCAATTTAGCATCCGCCCGTAGTCGCCGCTACTCCGAGGGACAGAAATCGCGCAGGATTCGCCCGCAATCCCTGAGGCCTCAAAGAAGTGGGCCGAGCAGTGGTTGTGGCTCCGCTGCAGAGCAAAGTGCGCTTTTACAATGTAATAGCACTGAAAGAATAGCGAGTAGTCTGTATTTCAATGAAAATCCCATGTTCTCGTCTTTTTTATGGATCAGAAAGAGTGATATCAGCGCTCCAAAAAAGGATGTCACGCCTGTCTCTCGTCTTGAAGTCACGAGTAAACAGAACTGTTTGCATGTGCGGCAAATGTCGGCTGTTTACAAGTGTGTCATTTGTCGAGTGTCACTCAGCAGGAGTTTTTCTTTTTCGAAGAAAGGAAATGCCAGGAAGTGCATATTTATAACTGAAAAGTGGAGGTAAGACAGAAAAGTGCGAAATACCACAGATAAAAGCTGCCATAAGACAAAAAATGAAGTTCAAAAGAATAACTGCTGACGTCTGGATGCTAGAAGAGGTACGACAAGCGCAGAAGGTGGCTTACGCCCGCCGGAAAACGCCCTTCCTTTTCGGATGTCGACCTATGTGCTTGCCGCCGACTCCGCCCTTCCTCTCACGGTGCATGAGTGGAGCGCATGAGCGATCCCTAAGCCGGTGACGAGAGCGAGGGCGAGAGCGCAGAGGCCCGCGCCTATCGGCTGCGAGCCGAAAGCGAAAGCGAGAACACCCGATTACCGCCGTTTATTGTCTCCTGTCCTGGTGGTCTCCACGGCGGAATCGAAACTATCCGGCCGCGCCCTTCGCTGCAAAAAGAACGAGATGGAGTGCGTTACGATTTGTCAGTGCAGATCTGTGAAATCTGTGAAAGGTAAGAGCTGGACGGTTTCTATTTCACCCAGCAAAACCTTTCTCGAGAGCAGCTTCCGAGGAAAAAATCCTCGAAACCATGCCATCAAGCCACTGCGATACAAACAGAGTCAGCAAGTGTCAGAGGGCTTCACAACCATCAGCGAGGTGCGAAGCTGAAATTATCAGCCAGCACTACCAGGCGGTATTGCAACGAATGCATTTGCAATACGGAGACAATCGCTGGTGCACAGCAAATGCTATTGAATACGGCTGTAAAAATTGCACATGTTCATCGTTCGCTGATGCTTGCAGAGCCAGAGGCACTTAGCTCTGGATGAGCACTTCAGTGACGGGACCCATGGACGTTCCCGAGTAGATTATAAGATTTCCACTTACTCAAAAGGACGAATTTCTCAGGAAAATATATGCATACCTCAAACCAATCTAAATATTTCTCATCATGATCTAGGACCATAGGATTTTATAGAAAGTCAATCGGCATTGCCTTGGAAGTTCGCTCAGTACAAGAAGGCGGGGGAACAATAACTTCCCAGGAAGTTCAGAAATCGCTTGTGTTCTCATAAACACAATTCATTTGCGTCAGCCGTCGGAAAAGTGAGTCAAGCAGAAATAATCTTGGCCAACGTGCAACTCCCTCCTCAGAAATACTAACCATAGCATAGGATTCAATCGAAATTAAAGGTTGAAAAAAGGAGGAGCCGGTTGGGAATCTGCTGGAAAATGTTGATCATGCCCATCTAGGTAGCTCTTAGCCATCCTAAAATAAAGTTTGAGCTGATACAGAACCGTCCAGGAGCTCTTCCAATACGAGCAGGTTACCATGCCAGAGCCAAGCGCATGACTATGGATTAGGGGAGAACAGGCCTCAAGCAAAAGCGCATGGTGATGGAGGGGTATAGAGGTGTTGGGTATAGAAATTTGCGAGCAAACAGCTGAGGGGGGGGGGTAATGGGGGTATTTTTGCCTTCTTTGGGGTGTCGACGATTTACCATCGCTATATCCTGAGTTTCCAATTTAATGTTTTTTTTTTTTGCGACAGGGCCAGTGAGCCATTTGCCGCTATGTTACTGCGCCGTCCCTATTAGCCCATTTATGGAAGTGATTTGGCACTCCTCCTTTGGAATGAAGCGCGGTGTCCGGAGTGGGAATGGGAGCTCCAGCATTGGCAGGGAGCATCACTCCAGCGAAGAAGTCTTTGCATGTCCTCAGATGGCCGTCTGTGTTTAGCATAGCTTTAATTGAGCCGTCATTTGACGCTCCGAACATCACGCGCGTGCGCTTTCGCCGAATGCACTTCCACGACTTCAGGGAACGACCGCATCCGGGAACTACTACTAGCCGTCAGGAAGTAGTTTTTCGAACGCCTTCTGAGTACGCCGACCATGTTATCATTTGTTTTTGGGTGTTACAAATGTTCGTGCAGTTGTTCCACTCTCCGGGGATGCAGTTCATGTGACCAGCCGCGTTCGCTGGGAAAAAAACCTGCGTCGTGAAAAATTCTGCGGGGGCGCAAACGGAGCTCGTGCATTTGACAACTCTATTCGTCCACACAGAGTGTCCGGCAGAAAAACCTGCAAGTTGGATGGGGACAGCCATCAGCAAATGAAAGGAAAACGTGTGGGTTGAGAAGAAGAAGGGACTTCCCAGGAGGATAAAGAGCATATCCACGATAGTCCACCTGGGGGAGGGAAAATCAACCCACGATGGATGATACACTGATGAGGTATGGACATTTTACCTTCCAGTTGACTTAACCGAGAATATGTTCATCCATCCTCTTTCACAACATGGAACGTTAATCGCAGAAATCGCGCATTTTCATCAAGCGACACCGCTGCCATTGTATTTTGTCCAGTCGATTTCCGGTCAGATCCACTGTCTGTTCCATCATTAATTAGTGTTGTCTCTCTCCAATACACCGCACTTGCGCCGAATAAGTAACACGTGGATGGATAAAGGATACTGATAGTAGAGCGGATAAACATCGGTGGAAGCGGATACATAGCCACAGTTTTCCTTCAAAGGGAAAATATATTGGGTAGAAACGTTGCGGCATGCCACGCTGCAGCCCTATATCCTTCGCCATGCACATTTGGTTTTTTATTGATTAATAGAATTTTATTATTACGTCCAGCAATAAAACGTGATCAAAACTGGAACGGCTCAAAAATCCTCAGGAAATGCCGGAGTCCCCACGAGATTCGTGCGTTGTACGCCCCGCTTGTGCTTCATAAGACAGCGGATCATCACAAAATTGGATCCAAGGTTGACGAGCAGCTAATGAAGAGCCCAATAAAGCCAACGACGGAATGGGTGCAAAGCCTCTGTAGAAAACGATAACACCCCAAGAGAGGCCTCTTCCCGTGTGTTTACGTTAACGAAGAAAAACATACATAAGCAACTCCCGACGTGTCGATGTTCGGAATCGACAAGAAGCCAAGACAGCGCCAAAAAGTGACGGCAAGGGACAAATGCGACTGTCCATAGATCACATGGATATGCGTTAATTTGGGCCGGTTAGCCACGGCATGCGTCGTCGCCGAGCGATGTTGCGAGCGGGTGCAGCCGGCGTTGATCCCACCATAATGGATCGCTTTGGACCCGCAACCAGCTCCATCACCGCAGATCAGAATGAATCCAGCGCTTCTCGCCTGGAAGCTCACGGGATAGGGAGTGTTCCTGTTACAAGTTGGAAAGTTCAGGAGGGTCAGCAGACGGTATTACTGTAATGGCAGGGCGTTTAATAAAGATGTGTTCCGCGCATAACTATATTCGATACAACCAACTAGGAATCAGGGTCTGTCAGACGTCGGACCACCTATCAGCGAGGGTTTTGAGTTCAGAGGGGAAGGTATTGGACCCATCATGCTGGGAAATCACGGTAATGATGCATGGTCACTGAACTTTTCTTCTGGTGTTTCTGTTGTGTGGGAACAAAGCGAGCAATGAGTGCACAAATAAAGAGTAGTGAAATCGTAGGTCACGTTGTGGGATTGAAGAGCTAAGGATCGCGGAAAACGGAAATGAACTGATAGATTATAAACATATAGAAGCAACAAAACTACAATGAGATACTGCAACAGTTACATATAAAATACAGCACTTTAACCTACAGGTACAAAACCGTACATGAAATGTGAAACAACATCTCTATTACATTATATTAAGTGTGAAGAAATGGAAAAACTACTTATGTAATGCATCCGCAAGTAACCCTGACCCACACAAACAGCACCTGGGCCTAGATGTATCATTGAGACTATCTGTGGTAAAAGTGTTAACGTACCAAATATCACCCCATTTGTACTTGGCCCCTCTCATCGTGTTTACCCATACGCAACGTTGCCTAGCTGCCGTTAATGGGTAATTTTCCAGATGGGTATGAGATTACATACCCATCTTTCTAATGATGAATCCAGGCTCTGAACTGTCTCGCTAAACTCCAAACCACCTCAATCATCATTCAACCCACAGGTAAACAACTGACGAAACGCCCAAAAACGTCATGCGTTCCTCGCTCTCACCACTGCACACCTTTTCTTCCTCCCAGGCTACAACCCCGTCAACCCACCGTTTGCCTCCTTAGTGGTCATCGGTCCTATGTAGTCGCCATTCTTGTCGATGTCCTCCTTGCGAACCTGAATGGACATTATAAGACGCGTAACATCAGCATCCATCTACATAACGAGGTAAACTTCCAAGGTAAAGGAAGACATGGTTGGCGAACTCTTCTACTCTGATGACTCGATCGACTGATCGCACTATGTTTCAACCATTGACCGGTGACAAATCAAGACAACGACATTTATTTTCTTCTAAGATGTACAGTAACATGTTTCAGTACTGTGTCGACGATCCTGTTTGTCTTCTAGGTATTTCTACGCGCAACTAAACAGAGAACGCTCATTATGACGTTACGCGCAACAGCCTGCGCTTGCAAAATCTAAGGTCTATTGTTGACACAAACCATAGAAATATGAAAAGACTAGGTACATCCTGGTCATTCGTACTGAGATTTATGAAACATTGACCATGCAAACCATGGTGGCTGGCGTGGTCCTTCATCTTAAAGACTGAATAGTGTTAAGAGAGGCAGGATGCAAAGTTTAGTTTGCTAACCTGGTCTTGCTTGGTTATGTGTTCATCAACCCTAGCCCTGAAGTCACTTTAATAATTGCTCCAAAATTCGCCAGTCTCACATTCTCTGGAAATCTGAGATTCTGGTCAGGCAGCGGATAGCCAAATTTCAACTTCTCAGAAGACCGAAAAACATCTGCATCGGTAAGCATGGGTTCTCCATGGGATTGATAAAATCGCGGGTTTTCTGTGAGTACTGCACCATTCCTGCAGTGGATTTGGAACCGCATGGGTTCTGCATGGATATGCGTGGGCATTTGACCATTGCTGTTATAGAACCATTGATTTGGAAAAAAAACCGTGTTTTGCACGAACACTCATGTCTCAATCGTGGGATTTTCATCTTTCAATTTATGCCGAGATTTACTGAGTAGGCGCACAATTTGTTTGGAATTTTATCCGGTTTGATTATGTTTGCTTGTGAATGTTGACGAGGAGGAATAGCTTCACAACGGAGAGCATCCACCTCCTGATGACACCTTCATAAAGCATCCAAAACCAAATTTGTAGAATGTGAATTCAGTTGAAGGTGTGTGAGTAGTGCTCTCATTTCATTTAGTTTTCGCGATGA
Organism: Ancylostoma caninum; assembly: GCA_037903475.1. Classification (NCBI taxonomy): domain Eukaryota; kingdom Metazoa; phylum Nematoda; class Chromadorea; order Rhabditida; family Ancylostomatidae; genus Ancylostoma; species Ancylostoma caninum. Next base: position 290,296 of record JBAJFG010000341.1, read on the forward strand.
GAGGTGTTCTAAGTATTAAGGTCTTCGTCGGTGCCTGAGTACCGCGAAAACAGTACAAAAGAGAAAACGATCGTTTATTAATTTTTTATTCATATACTTATTACACCAATTGACGTTAGTGTCAAAGTACAAAATACATGAATTGGCAGAACGACAGCTACATTATTGACTCATTATTCAAATTCGAATAGATTTTTAAAAGTAGAAAAAGCAATAAAAGTCTCAAACGTTCTGTTCCTGCCTGTTCTTTGCATATTCCTGCCTTCGGTCATGTTCAAAGTCCACTACTCAATAAACTCGAGAAACCTATCGATGTGTAGTCCCGAGAAGTTGCCGTCAACAGCGGTTCTCCGACGAATCATGTGCTCTTTTTGCACCGTTTGCCAACATTACAATGTCCAAACCTTACTGTTTTCATCTTAGTCGAAACTTGTTCAGAAATGGGATGCGGAAGAGAGCAGGACGCCTACAGCGAGACGATTCGGCCAGTTTCCGAAGAAAATGAAACGACACGCCGTCGTTGGCATTACCAGATGATCTTGCCGAATCGCTCTCTACCTATTGTTCGCCTCTCGCGGATCATGCGATTATCGACTCGCAGATGCGAAGAAACGCAAGGCAAGAACCTGATTTCGAAAAAAAGAGCTCTGGGTCGACATTGATCTCCAACTCTGGCCCTACTTTCTGCCATGAAAACTGAAACTGTATGACAGCTGAGCGTCACGAAAAATCTAAATTTATTTTACAGATGATTAAAAAAAAACAGAATAAACTCAATGAATGCAGCTTTGTACGACCTGTCACGGAGCCGAAAAATTGTATACCCCAATTTTCAATGATATGTATACTGCCGTAAAAACCACGAACAGATCAATACAATACAGGAAATGGATTTTCCAGTTTTTCGATTTTCCTTTTATTGTATGGCAATTCACGACGCTGGTGGTTCACGTTGCTGGGTTTTTTCAATCTCGTTTTATTCACATGAGCATATATGCCTGTGCAGTAAATGACAGTGAAGATCAACCAGGGTTTGAACATCAAACAGCAATGCCTTTTCCTCCAGTGCGGTACCACCAAGTGCTGTTCCACCAAGGATGTCACTACCTTTAGAGGCACACAGATCCGATTTTTGAGATTCGGGGGATAACAATCGCACGGAGTGGCAATGTGGTATGCAAATCGCTTTCAGTGGCGACTGTCTCGTTTTGCAGGAATGAGATTGGCGGCTTTGGACGCTGCAACCGTACATACTAAAGACTGAATTCCAGTTCCTGAATCACGGCAAAATTTGACCTTCAATATCCATTTTGCCAAAGGTACTATGGTCTGGAAATTAAGCCTAGCGGAAGTAACATAGATCCCATTTACAAAGTCTAGTATATTTGTCATGGCAGAACAAGTTGTTAAGTGGTAGTTTTTATGAACGATTTTCTAATAGAATGAGACCTGGAAGTCAAACATGGCTGTGTGGGATTAACTGAAATCAAGCGATGGGATGGTAGACTGAATCCAAGCTCCCCATCAGACCACTAACGCCAGGGTCAGTTCTTCCGGATAAAGCCACTGAAAACATATGATTGAAAGGCTGCAAACATGCAATCACATGCTCGAACAAGAAGTGCTCTAGATTTGACAATGGACTCACTCCCATTTATTCGATATGGAATTTATACTTTTCTACTCTTTCAAATAATCAATGACTGGAGAATTTGGATCTCTTCAAATTGTTTCAGCATTATTTCCTTTAGCTTGAGGTTCGGTCCAGTCGAATGATGCCTGTTTTGGGGACCCAGACAAAAATAAAATTAATGAAACCTTAATTATAACAATAATTAATTAATAAAGAATTATATGAAAAAGAATAATAAAAATAAACTAATAAAAATAAACTAATACAAGATTGTTATATGTACTGTAAAGTAATTTCAAAAATTTGCTGACCCATTTTCGGGGGGGGGGGGGTGCCCCCCTCCCCCTCCTGCGTTCGCCACTGCCGTTTACGATGCAGACCACACATTTGGCATGTCATTCATGCTTCCCCACCTCTGATCACTTATATTTGTTTATTTATTTATTTACACCGAAATATGGCAAATTTTCCCCATGACACTACTGAAGTGGTAACCCTCCGCGAAGCAAAACTACAACTCAAGAAGTCGGATCTCAACCAGTTGTCTGAACAAACGCAGGGCGACGCCACGCTTCGTCGCCTCTTGTGATCGTCATGGGATGTTCGCTGCTTCAACATTACAGTAGAAGAACCACTGCTAACCTGGGTGATGATCCCATCGACGGCGTTGGTCATTGTGCTGGCCGAATTTAACAGTGAGATGTAACCAATGTGTAAAACGTGCCTAGTTCATGACGGTAAGTAGAATATCCTGAAAAAATCCATGGATACTCCTTTCTGGAAACACGAATAAACGGCAAGATGCAGTGGCGGAAAATAAAAAAAACATAATACGAAGAACAGCCAGAAATGATTCCACTATGTTTTGCAGAACCGGTGCAAAATCAAATCTTCAAAGAGAAAGAGTTGCAAATCTGTATAACATCCACGACAAAAAAAAACAAGGAGAACAGTGAAGTAAAAATGCTGAGAAAAAGTGCACAAGGCTGTGGTACCACCACAAAATCCGGAATATCACGTGAGTTCGTTCAAAAAAGTAAAGAAGAGTAGTGATCAATAGTTTTTGAAGCAAATTAAAAATGCAGTTGGAGGCACTTACTGGCACGATAGCTTTTTCTCTTCAGATAAAAAAATCTATGGACGTTAAAGCAAGGAAAAAGCGAGAAAGCAAGCAAAGAAGCGAAACTTCATTAAGTTGTAACTGTTCAGTCCATACCTGGGCATTGCTATAAAACCATAGACAGTTCGGGGATCTGGAACGCTGGAGTTTTGAACATGAAATCGTGGAGAAAGATTAGGAGTAACTTTAGATTCTTAAAACTAACTATTCAAGAGATATTAAATAGCAAAACTGAGATATTAAAATGAGCTAATGAACTGGCATAAAATCTTGGGTATCTGATCTCGCGAGGAGGGGTGCGGGGTGCAGTGACCTGTGTCGCGACCTACGTGTTACAGGATTCTAGAAAACTACGTACATGAACCGCAGTGCCGGATGGACGCATGAGTGGCAAACCAAGGGGAGGCGTGGGAAAAAAACTGGCAGGTCCGCCAATCCGGGGACTCGGGTCGAACATACTAAACCATTAATTTGGAGAACAAAAAACAAAAAGTGAATATTTAAAAATGAATGATGGAAATAAACAATTAGAAATAAACAGGCACAAAATTCTCGTTCATAAAGTAATTGTAAAACTTCGGCTACACATTCTCGGAGGGGAAGGCGGAGGGGGAGCGCCCCCTCCCCCGCCCTCCTTCCTCCGCTGATAAACCGTGACACGTAATCGAAAAGGGGATGGAAAGTTCACGGTTAGATGGTCAGCTAATTCTCTTTTCTTTTTCAATATTTTTCCGGAACTTTTCCCAGTGTTACGTAAGCACTCCTTGAGACCACGTGACTCGCCAGAAATTAGTTCCAAAGAGGTTTTTTTTATCAGGAAGTGCGCTGTCAAGGTCATAGTTTAGAAAGCACAGGAAGTACAGCTGATCAGCAGAAATGGGCGCTGCTGGTAACAGGGTGGCGATGAATAGCGACGTTGGACGGCACATCGATTCGACGCATGATTGAACTGTTCAATCGGCGACGAGCACGGACGCTTCCGACGCCCAGAAGCGCGTCAGAAGCGACCGCAACAGCGTCGCAGAAGCGGACGGTGCAACATGTGGATGCGTATACGGTTGCTGATGTGCCATACATCACGATCTGCGTCTGCTGGGCAAGCAGCAAAAAGGTACGCCGGAAATTTGCTCGGGTAATGAATGCCTGGGAAGTTGAGGGATGAGAAAATGAAGGTGAAGGCGGCAAAAAAAAAAGAGAAAAATGACGTCATATGTTGGAATTCGTTCCTTCTTCTGCAGAGTAGGGGTAAACGAGAGAAGGTAAGCATCTCAACATGTGGGAGAAGAAAACCGTACACATATTGGACAGTATCCTGCAGATAAAACGCATTCCGGTAGGACATCAAGACTGAGATCGATGAACTTTGCCGGGACGACGCTAATCACCTGCTACACGAGGGTATGTGAGTTTTTAAGAAGACGAAATTGGTTTCTTCCTTGCGACAACTACGTCGTGTCAAAGGAAGAAAATAGATGTGAAGGGCTATGAAACACATCTTTTTTCAACTGAGCTGGAGTAGAAAAAAAGCCAAATTCTCTGCAAAGAATTCCGTGGATTTCGCAACAGGGCCTGATGAAAACAGCATGTCAAACGAGCTCGAACGGCATCAGCATCTGGTGCTGACAGCATGTACGTCAGCAATGTGATAGGTTAGAAATAGCCCACACTATTGAAATTCTGCGAGCTGGAACTGTCCATAACATCGATCGCCATAATAATCCTGCCAACAAAAATCCCGGAACATTCCGGATGTGCCGAATTGAGTGAATATGGCAGAAAAGGACACAAGTGCAAATAATTTCGCCAAAAATTCGCTGTGAGAATGAATAAGAACAGCTGGATGACTTCTGACTCAAACGAAAACACAGGCTGGAATGAGTCGTGGGCCCAGTCAGCGAAGTTTTGGCCACGTAACAGGAGAGCGAAGCGAAATTGCTGATACATATTTCCGCCGCGTTCTCGAAGATTCTTTCGCCTGCAGCATCAGATGTCGTGCAAGTTTTTTCTTTTAGAAATACGTAGATGTTCGCAACATTGCAGGCTGCACGTCCCTGCAATGGAGCAAAACGGAGGGATTCTCCGCTTCATACCGAGAGTGTGCTACTGCAATGTGTTTCAAAAATGATGGGAGTTGAAAATTTCCGTACTAGCTGGAATACCCTCGCTAAGTTCTTCGAAAAAGTACACTCGGCGCGCGAAGTTGCGTTCTTTTCGTCCCATACCTCTAAATTTGTTAAGACGCAATGTACTGCAAAATAAAACTAATGGAAAGATTTGTAGTTGATCCAACCTTGGTCTCATTGAGTTGAGCTGACAGTTTTTAGCTTCAGCATGGAATTTTAGGTGTTCTCGCTATGCCACAATTTTTTTTTCGCCGCACATCTTTGGCGACGAAATTCCTCAAAATAGGGAACGCTCAAATTTCACAGTTTAACATGAAACACATATAAAGCAGATCACCTATAAGTAGGTCAAACAAACATGCACGACTTCCCGATCTTTACGGACTTTCGATAGACTGCATTTTCTTAAATGTATAGGAGGTGGAACGAAAAGAAAGCAACTTCGCGGGTCGAAACTTTTTTAAAAGAATTTAGTGTGGGTAATGAACATCTTGTCCCTACGACCTCTATAAATGTAACGCTTTCTCATTTCTTCTTTTCTAATTACTCTGAAACACATCCCTTTTGGAACCGACCATGGTACTAATGCATCACTGAGGTTACCCAGGGTAAACATAATGGCGCCTGTGTTAAGGATAGGTGAATTCGTGTGATATTGACAAGTTTACCCTGGTGTGATGCATGTGGCCCCATAATGACACAGACGAAGCGTTTGGAAAAGAAAAAGCTGAAGAACACCAAGAAGAGAGCTAAAGAACGGTCAAATGAACCTAGAAGGAATGATGAGCACAGCCTAATTTATTCCTGAAGGCTTTCAGTAGATTCGCAATAAGCAAATATTAATATGCACCACGCCACTAAAAAAACAAGAAAAGATAAGAAAACGGAAGTCAATGCTGCTTCATAACAAAAGCACGTTCAAGAATGCTGGCGAGAAGGATGACAGACATGCGAATCACTTCCAAAAATAGCCGAGAAGAAATGCCAGAAATAAAGCCCAATGATGGCTACTGATGGTATCTCCAGACCTCAAAAATGAACAAGTGATGGAAAGTACTACGATAATGAAAGATATGCGTATCGACTGCCACGTTGGATTGCAAGGGTTGCATCCCATCGTGGCAATCGCTGAGAAGCCTTGGGATACTCTCAGACTGGCCGCGAACTCGATGGACTGTTCGTCCACGATGCCACGCAGGAATGCAGGATCGCACGTGGAGAATCATGTGAGTGATTATTTCAGATAATGCTCACAGAAAATCCGCTTTCAGAGAAATTTTTCGGCTCATGGACCAGTCAATGCGAGAGGTGTGCGTGCGCCAGATGTGCACAATACTATGAAAACGTTGAACATGTTACGTGTCCACACAGAATCTCTATCTTGCTGCAGTCACCACAATTTGCCGCAGTTCTTTTCGTTCACAGCGGTTCGCTGCGATGTCGGACGCACGCACCTGTGACGCATGCGAACGTCCAGTGGAAGTGGACCGCATCGCTGATGCACTGTGTCCCCTTACAGTTTTTGGTACAGAACATGGATCTGTACCAGTGGCAGACGCAGGAGGGGGGGGGGGCTCACGAGAATGGATCCTCAAATTTTCGAAATCACTTTACAATACAAACAAGAATCTTGTATTAGTTTATTTTTAATTTTCACTTTTTAATGTTATTTTTAGCATAATTTAATTTATTATCTACATATTATTATAATTAATATTTTTTTATTAATTTTATTTTCTATCTGGGTCCCCAAGGCGGCCAAGACCCCACTTCTTTCCCATCCGCTTTCTGCATTCGCCACTGATCTGCACATATATTGAACATCAGACTTTGTGGGAACATTTAAACGTCCCGAAGACACTGTAGGTTCAGATCAAAGATAAGCAAAGTAACTGAAAAAAGAAGACGAAAACTCTGTAAAGAAAGGAAAAACAGGAATTTATGAGAGCAAAGAAGGCATATATGAATTGAATGACTCAATCATGACACGACAATTTAAAAGAAGCTAGGAACCACAGGCAGAACGGACTAAGTACCTTCATTTATTTTTAAAATGAAGGAATCCTCCGAAGAAGCTATACGTAGAATTGAAAAGATGGGAAGGATAACGTCCGGAATTTGAGTCTGTTGCTTACAAAATTACTGGATTTTCGCTCACAGGAAGAAGCGAAGGACGTCCACAGGGAGATCTTTGCCGATGCATGTTTAAAAAGCTAGCAGCATGCGGTGATGTGGGACAATAAGGTAATATATAAAATGTAATACGTTCTTAAGAAATATAGATGAAAAAGGTTCAAGAATATCGAATAGATGAAGTGATAGAATTGGGATAAGTACATCCGAATAGTGCTGAGAGAAGAGAAGAGGAAATTTGCGGTTTTTCTCAGAGACCTCATCCACTGAGGCTAGAGCCGGATACGTCCATAGCCGACTGTGGCTTTCAACAGAACTGCATCACGGGGCTGAGCCCAAAGAAGGACGGGAATGCACCTGTCGAACTGAATTTCTCAAAAACGAAGACGCAGCGCTGTGGCAGTACGGGGGCAAAACGAAAACCTGTTGCCGGCAGCCCACCACACCATCTCTGAATCTCTCTCCACAGCCGCACAGCGACGCCAAACAAGAAACTAACCACAGACGAACACGTTCCCACATAATCTGGCGGTGACTTCACGGGAGCCCCGTAACGGCATTTTCACGCTGGGCTGTCAAGAACAAACAACGGCGGAGCGTGAACACAGCGACGGGTTCAAACTCCGAGCGAAATGTGCTTCGCTTCGTTGCGATGCTCGGAGCTGCACAACAGCTGCCGTGATGTGCTACATGCTGCCTAGCCCCGTCGGGAAACAGCGTACTCCAGGCATGTGCCAACACTATGTTTGTTTAACCTAGCCAGGCTTTAACAATCGGGAAACTTTAGAACTAAAAATTGCGCGATAATTACAGCAATGAGAAGAATGACTATAAATCTTAAACGTTACTACTTCGGGTGAACAGTAGTTTGTGAATAGTGAAGCCAAGATGCCCTTTCTCCATGCTTTTTTTGGAGAAATCTATCGTGCTTTAGTTGCTTTCTGGTAATATTAGCAGCAAATATGGCGCGCCATTCTGGTGTACTGAATGTAAAGTAAACGAATAAATATTAGGGAGACATTGTACATAGCTCTCTTTGTATCGTATTCAGGATTAAGCGTTTATGAAAAGGCCAGAATCCCCACAAACATCGAACTTTGGAAACATTTAAATTCGGAATTATCAGAAGTACGTATTCATACACGTGGCTACGGATACTCCCGCCATGTATGGAAGATTAGCTCTTTACTTCCCGAAAATTGGCGTCATTCGGGGCATCGACTCCAGAAGCACGTCGATACCCAGCGAGCCAATTTTGAACTTTCAACATGTATTAAGTCTGATTGTGCGGAAGGCTATGTTTAACTTCGTCTGAAATGTGGGTCTGCAGTGGATGGAGATGCAACATTGATGTCAAGTACTTCGAATCTGGTGGGGACCAATATTTAAAAGTAAAGGGTGCCGGGCTTTCGCTTCGATGGGGCTTGTGAAAAGGACCTAGGCGTGTTAACGTCATGAACTTTGAAGAAGCTTATGGATTCAGTCCAGGCCTGAGGAAATTTTCGGGGAAAAGATTGAGGGTCACTGGTTGAAGAAAACGATTTTTTTCAGGGACTCAACAAGTTCATGCAATCATCGCAATGTCTGAAACATTCAATCGAATGTTTATCAATGATCGTCCTTCAGGTGACCAATAAGGCACGACAAGAAGAAAAGCACAAGAGATGTTGCTTGTTAGAAGCTCCAAGCTTTTCGAGATGATATTTCAGAGGCGCGCTGTCAAATACGATGTCGGATCCACAAAATATCATCTGTGGATAAAAATTGATGAGAAGACACCGCTGTACTTTACTTTTCAGAGTTGTGGGAAACTAGTAATTTGTGCAGAACTGAACCAAAGAGGGTCCAAGGCACTGCCGTTCTCGAGGAAATAATCGCACTGGGACAGAAATAGGCACGTTTGATGGGAGGACAAATGATGTAAGGATGTCTCTCAAAGGAGAAATAAGCCATCTCCTCAGCAAATGATAACAGTGCTGCGATTACTGTAGCGTTGAGGTGAATGGCCACAGTTACAGCAAAAACGTTCAAAAAAACAGGGTGATCGAGAAACAAAACCCGTGATTCTTCGAGATCTATTCAAATGCAAATAATTATATTTGAACATTTAACTCACCCAATATGAAAGATGTGATGACACGGGCACGACAACGGCGTGGCCTCGGCCATTCTAAGAAATCTGACCAACAACGGCAGCACTTTTACGTCAAGGAAAACCATACATTTTTATCCAGAAATAGAAAATGAACGAAATAGAGTGTCATGGACGAGAGACAGCGTGACAGACCAAACGAGTTCCGGAAATTTTTAAACAAGAGCGTAGGCAGCGAAAATATCGAGGGTTGGGCAGGGATCGAATTACCAGCACGGAAGCGAAAGCACATGATGGGATACTTTGGGTTGCACGATATTTCAGACTGGTTACTGCATCTAGAATAACTGAGCGTAATCCAGGCAACTGTTTGTCAAACGAATAGGAGGAGACCAAATTGAGGATGTGTTACCTAAACGGGACACTCAATACATATTTATGGAATGGGAGTGAAAAAGTAGAAAGTATGTTTAAAAACAGGTGAAATTTGAAGTATCCATTGGGTTATCGAAGGCATGGGGTAGGAAGAAAAAGAGTCTTCTGAGCTGAATAGCAGACAGAAAAAAGATACATAAGATAAAAGAATGAAGAGCTGTTTCGTTAGAATAAATTCTACCATCACCTGGTCTCTCTCAAACAAACAGGAATAGTTCGAATATTTATGAATGCGGGACAATTTCGACAGAGAAAGATGATAAGATCTGCACAAATCAGAGCTGTAAAGTGTTAAGGACGTCCCATGCAACAGCTTCGTGTCAACAGCTTCTTTCTTGCTTTGATCTTTGCTTTGGATTGAATCGAGAAGTAAGCGAGGAATCCCTTTGGGGAAATTAGGAGCAGAAGCCGTCAGCAAAGCATCCAACGGCTCGTAGAACAAGGGGGAGTAGAGCTGCTCATCAAGCAGCTTCTACGAAACCCACTCCTGTGCTCGACATCGGTACCTAACGAGTTCTTCTTCGCAGCTCAAGCGACAGAAGGATGATCCTACTTCTCTACTTCCCCGCCATGAAGATGGATGAATTGCTGAGCGGAAGAGCAGCTCCTATCAGGGTGGTTTTTAGGGATATAACAGCCGCAGTGAATCCCTGTTATTCAGGACAATGTCGGATTGATGATGAGCGGCAGATGTGCAAACAAATCGCCAACATGGACTTTGTTGCGTGCATGACATGAATCTTTTTCCAGCATCATTATGGAGCAGGCAGATAAAAACAGAGCGGCACATAGGGAAGGAATAGATCGTTCGCGATGACGTCGTTTGAGAAACTAGTTGGGTGGTCTGGATCTCGTAACGGGTAATGGATATCACGAGAAGAGCGACATCACTGATGAGTACAGTAATCCAGACCAAACAGAGAGCAATTTAGTCAGCAGATATTCCTCTAAAACGTTTCTATGCTCTTATAAACGAAAAGTTCAAGCATGGGACCCAACAAGACGAATTGAAGTACTGTGCTCGTGCAGTCCCCGTACCGAAACCGCGCTTGTAGCCAGTGCCGTGTGAAAAGGAATCTCCGATAAGGCAGAAATGATAACGTCAGATTGACGCCGGCATTTTGTAGGTGCAGCCAGCGGAAAAACAACCTCTCGAAAGGGCATCCATCAAAAATCGATCAGAAGTGCAAGAGAGGCGTCAGTGATTAAACTAGCACTTCATGTGTGTTTCCATGCAACGAAAAACACAACGACAACGCTCTGCGAACAGCTGTTGCTGGCGCGGCGAACTCTCGTCCAGCAAGAACACACCACTACCGGGAATCGGGGAGGCGGCAGCGGAACACCGTGGAGCAGCGATGCATGAGGGGGATCACTTTAGGGGATGAAATCTATGAACAGACGATCTTTGGGATAACTAGCTCAGCCGGACTTATTCATTCAGCCGCAAAGCTTTTTGAGTTGACAGTTGGAAAATTCGAAAATGCTTATTGCCTATTACTTGTGATATTGCTTATTTTTTGCTTATTACTTGTACCTGATTTCTCAAATAGAACAAAAATAAAGAGGTGGATTTCTGAAAATAATACTTAATATTTCAAGAATCGTCGTTACTGAATATACCAATTACCATATAGCAGTGAGTCAAACTTTACTATGCATGGAGAAGTTCTATTACTCTCAATACCTTTGAATTTTTAATGAACCGATAATCAAAAGATTTCAAATGATTTGAGCTATAAGTTGCTCTGCTGCGTAGTAGCGTTTTTTTTTTATTTAAACTTTAGAACCATCGAATAACAGACTATTCTCAGACATGTGCACGTACATTTGTTTATTTTTTCATTATTTCGTCACTTGAATACGCATTAAAGAGGCTCATATGTAGAAAACAGATTTTGGAAGATTGCAAAGGCAAAAGTTAGAGGAAAAGTAAAACATTTCATCAATATAAAAAATCCCTTGCAGAAAAAGTTACTCGGATGTCGGAGTTCCTCAAATGAATGAATGTTTTCGAACAGCTCAGTTTGGGTCGAGATCGAATAAATGATTTATTCGAATGACGCACGTTTCGATGCAGCTGAATGCATGTCACTGGGATTCCTACCTATTAATCTCGGAAAATTGAATTAATTCATAGCTCGAGCACTCTCAGATATTTCGTAGAATCTCTTCGATTCCAGATGAATATGTACATGTCATCCACTTATTTCTGAGCCACATCCAATATGCAGGATTTTTGGATTAGATGCTAATGTATATGGGACTACAACTGGAACAGCATTAAAGAATGCTCCCGGAAGTTTCCCGAGGCTCCCACTAATCGAGTAAGTTTCCCAAGCGAAATTCGATATTCATCCAAAACAAAATATTACGCAAGGAGGCATAGAACGACCGGCTTGGATGGAAATATTGCTACTGTCCTGAGAATTCATTTCACCTCGATTAAAAAAGCGGTGAACGCCTTTAAGGGTTGTCAAAAATAGCGCTAATGCTGATCCAGAGCTACTTAAGCATAAAATACCTCGCTTCAATTCCTAGAAGATAGAAGATGTAGCCCGTCGTAATGTGCGTTGCCCCAAACCACAGTACGTGAGCTGCTGATCACGCCACCAAATAAATGTCAAAAAGTGGTGTTAGATAAAGCAGTGAGAAATGGTCTGCGGCAAAAACACCTGTGTACGATTACAGTGAAAAGAACATCAGCTGCTGTAATATGAAGCAGCAGTTTATTGTGTCAGGCTGAGTAAATTGCTAAATGCCTCTTTTGAAAGAGAGTTTTCTGTGGAATAGGTTAGCAAACCCCAAAATCTCCTCAAAGAAGTGAAAGAGGGACTTCAAAAAGGATAGCTTTCGATAGAAAGTTATAAAGGAATTAGATGAGATTAATGGTGTCAATGTCGAGGTGTGGCCTTCTCCGATTGAATTTAACCCATAGCGGCAATTCATCAATAAGAAACGAAATGGACTAGAAATGCTGGACTTCTAGGAGATCACAAATTCTCAGCAAATCGCTGGGGAGAGGGGGGGATTAAGACTCACTGTGGAAAGCACAATGTCCATGTCCATAAAATCCCACTGAAGTAAGTCGCGTAAGTTCACTCGGAATGTGTATACACGCGTGTGGAGTTTCATACCTTTTTAGAAGTTCTTTAAGCAAGCATGAAATTTGGTGAGGAGCAAAAAGGAGGTTGGGAGTTCAAAGCAGGGGTCCACCTCACATTCGTGGTTGAGGTTACGGCAGATTCCGCATCTCCTCGACACGCTGATTCCAGCAATGTGCATAAATTGTCCTGAAACGGTCCTCAATCGCGTGTTCCGGACGGGGCCTGTAACAGTTTGCTAACCGGCGTCGCCTCGTGAAGCCATTCATCTCGTCGATTGAACACATCAAGGATCGTTGGCCAACACGCGGCTGTGGCAGGTAGCCAGCACAGCTTGGAGCGATCCGCCCCCGGGCTCCAAAAATGTAGCCACTTCGACCGTTTCGGAAACAAGGTTTTTTCACTTTCAAGCCTGTTAATATACATTACTGGGATCAACATGGTGAGAAGGTCTCATATATGTCTATACCTCAACAGGCGGAATGAGGTGGGGCCCTGCCTTTAAGTCTCACTGCTTCGGAAGTAGATGCCGGTATGGATCGATGTAGGTGGAAATGAGGTGACTTACTAGATCGTGTCATTTTCAGGATCAGCATCATTTACTAGGATCATGATTTAAATCTATGCTGAACTGTAGGAGCCAACCTTGTATTTTCAACTAGTAAAGCTATATCTTCAAGTTCTTGCACTAGTCGATAGCAAGACACTTCGAGCGAGCGGAAGGAAAAATCGAGGTACTCGATCGGTCGCCGGTGAAGCTCCAAGAAATTACGGAACTCAAAACTTGAGTCAATTTTCGGAAACAGACATCCAAGAAATCATCACTGACATTTTCGAAAACTACCAAAGATGTTTGAACTTGTTAACAAATCATAAGAAGAATAAAAATTTGCTGTGCATCTGATGGTGCAGTCCTAACGACCGAGAATAAGTGCGGCATCAAATCAGCAGCGGCTTCTCTGATGTTGTTTTTCGAGAGAACGACAACGTGGAAGACAGTGAAAGTTTCAAAACAGAGGCTACATCGAGGACCGGAAGATGGAATAATGACATCAGATTAAGGAGGCTCGTTCGAAAATGAGGCATTTGAAATGTGAAGCCCTGCATGTGATGGACTCAAATGTCGATTTCATGACACAGGACACAGGGCCGAGTGACAGACAAACAGCTGACAAAATAATTTGCCTTCAAGAATCGATGCTGATTGCAACCATGTGTTGCTGCACATCAGAAATTGTAAGCTTCCATCAGGATCTACCTGCACAGATGGCCGAGAATGTCCACGGACTTGGCCCTATGTGGAATCTAGTGGCTCAGAGAAGGCCGATAGAGTCACTCGAGTGGTTCCGTTGGCGAGAGAAACTACAGAAAGCGTCTCGGAAGAGATTTTACTAAATGGCGGAAGGAAAACATGAAAATGGAGGGAATCACACCACATACTCATGATAAATAAATAAATGGATTTGCAGAAAAAAGTGTAAGAATTAGATCAGTTGGTCGACACCGTGCTGGGGTTGTAATTGCAGATATCATCACAACACCGGCCCCCTCTGAACTATCGGACTGCATTGCCAGTTCAGGATGCCAGCAGAACCGGGATGACATCACAGCTGGGCGTGCGAACGAACAACGAAGGCATCGAGGAAGAAATGAGGCCAGGATCTTTTTCACGTCGTTCATCTGATTTCATTCGGGCCAAATCGTGACCAACGTGGTTTTCTCGGCGCTTTAAGGAAGTACACAGCGTGCGCTTCCTCTGGGACGACATCGGTCATCCACGTAATAAAGACAGATTCTCCATCACAGCATAGATAATGGAAGAAAATCTCCAAAAATTCAACGTTCTTAGTCTAATAGGGGAATAAATATTGCTTAGCTGCTCTCCCTATTTGTCCCTTTTTTAAGTTGACTCGGATGTACAGGATGCTGGTTAGAAAGCTGAGTTTATACTAGTGTGAATCTCCAAGAATTCCTCGATCTACTTAAACAGTTTGAGTATTTTTTCAGTCTCGTTCAAGTCCTTCCAAGTCTTTAAACAGGAAGTGATAGTGCAAAAATGTACAATCATGTTTCTCTTGGAGTTTATCTACTAAGTGGTTATGTCACGTATCGCGTCAAAAACTTTGTTGCAGAGTGTGATAATGTGAGAGATGTACGATGAAATTGTACAAAACCATACAATATCTTCTCAATTTCGAAAAATTGCCATGACACGTTTTCATTTGCACTGATTCACACAATACGATTTCACTGATTTTAATCCAGATGAATTTGGTATCCTTTTAGATGGACCTTCCTTATAGAAACATAAACAGAATTATCCTTGCCCGGAGAAATAAGCCGTGGACCTGTATGGTAAGCGTTTTCCCTTTTTTAACAAGAAAATTCAATTGTTTCCTATGGGCTGCGCAACGTACATAAAATGAAAGATATCCAGAGAACCAGGCACATTCAGACGTTGTCAAAGTTCGACTTTCCTTGAATCAAAACCCAGTCACTCAAATGTGACTTCGACCCGTGTCTTCGCATAGGATAAAATCGAAATGAATGGCTTTCAGGTACCAATTCATACATCCAGACAACTCGGCTGCTTGTGACATGGCTCACTGCTAACTCTTAAAGTCTCTGAAGCAGCATGTGAGCAGTGAAGAAGGCTGGCGGATATCCGCGAGCAGTTTCGAGCAGTCACACGGCCAACTGATGACAAATGCACACTGCTCATGTTACACACTGCCTCATTTCTTGAGACAGACAGCGAATGACTTCGAAAGACACCTGAGGAGACAGCGACGAGCCCAGGCCAGGGATGCGCACGTTTTAGTGGGTGTTCCAGATCCGAGGAAAGTGAATCGAGTGTATTCTTTCATGGATGACGTTACACAAGGTGTTGCAGTGGTATTCGAAGTTCTGGAACCGCCATGGAAAAACTGAGAGAGAATGTCTGAACACAACAGGGAATGTCGGCTTGCTAAACAAGGGAAATGATCTGACCTTAATGCTAGCTAGCAGGTTATTTGGAAAGTTTCCGGAATCAATCCAAACATTTGAAAAACATTTTCCGCATGTAACTGGGGAGCTTATCGACGAATAGCCCAATATGGTCGACTCTGATGACGATTACTGTGAGTAGAGTTCCGACACGTCTCGTTTTCTACTTTAAAGAAAATTCGATTCCTTTGGATCTATATTGGAGACTTCATGGATTTCAAATAACTGAAGTAAAATTGCATTTGCTACGTAAATCATTATGCGGTAAAATTATTTGGGGGAAGATGGAGGAGGGAGAGCATTGACAGAGCATGCTTCTGATCTGAATGAGTCCAAACGTCAGGGTCAAGAGCTCCAACTAAGGCCAAATTTGGCTGCCGAAATTCCCCCTATGAAACGTCATCCAAAAATTACGGGATCCATTGCATCTCTCAAAATAATATAATAATAATAATAATATATTAAATCTAAACGAAATCTGACTCTGATTTAGTTGATCTATCCGTTTGTTTACTTACTGAATGAATTATAGGTGGAGTTCTTGACAAAGGCAATTCATAATCTTCAAACATGATATCTTAAAGGCAGTACCCACAGAAACATTCGACCCTCAGCGGATAGTTCTCGCACAGGATGAGCAGCGGAGACGCCCTGCGTTCAAGTCAGTATTCTAGCGTGATGGCGATCACTTTGGACGAATTATCGCGCATGTCCGGCGTTTCTTTCGATGCCACAACCGCAGCAGAAACAGCTGTTTTGATGCAGTTCTCGCAAAATTCACCGCAATTTTTCTGTGTGGATCCTTTTGGTGCTTTTCTGTAATTTTTGTTGTTTTTGCAACCCATGATCCTTTTTTGTTAGCATTTTGCGGCATTTATACCTTTTTGACTATTTTTTGAATCTAGTTTTGTCAAAATCTCAATTTTCAACCATACTGCCTCTATTCGAGAATCCCATGATGTTTTGATTCCTAATTAACACCTATATAGATTGATTGATATATATTTTCCAGTGATTACATCTTTTGATAAAATGCGGAAAGGCTGCGGCTCAGAAAAAATAGGTAATTGCGCGAAGATTTTTTGACCCCGGTCCTCATCCCATGGCCTCTCGCAACTCGACCTCACCCGATGCACATTACAGAACCAGGAGCTTCAAAAAGGGGCGTTTAGGCGGTATCGGAACGCTTCAGCTTTACTAAGGAGTTGAGCAGCTTCGACATACATTTCGCGCTGAAATAGTCAAGACGAAAATTTCTGTGGGTGCGGCCTTTAAAAAACCGATGGAACCAAAGAGAAAATTCAGAAGAAAATTGGTGAATTTAGAGATACAAAAAACTGAAACTTCTGCTGTAATGCAAAAACTACTAATTACAATGCCGTTAACTGGAATCAGCTCTGTTGACTCAGACCTGAGATTCATGAAACGATAACCAGGGTTTGCGCGATTGATTGCAGTTGAGACTAAATGGGATAAGGCGTGGGAGTTAGTAGAGGATTTACTAGCCTGTTTTGCCTCTGAATGCGTTCACGTATCTCAGCCCAGAATAAGGATAACCGCCGATAGGAGAAGTATCCAATAAGGTGATCGAAACTTCGGTATGGCCGAGGAACGAACAAAAAAACGTTGTGGTGATGTCGGGTCTCTATAGTCATTGCCTTGATAGGCTGTACAACTAAATTTTTTTTCGTTTTGAGAAGGCTAACGTTCGGGAAAAAACCCACTATTTGCGCAAAAAAACACATGGCAGTGAAGAAGAACAAACGTCTTTTGATAAAATCTGGAAGGAAAAATAGGTCTAAATAATAGAATCGAATGAGACAAAACCGGAGACTGACCCTAACGAAAGAGGAAAAGCAGAGAATATACGCAGAAAAGCGAAGGAAAGAAAGGAAGACAGCTTAGAATTTGGAAAAAAAACTCCCATGCATATGCACTGGGCTAGAAAATAGAAGCGAACAACACTACGCAATTCAGAATGCACGGGTAGCCGAGAAATGGGATAGGGTCCTCGAGAAAAACTGCAACTGGATTTGAATTTTCGATCGAGTCGTTGCAACTTCTTCTGCAGCGCAGTGGTCCTCGCTCTGTTTGCACGCCGGGAAAATTTCCGCCGAGGTCGGCACCGGAACTGCACACAGAACACGACGACGACGCATGAGACGGACGCCTGACAACGCAGCCGACGGCGACGCGTGCGTGCGACACAGAAACTCGATATGCTTTCGCGTTTTGAACATGCATGAACATGCATGCAGAAGAAATAGTTGGAGATCGATTGTGTTTCGCTATCAATTGAGGTGCGAGCGATGCCGCAGGGCTGCTGAACAGCATAGGTTATGATGAGGAACACTGAGTAACTTTCCGGAATGCCATTTCTGTTGCGAGAACTTAGGATACGCTTTCTCAGCTAAAATTGTGCTCTGCCATTCATATTCTGATCTCGACAGAAAGCAAGCAGCAGCATGCGTGTCAAAACGCTAGTGATCCCGCTTCAAATGCATGAAAGTCTGCGAAGATATATGAGTCTTGCAAAAAAATCCTATGATTCTGCTGAACCAACAATTAATGAAACATACGTATCTCACTGGAATTATACATATGTAAAACACACAATACTGATTGGAAACAACGGGTGAGGAGAGTGGTAGCTCTCGGAAACGTGTTAAAGCGGTAGAAATCGAAAGAATTCCAGCACTCTGCTTTCCGGCTCTCAACTTTACCGGAAGAGTGTGGTCTCCGTTTCCTGGGTCCAGAAGCATTTCAACAATACTTCTGAGAGAGATTCCAAAACGAGTATACATACATATAATGGAAAACGAACGGATATTCCAATTTAGACGAAGGTTGCTACACCTGCACTGCTCCTTCGTCTTTCTCATATACGGGCATCGTATCGTCCCTAGATCCCTCCTTGTTCAATCCAATTCTATTTTATTCGCAGAAAGTAGTAGCACGCACCTAAAATTTGAAGCAGTGCTAATGCGATACAGCTATAGTTACGTACGAATGGCATGAGAACGTGGAGGGTATTGGGAATGGATAAAAGAAAATATATGAATTCATATACAAGAAAATCTGTCACGCAAAGCAGAAGAAACATAACCCTCGCTCCACTACATAGGAGTTGACAGGATCTCTGTCGGTGGATGTGGTTGCGGAAGCAGCTATGTTCTTATTTCAGCTGGTGCGCAATATTTTGCATGTCTGATACAAAAAGAATAGAATAATTTTCCTGCATGAATAACGTTTTGATCCACATACATTCTTGTGTTCCAAGTAAGTGGTGGAGACAGGAAACCAATAATCGAACAGTGGTTTATATGAAAAAAGAGAAAAACTTGATTCTACATATGTATCCTGAAAAATTTGATGCTGTAGAATTTTCACTTCCATTACATGCAGAAGTAGGGGCTCAGTGTGTGGAAAGCAGTAATTATCGTTCTTTGCGAATGCATATTCTCTGCTCAGAAAAAAAAGGCAAAATGAAACAACCATTTCTTTTTCTAGCTGTTTTTTGCCCAGATTGTTATAATTCTTTACTCAAAAACGTCGCCTTCGACTTCCAGGCTCCGACAAAGGTGGCATCGTTGGCCGAAGTGGAGAATAAAGAATTATAACAATCTGGGCAAAAAGCAGCTAGAAGAAGAAATATTTCACAGTTTGTTTCATTTTGCAGAAATATTCCACTGATTCGTACGAGCAATGCCAAGATTTAAAGAGAATCGAACTTGGGGTCTGTTGAAACAAACTGTTGTTACGTCCGGAATTTTACATGTTTTCTAGGAAGAAAACACAAGCGAGAAGAATTCGCTTTTGAATTGCCATCAAAGTGGAACGAGTGCGCAAAATCGACATGGGTAGCTGAATCTTCCATGCAAAGCAGACCAAATACAGATCCATGCTTTATGGACCCACACATTTTCATAGGTACTTATAAGTTTTTTCAAAGACTTTTAACTTTTCAATTTTTTTGATTTTTAATTTTTTATGTTTAATTTAATTTTTTTTTAATTCTTGATTTTCTTAGATGGGACGATATGGTAACGATATGGTTGATAGCATCATGCACATCACATTTAATATCTCCAACTTTGTTACTCTTTTAAGCCTCCATCAACCCTTCTATGGTCTTTTCTTGACATATTTCTTTGCGAAGGATTGCATTGTGGATTCTCACGATGTATATAGTAAATAAATAAATAAATAAATAAATAAATAAATAAATAAATAAATAAATAAATAATGCAATACTGCCGCTATAAGCAAAAAAGCGTCTTTTCCCTTTTCGTTGTTATTTTGGATCAATTCAAAGCAAAAATGTCAACGCAGACCAATGCACGTATTTTTCGAACAAGCATTCCAACTTCTATGAGGTTTTGCTCGTTAGATACGGAGAAATTCAAGCACAGCACAAGCGACTGATGTGAATGTATCCGGAATATCATTGCACATCGTCTTATCCTTCGTCGATTCCATGAATTTCTGGGTTAGGTTTTGCCTATTTTCACGAAATGATTTGCAAAAGCTGCTCAAGCTGTCCCCAAAGGCAGAAGAAAAGGTTGAAAAACGAAATGAGGGAGTGATTGAGCTGTAAGGATTGTTACCCCATCATCCATCCGAGATACAGATCGACAACGTAAGTCAGTGGTGAGTAACGCTAGAAAGAAGTGATCGCTTCGCCTGGCACACCGCTTCGGCCGAGTACGAGCAAAAGAACGGGAAGAGCGTTATTCACCGCTGTCACTCGCGCAATGATAGATGGCAGGACTTCGTGCGGCGACCCAAGGTTCTCGTCGTCCACAAAAACCAAACACTCGCTGCTCCCGTCCGCCGCCGCGCGTCTCCTTCGCTGGCAGAGGCAGCGGCCAGCTACCCGCCTTGGTTTCTTCCACGGGGCAAAAAGTCACCTGCAACGCTCTCATTCGGGTGGTTGGGGTGGTGCGGCATTGCTGCGACGCATGGAGTGGAAATGTCCGATTATCGAGCAAACCACTTTGTCGACTCGTGCACTTGTGAGTCACGAGTTTACGGGGTCATTCTTCTGGAAGGCAACGGGTTCTGGAGGCAGTCACGGGCCTCAATACACTATTGCCTTGATTTCTGCTATAGTGAAGACTAAATAAAAACTCAATCATCTGAAGAGTGAAGATAATTCAGGAACTGATGCGAAAATCTGAATATGTTAGAAAGAACGAGCCCTGCAGCATATGATCATTCTCCAAAGACTAAAAGGCTATCTGCTTTACGAAGATTCAAAATCTTGAGCTACATACGTGCTTAAACAATTACTAATAAAAATTACTACTGAATTACCACCAATAACTACTAGTAAGTAACTAAAATTAACTGCTACATTTACAGTACCATATTAGGAGTATTCCTGAGTATTGAGCTAAAATCCGCCAAAAACTGCCAAAATTGATGGGACTGGACCAAACGGAACTTCGAAACGGAGACCTCGAGCTCTTGATTGCAAATGCTCTGATGAAAACTATTCTCGAGCTCAAACTTCTTCAATTCGAGAATCGTACTACTAAGTTCTTGATGTCGCCCATGGCAATGACAAGCCCTGAGGTATTTTCTGAAAGAAAATGGAAGTTTTCCTGTTATCCTTTCTCAAACGCGATTCTTGTACAGATATTTAGAATTAGGAGAGCGAGAGCTTTCGTATTGTCGTTTCGAAATTTAATTTGATTGGCGACAGATTTTGCAGCAAGATTTAGGAGCGGTATTGCATATCCATTTTACATATCATCGCAATATTTTATAGATTTACAGATTTAGATTTTTATAGATTTAGTACCCATATAAATTATTTCGCGCTAATATAACAGTGGCGTGTCCTCGTCGACTTAGTGTTTTCGTCTTTTCCGCTTCAATCGCACTTCATTAGGTAAACAAAACGTAAATAAATACCGCGGCCCACTCACTGGGCAGATAAGAGCGTGTTAAAGGCATGAAAACGGACAAAAAGAAAGGACATAAAGACATTCTCCCTCAAAAACGAGGCCGCAGAGCTAAATATGTAAGGAAATTGAGGCAGTTATTCATTTGCGGGTGTGTAGCAGGTTCTGTCCGGAAATGAGCTGGAGGATTTACGGACACACACGCAGAGCGATGAGGCGAATATCGAGCTGGAGTAATGAGAGAACTCGTCCATAATTACGTAATTGTGCACGTGAAGCTATTAAGAGCAATACGTTCGGCACAGCTCTGGCAGAAAACAACTCGGCACGCTGCCATCCAGGGAGCACGTGCCACTGCACCCAGCGAAGCGGAAAAGGCAGCTGGGCCATTGTTCGTCGCCACACAAACAGCGTAGTGACCCGCTCGGAGTGAGGTAACACTGAGCGAGCGTGAGCCGGCGCGATTCGTCGACGTGACGCCGCGCCCGACTGCCACTAACAACATTGATAACAGCAGTGTAAACACGCAGTCACTCGGCAGTAGAAAGCATGAAAGGGAGCGGCCCGAACGCCTCGTCGCTCGTCGCTGCCGTGTGTCTCTTGAGATACGCGAAGAGCGCTTGACAAGGAGGTAAAGAGGGAAAAGGTTCTGAGAAAGGCGACGCAGACACAGCGGTCTGGCTCCAGTTCGGCTAGAGTTCGAAGATCTCCGCACTTCATCACAAAGACTACCAATTCTTCTGAACAGTGGATCGAAGGAAACGTACACATAAATTGAGTTGAGTAATTACAGGGTGGGCCAAAAATACGGCAAAAAAGGGTGATCAAAAAACGACTTTCAAAGCAATTTCGAGCTCTGTCACATGGCTTTGTTCAATTACTCTTAACGAATGTAATACAAGAAAACATCTAGAAATATCCTCCATCCCCTGAGGATCAGACCCTGAGACATCAAAGAAGTCGGAGGCGTCAGCATGCAAGTGGTGGGGTAAAAATTTATTCTCTATTTCTGAAGCTCCTTTCTGGAGATTCCCAACTCCTAAGGGGTTTTGAGCAAGCATATGTCTCAGGTACCGCAAAAACCTACTGATAATTATGACTGAGATATGAGCAATTGAGTGGTCACTCGACAAAACCAGTAGTAGGTCCTAAAATTTATTGTTTCTCCAGTTGTGAACAAGGCAAAACCTGAGTTCCTGGACAGTGTTCTGGTAAAACTTCCGGACATGGCCTTCCAATGAAACATGACTTTAACGCAGAACATCCTCCCTTGAAAGCAAGACACTTCTTGTTACCATATTTACGGCCCACCCTGCATAAATGTCCGTTGACTTCGTGATCATACTTCTCCACCGTGTGAAAGGTTTTAGATGGCTTGTACATTTACTTTGAAGAGGGATTCGTAGAGCATGTTTCCATCAGCTTCCGATTTACGAGAAAAAATTAAAAAATCAAAATTGTGGAATTTTCTTTTGCATGTTATACAACCTTGGACAAATGATATCGCCTTTAAATTGCATTAAACTCTATGTAGTGTCCTCAGAAATCCTCATTACCATTTCGCCTCATCTGTGCCAAAGTCGACTCTTCGAAAACACACTAGAACTTGGCCGACTGAACCGAATTTCGGGTGCCAACCAGTCTTTCGACTGAAACCATTTCCTAATTTGGATCTGAATGTCCAAGTTACCGCCTCATAGCCAAGGCTTAGCACTACCAGAATACTTCTTGCTTCCTTGGAACAATCACTCTTCGGAGGAGAAAAACTTCAAGGAGTTTGACGAAACCAAAACTTGGATGAGCCGCCTTTTGAACCCACAACGAACTCTTTGAGGAGAGCACCGGTTGTTAGTGCGGAAGAACGTAGAGGGTCACTGATCGAGAAAAAAATACCTCCACAGTTGAGCTGTTGAATATTTGTTTCGATAAAAAAAATCATTTTTTCGTCAACGGACGTCTATATTTCCTCAACATAATGATACATCTCTTCTCCCTTGACGCACAGAAAACTCCAGTGCGCCGCTCTCCCTCGCACGCGCTGCAGCAGCTGCGCAGCATCTTAGCACTCTGATTCTCTGTGCATCTACACTTTTCACTGACATCCACCGCTGTGGTGTGCGCGATCAGAGCTCATCCATTGGAATCTCCTGCAGAATCTCCTACAAGCTCCTATAATCTCCTTTTTTTCTAAGAAGAGATAATTTGGAGGTAATTTGTAAATTATTCTGTATTCAAATCAGAGAGGATTAAAAATGAGACCGAATACAAGAAGTCCAGTTTCGTCATGTTCTGAAAATGGGAGTACTTTTGTTTTGATACCCACTCACAAAAGTGGCACATTAATAGTTTTTCCTACAGAAATGGTTCCTTGTAAACAGATCCACTTGGCACTGGATGCGGCCTTTCTGGATTATGACAATATTATTTCTCCTTATGTATGGTATAACAGCCTCGAGTGAATATAAAGAGCAAGTAAATAAATAAATAAATAAATAAATAAATAAATAAATAAAAGAAAGGTATGTGTGTATGAGTAATAATACGTGCCATAGAGAAATGAAGAAAGTACACTTCACTCGGTTGCGTTCTCAGATTGCTCTGCAAAAGACAGCAAGAAAACTACCTCCAGCAACGAATTCGCCGAACACAATCAAAAAAGACGTACGCGTAAATAATTGAGTTACGAAATTGGATTCCGTGCGACTTGCCACTCAATTAATTTCTCAGTATAATGATGAATCATTTGCAGGATAAAAAACCCAAAAAGGGAAAAATTTAAAAAAAAAGACTGAAAAAAGGATAGAATGATTTCCGGTGACCAGTATTGTTAGTGTGCCACTCATGCGAGGCAGCGCGTTCGCCATATGACCCTTTATTGGAGTTATTCTTGAAAACCCTTCATATACATCTGAACGAAACCTTTGCGATCTATTAAATGCACTATCTTGAAGCCTCCCAGAACGAAGATGTCTCTCTAACATCAAAAACCTCTCCTTAAATAATGCTACTATGAACTTTTGAATTATTTCTGGTCGTTCTTCCTTTGATCAACGAAGAATGATTCAACAGCCCATTATACATAGATGAATGTCATTGATAAAAGCAAAGATAAAATAAAAGCAAAGATAAAGCTCAAAAGGGCAACTAGACTCGCAATCAAAGGGCGATTTGGTCTTTGCCCTTCATTCACAACCTTTCAAAGTTGAAGCATGGGTGACAAACGTTACCAAATCGTCATCCCAATGCACCGATGGAAGATTGGGTAATCTCGCAGAGCAGCTGGGTATAGACAACGTCATGTGTGCATAACATGTTGATGGGTGGCGGTTAAACGGAAATTCTGGGTAGGTTAACAACTTTACAAAGGAAATGGCACATCTCTGGAATGTATTCCAGGATTTGATGTCAGGCAAACCCACTAAAAAGCATATTGAAGTTCACACTTGAGTTGAAATTTAATTTACATAGATCATGTGGAAGATTTTAATAGTCAAATCAAAAATTTGGATATTCCTGAGGAAGCGTCAAAAAAAAAACCTGAAAATTACAACAGGGATTTTAAAGCACTCCTCTTCAAGCATTCGAATTTTCAAATTGCATCAGCAGTTTTTTTTTTCAAACTTCTGTACTAATACGCTATTCGTCCTTCATTATTATGTATATGTACTCGGTACTATTGCTTAGAAGTGCGAAAGGTTTCAGAAAGAAATTTCCGCAGTATCGTTGGTTACGCTGCGGTGGCGTTGTTACACTCCGGCAAACCAGCACAAAAAGACGCCGACACGACATGGAAACGGCGAACGTCTGCTTTTAGTTTTCTCGACTGATCAGTTGACGTGCACGCTCGAGAGGAGGCGAGGGACCCTCGCTTATTGGCTTGAGCAAAGATGACGACAGCTGAGTTCTGTGAACTAAGAAGGCATGGACAGATCTATGTTGAAACAAGTTATAGCAGCTCATAGTCGGCAAAATTGTGAAATTATTTTGGAGGCACGATCAAAGAAAAAGGCCTCAGAACACGAGCCGACGATGCGCGAACCCCATAGCCTCGCAACATCGTTGTGAACGGCTAAACAGGCGTTCTCATGCTGTCTGGGTTATGAAGTCGAGTAGGCCGAAGTACCGCACAAACACAGAAACCAGTTCCTTCGTCCGCGAGAGTATCAACAACACAAACGGCTCGAGTTTCGACTGCATGGCGTCATCTTTTCGCGCCGAACTTGGATCTGCCAGTGAGATCGCACAGTGCGTTGTTGCTGTTCTTGCTTCTTCACTTTCCTACTTCTTCGCTCGGCTTACTTTTTGCACAGCATCCACAAGAATTCTAGTGATATTTCTTTCTGAAGTTAGACAAATCAACAAATTTAATGGCAGTGGGGGAAGAGAAGCAGATCGTGGTGAAATGGGTCGACGATCTTCGTCTAAACAGAGGTATGTAGCACAAATAAAATTTTGTGCACTTAGTTGCATGTTAGGTCATATACGATACGAAGGCATTAAAATCGGTATAGACCAGTGGTGTACACAAAAATAGCCAGGGATCGTCGGAAAAAGTGGAGTAAAAATTTCGAATTCTGTATAGACATAATGAACGTGAAACCTACTGTCAAGCCAGAAAGTAAAGTGGAAATATGAGAAAACAGTGGAAATTTATGGAAATAGGTAGGCATTGCATTCGTCAATCACTCTTTACACGGCAATATCGAGGTCAAGAGGAGGCACGGGTGGTTGATTGGAAGTGACAAAAATACTAGCAGCTTCGCAAACTGTTGCTTGGTATTCACCAAGATGATAGATCATAAATCTATCATCTTGATGATAAATCACCAAGATGATAAATCAATTAATTGATTAATTGGTTAGTTAATCATTAGACAAGCAACGTGATATAGGCGCCAAAGATAGGCTAGAAAGGCCAAAACCCTGAAGCTTATAAGGACTATCTTGTGTTTAACGAAGAACAAAAGTTTGGATAATGAACACACATAGTTTGGATCAATCTGAATACAAATGAGCCGGATGACATGAACGAACGAACGAACAGATGAATGAATGAATGAATGAATGAATGAATGAATGAATGAATGAAGAGTGAATGAATGAATGAGTGAACGACTGAATGAATGAATGAATGAATGAATGAATGAATGAGTGAATGAATGAATGAGTGAACGACTGAATGAATGAATGATAGCAGTATCTATGTGAAATGAAAGTTACATAGTTAGCTTCGACTAGTCTAACGGTGTCAGAAGGAAAATCTTAATTTTTTTAGCATCAAATGAACAAAGTTTGGAGTTAGATAAGGGTTAGTTGTAACAGCTCTCTGCCAATAAGAAACCTAAAATCAGCACCAGAGAGGGAAATTGTATGTTTTCAGTGGAGGTTCATCACCTTCTTCCAACTGTGTGGCGGCGAAAACGTCGTGATCCAGTTGCAAAACTGCAAATAGGCGCAACCACACGTTTACACAACACTCATTCGCAGAAAAGGCGAGTCGAAGCAGTTTTCGGCGTCGATGTCGAGATTGCGATCTTCGCACGAGGTGCGCGAAACTTTGAGTGGCAGCAAATCCGAATATTGATTCGTCCACTTCCGTTTCTAAGTTGGTTTGGTAGTACGGAACATGTGAATGGGAACAGGGAAACCAAGTTCCCTCTCGCGGGTTGCGAGAGGGAACTCTTCCAGAAAAAAGGCTCCTTACAAAGCCATTGAAAGGCAGCGTCAGTGGATTTTCGGCAGGAGTAGCGACATGTCGCAACACTGGACTCCCGAAGCGGCCGATCCTTCGTTGCCTCCTGCGTATACGTCCGAGCTGGCGTTGTTTTTGCAGGCGTCACTTTCGCAACGACGGGTGAAATCGACTTGGGTGATGTCGCCGCTGCAGCCGCCACGCTTCGGAACGCTCCTCGACACTGGCACTGGTAACGCGACACGACGAATCCGCTGATAAGCTTCCGACGACTTCGTTCCTGCGGACGATTCCAGCTGCACGGGGTGCTCGCACGGTCGTGCTGAGCGGTGACCACGCGGCGGAAGCGCCTCGAGAAAGCTGTTCAACTCAAAGTGAGCAAGGGCAAAGCAGAAGCAGGTCTATTCTTAGTATCCCATGGATAGGTGAATAATGAAGAGTTAGGGAGAAGACTTCTCTGAGTGCGAAATAACGAGAGACTTGCTGACGTTTTTTCTCATGGATAGCACCAGAAGACCACTCACACGCTAGGAATTCTCCTATCATGTTTTCCGATTGTATTATCTCATATTTGGTACACATAAGCTATACATAAGTATTAGTCGTTCTCAACCAATAAATATGGCTGGCTTGTACAGATATATCTGACATTCCTTTTCTAGTTCTTCGCAGCACCTGCCCACTGATAAGAGTGCTCGTTTTGTTAGTTTATGATGGTATTTGTTTAACGGGATGTCTTCCAATGAAACTTTCGTCGTTTTTTTTTTGTTAGTGAATGCCATTCAGTGTAGTAATCATGCTCTTTTTCATGTAATCTAAGTTTAGTTTTATCGTTACACTATACACTATAGCGTACATTACTGTAAGCCTGTCCATTACATCAGTGCAAATTGACAGTTGTATGGAAGTTTTTAATAAACTAAACCATTTTGGTGTTTAAAATAAGAAATGAACGAAATGTTCAGGTTCAAATTTCCGAGCGAGAACTTCCCAAGTACGCCTTCCTGCCTCTTCGTTCAAACCCCACCAAATACATACGTATGGAGGGTGAACGTCCAGAGAAGCTGATGAATATTTCAAAAGAGAGGAA
Source organism: Ancylostoma caninum (assembly GCA_037903475.1). Taxonomy (NCBI): domain Eukaryota; kingdom Metazoa; phylum Nematoda; class Chromadorea; order Rhabditida; family Ancylostomatidae; genus Ancylostoma; species Ancylostoma caninum. The sequence goes on from JBAJFG010000341.1 coordinate 318,615, forward strand.
TCTGAGACTCTTAAGAAGAAATACGCAAAAGCGATGACAAGGGACGAGAACAGAGAAAGCGTCCAAGGCGTGCCTGATATGTACAGCTAATTAAACACTAATTATTTTACCACAATCGTGTCGCTATGCTGGAAGTACAGGGCAGCCTATGTGGCAGCATTTCGACGGAAAGAGGGTTCTTGCTACCTTATTCCACATGTTCATCTATTTGTGTAGCCAATTATATAGTTGGAATTTCGGCAATGTGAGACATTAAAAAGGGTGAATTCAGGATACTTCTGTCCCTGAGCCTCATTCGCATCTGTAATAGTTCTTATTTGGGTGTGTTCTAGGCTATTAGCAATTGGTGATATTGTAATATTTCTTGTTGTTAAGGTCTGACGAAGGCGTTAATCGCCGAGCCTAAAACAAACCCAAGTAAGGGTGAATTCATTAGGATGGTTCTTTCCAAGAATTTTCTGGGAGTAATAATGCAGCTGCGGATGTGGAGCGTTACTTCTGGGGTAAGCGGCGCTAACGGCTCCTGCAATTGCGTAATTGGGTAAACTGACCAATCGTAGAACTTGGCCGCACCCCCTTTCCAGGTATAACGCAACACACTCGCAGCTGTTAGTTAACAAGGAGCGATCCAGAGCAACTCGGAAAGGGAAGTATCGAAAAGAGCATCTTGCGCGCCAACAGGCCCTATGCATCGCTGGGCAAAGGCGTAAACGAGGTTTCCACGAAAACTGTGACAGGAACCTGACGCTATCAAGTCCCTAGTGGTCTAACAATGAGTAGTTGGTTAAGGATTTCCTCAATAATCGCTTGTTTTTTTATTTGTTCAGACTACTGTTTACGTAAGTACATACTGAGTGCGCCTCACAAGTTCAGCAGAAGGAGGTCTCAGGAGACTTGCTACTCTTAATAACTCCCCTATACTCATTTGAATGAGTGCTCATTCATTTATTTATCCACTTCTTTACTTATTTATTCATTTATTTATCATCCATTTTTTATTTGTTCATTTAATACTTACTCAATACTACGAATACAATTCTGACAAAGGACTGCATCGCGGATCTCATGAAGGGAAAACCAGGCAAGTACTCTCGGTTATTGGGACCTTATTATTGTTGCAGTACTTATTGAACGAGGTCCAAATTTGAAGAAGTTAAGGGGAAAAACTTCTTCTGCCTCATTTTCAACATCGTAAAGACTAATTGCTAGGCATCAAGTACACTACTTTCTCTGCATCTGCACCAACTAGGGTGTACCTACGCTTGTAGACAGAAGAAGCTTAAATATTGGATAAAAATTGAGGAATAATTAGGGACGATGCAAAATGTCTGCACTTTCAAGATGGTTAGCACTGTTTAAGATGATTAATTCTCATAAAAATTGAAGCTGCGTCAGACATCGATGCGCCGAAACATGCGACAGACACCACATTTGCACACAAAACACAGCAATGGAAAACAATCAGATTTTCATGGGAGAACGTCAATCAGCCAACAGGGCAGAGGCGGAAGACTTGGCGCAGCAAGTGAACACAAGACCATGCTAAGAGACAGAATTACTGCGTCGGACGAGATCTCAAGGCCAGCCAATTCTGCGCCGAGAGCGCTAGCGAACAATCGGCCGGCACTGCATGAAGCATGGATCGATCGATGGCTAGTTAATGGAACACCTCTGTGTCCACAGAACATGGATGTTCGGGAGCGTAGCGCAGATCTTCCTGCATGACCAGCTTGCGATGCATGTCGAAGATGGAGCAGCCGTACCATTGAAAATTATAGTGAAAAAATCTCTTCATACTACAGGGTAGAAAGAAATTATCGAATCGAGTTTTCATAGCAATTTCTTTCGTTACATCGTCCACTTTGGCTGGTTTCTGTGGTAATTTTGACAAGGAAATGGTGATCCTTCAATGTGATGGTACCAGCCCCTATAAACACGGAAGAACACAAAAACAACGCAGAGAACACTTCTACTTCCATCACGAAAACATTTCGCAACATGAGTTGGTTCATAGTCGAAATCACGGGATTAAAACCACAAACGACATTACTGATGTCAGTTCCTCGATCAAGGGCCTTTGGGGCGCTGAACAAAGCCCTGGACAAGGCCCGGAAAGAATTTTTAAGAAGTTCCAGTGAGCAGTGGCGAAAACTGTGGACAAGTTTTGAAAAGAAAAAAGAGGGACATTGGAGCAAAAGTGACCAAATGTGACCACTCAAATTCCACAATTTTGGCGAATAGTCTTCCTAATTTTGGCAGAGGCTGAACATTGAGGATCAGTTCGTTGATCAATAGACCCGTCATGAATCGTTTTATTTTATGATTGATTACTTCAAATATTTGTCAACAGATGTTTAGCAGCATGTTCAAAACGGCGAAAAAAAACAGCTTTGATTGTCATTCAGCCACGAAGAAATCCTGGAACAGCGCAAACTCTCCGAGAGAACAGAGGGAGCCTATTTCTCAACATACTCTATGGGGAATAGTTAGGACGAGGAGGTATTAAACGTTGCTCGAAACGAAAACCAACGAAGAATAGTAATAAAGTAAAAAAGCAAAGTAAAAAATGCTGTATAACAACTGTATAATATAATATTATATAAAGTGCTAACATGAGATTATCGAATACGACGTATGTTCTACCGCATCTTAGGCGAGCCACCTAACTCATCAGAAAGACTGTTACATCGACATTCTTAATCAAATACTCATAAATTTTCTTCCAGTTAAAACAAAACTTTCATTCCTATACACTCAAGACTGTGACTTTGTCCGTACTATGTACATGTGTACATATGACGGTTGCACAGTGGGGTGTTTTTTTTTTCCAAAAACACTTGATGGAACAAATAAAACAACTGTGTTAGTACACATAATATTTTGATATTTACAGAAAACTGAGTTGAATGAATTCATACATGTTTGTTTTATATTTATATTTTTATACATGATATTTTGTATTTCGGTGTTCACGGAAACGCGTCTGCATAACAAAGAGGCGATTGGAACTCCATTTGCCGAGAGGTAGTACATCAGCAGTTGGCAGAACATGCATCTCCATCCACTTACGGATTTTTCTAATTCAAACGGTAGATAAGAAGCAAGGAACTGCTAGCATAACAAAAATTACGTTTCACATGAGCAATTATCTGAAACCACATCATTTCCACAGTAGACATATCAGGGTAGTACGTATTAATAGAGCTTTGGATAGGCGGAAAGTGACGAACATGATGTGAGCATATATTGCAGGCGAATAGAGTATGAAAGAAGGAAGAGAAATGAAAAGCTTAGGAAACGAATCTTTCAAAGTTGTTCAACTGCGCAGTGCAGCCTGTTTTTGCTGGAACATGCTGAATGGGACAAATGAGGCAACACTGAAGAACATGCATACAAAATACTGGACTTCGGAAGACCATAGGGAAGATATACAGTTTCACTGTAGCTCCACGTTGAGTGCGTTAGATTTATAGGCATGCGATAACGGCAATAATTCGGATATTAGTGCAGAACCAGGAATCAATCCGAGGCGACAATTAAGTTCGTAGTAAAGTCATGGGTAAGCAGACAAGTTGAACAGCGCGCCGGCTCCATGGCAACCCGGTGACGCACTCTGCTGGGCTGGAAAAGTCTGCTAGACGTGAGCGGTTGCTCAGAAGCCCGGCCCATTCATGCAAGCATTGGGTGTTGGTGCAGCAAATCTTCTATTTCTATAATTAACCTTTTACTTCTTCTGCATGGAGTAAATGAACTCAGCATTCCGAAACCATGGGAAGTCGTGGTACAGAAAAAAGGAGACCACTCAGATTCTGGAGTTGACAAAGGTATAGCATTCAGTAAATATAGCCAAGAAAAATTATACATTGTAGAACACTGAAATACTGCCGTTGTAGAATACTGCAACCTGAATAACATACAAGACCACAGGAAATTCCTTATTACAAGAGAGGTGCAGGAGACCAGGCTGGCAAATCGGAATGAAACCTATCTGGCTTGAATCTTTGTTTGAGTAGGTGCTGTACCGTGTATTTCATTATTGCCGTCGACTCCAAGGAACGAAAAAAAACGAGAAAGCGAAACGGCTGCTCATGTTGGGCTTCAAACCCTCAACCCTCTGTCTAACAGTCCAGTATCTTCCCCATTCGACCACCCCGTCGCCGACGGAGTGCAGGAACGCATATAATGATGTGCTAGGATTTCCATTTTTGGAGCAGAGGGCAATAATGAAATACATGGTGTAGTACCTACTCAGACAGCGATTCAAGCCAGATGGGGTTCATTCCGACCTGCGAGCCGGGCCTCTTGCACCTCCCTTGTTAGTAATCATGAGGGGAAGTAAGCTGCCGTGGATCTCATGGCAAAGAGAAGCACCGGCTTCCAACACTGCTACTCCGTCACGTGTGCAGTATGTTTAGGACCAAAAAAAACGGAGTAGTTTTCTTACATTAATCAAAAATTTGAGAAACAAGTCAAACATCCAAACATTCGAGAATGAGAAGGCCCTAAAGCTCCCATTCTCTTTCGTACAGCACTGCACTGGTGTCCAATGTCGGAACATTTGAATTCTCTGTTTATTCAAAATCGAGTATTTTTGCTTTCGATCTTTCGATCGATATTTCGAATAAATATGTGGAAATTCTGAATGGACCAAAATTAGAGGACAGCACAGTGCTGTACGAAAGAGAAGAAAAGGTTTAGGGCTCTCTCATTCTCGAATGTCTGGATGCTTAATTTGTTTCCTAAATTGTTGATTGAAGTAACGAAAATATTCGGTCTTGGTTTGGTCCCAAGTTTGGTGTGTAGCAGATCTGAGCTTCCGATACCAGCTTGGTTGGTCCGTCAGCATCGATGAGGTTCACGCTAGGGGATAGAAACAGACTCTGTATCCCGATGTGGATTCTGCCTAATCAATTAAATCCACTTATTGGACAAGGAAGCACGCCTTTCTGTAGTACATATGGAAAACACCGCTTTTTTTCGAATAAATCATGTGTAAACCTTTCCCGGACATTTTCCGGCGCATCAAATGCACAATTCCTAGACGTTGACAATGAAGAATTCTGATATCCTCCTCAGATAAGCAATAAATAGTGGAAAGGGTGCAGTCCTCTAGTCTTGAATGATTCAAGGATCCCGTTCGGGCCAAAGCCACAATTTTCTCCACCCGTTGTGAATATTAGCCCAACAGAAATTGTAGGATGACCTGGCAGTCGCCCTTTCCTCGCTTTTCACCAAAAACCACAGCTTAGTGTTCGTGACTTATAGCCTCATATCGACAATCATTCCTCACGCCTCGCTGACCCGTTTATGTCTCTCAAATGGCACTCCGCCAGCTTTGACTCGAAAAGAATGACTTATGCAAAAACACCCCCTAGACTGAATACAAGTCAAAATAGAACCTGCTGCCGGTTGGCCTGTCCGCCGGGCTAGAAGGGTCCAATTAAGTAATTGTTCACGGAAAAACACTGGCTGAGTGCCGTGAATGGGTCAGCAGTTGAAATGAGACAAGCTTCCTATGGAATAATTGTAATTTTCACAGGTCTAGGAAAGAATATGAGCCGCGAAACGCTCAACACGTAGAGGTTGGGTAAAACGGAGAAAACAACTAGTCACATCTTGCCGTTTATTTCTGAGCTTGAAGGCTTGAAAGGAAGGATCCATGCTCACTCATGGGCCGTTCAAACTGGTCTCATTTTTGCAGTTGGAGAACGAAAAAGCATAAAATTTTGCTTTCAATTTGCATTTATTCGTTTTTCGAGGAGATGCGGGGGTCGAATTGGAGCAAAGCCAAAGCTTTACCCAGTCCAGCTCCAGGATCTAATGGATTCCATATGCAAACGTACATAAATCAAAGATTTCCCTCATAATCCTCGAACCAAGTCAAGTCCCATTCCTGCTTCTTCTGTTTTAGTGTTTTAGTCTGCCTTAGACTGATTCATCTTAGTGCTTGGTTGACATTTTTTAAAAATTTTCTGAACGTGCTTTTATTTTGTTTTTGACAAACCTTTTTCGGGGTATTAAATAAATGAACACCAATGGCGGGCGTAGAAAGGCTCACCAAAAGGGAAGGTATTGACATAACTAAGGTCTCCATCATTCCCAGAACTCGGATGGAAGCATCAAGCTACAAAAATATTAATTTGATATTAATCAGTCAAAAACAAATGTTCGAAAAACAGTAACAAAAATAAAAAATGAATAAAAAAATAACCCATAGCAAAACCTGCATCCACCACTGCTACGTAAGTACGTATATATGCACATACCTTTACTGGAACATGTACGATGTCAACACAGTGATCCTTCTCTTTGCATATTTAAATCATTTAGTTTTAACTCTAGGGAAGGTATGATTTCTCAACCTTTTATATATGTAACAAATAAACAAACAATACGACACTAATCCATTAGACCGTTTTCATGGACATGCACTACTTCAGGTGAAAATTCATTATCTGCTCTCGATGAGACACTTCAAGCGAAGACATTGAATAAATAAATAAATAAATGTAAAATTCAGAACAGCCCCTCGCAAGGGAAGACTTCAAGAGGTGACTGCAGAGTGTTTGGCGTTGATCCTTAAATTTCAGATGCTCCATACATTTGAATTCCATTGAATTTCAATGAATTCCTTTCAATTCATCTGAACGCACCAAACCAGGAAGGAATTTAGAAAGGAGGGAGACGTGTTGATGACGTGAACGTCACGTCGGACTGAATGCACGGTTTGAGAGCGAAAATACCATCTTTCCAAAACATGGAGTTCAAAGGAATCAGGAAGGTCGAAGCGAGGAGAAGAGCTAATCAATTGAAGGATGAATCACAACTGTTTAGCAGACGCTGATTTTAAAAAAAACTTCTCAGACACAACAACGCAGTGCTATCGACAGGAAATCCATAGAAGAAGGTGTTACAACGCGAAAAAGGCAGAAAAAGAACGGGAAAGCATTGTAGAACTTGCCGGGGACCTTTGACGTTTCTTGCGGTCAGAACGGCGCGTTCATGACAGCCGTGGCGTTCGCACCACTTGAATGGCACTCGTTTCCGTACACTCAACTCCGAATTGAGGTGATAAGTGGCCTGCTTCCCCGATAGATGGTGGTTTGCTGGCTGGACAAGGGAACGTGAAATTGACTGAGAACACTAAACCTAGCCCAAACTGTGGAGTTTTCCATGGATGGGGCGAAGCGAGATGCCTCACAGGCGAGAGACGCTGGCTCCGAGAACGTCGTCGTCGAACGAGCATTGCGAAAGTTCAAATCCAGTTCTGGCTCATTATGAAAGGGCTCAGATTTGCCTTCCGGCCGCACCCCTCAGTCAGCCCATTCCAGGAAATCTCGCCTCTCGAGTAAAGCGCGCGCTTTCCGTTTTCGAGCCTACTGGTTCTATGTACGTGGCCATGAGTTGCTCGATAAAGCAGCCAAGTGCTTGTTGTGCTCGAGCAATTCCCGCGGATCCAAAACAGATTGACCCGCAGCACAACAACACAACAATAAGCCGCCGGAAACGCCAATATTGCCGCAGAGACGAAAAATGGAAAAGCCGAGCGGAAAAGCACCCTCACGGATGGTGGTCATTGATCTGAGGGAAACGCGCGGAACGAGGGAGGACGGGTTGCTGCTGGCGCTGCACGGAAATGGGAAGTGTCTTTCCTATAGATGATGCCTCTTTGCACTTGAATCGACGCCATTTTGTAGTTGTCACGCTCTGTCAGACGAGATGATTCGTAGGCGGAATGCATACACATTTCCAAGGGTAAGGATAGGAAGCGGGCATCTAATGACACAGCGAGGCGCTCTGTTTGGAATGTCGAAAAATGGGATGGAGGAAAAGGACATCATAGAATGCAAGAACATTCCCGAGGATGGAAATGCTCAGGGAGATGTTGCCTGAGTGCGTCTTAGAACCTCTTTTTCAATGTATCAAAAGGGCGCATAAAAGTGTAAGAACGACGATGAAAAATATTGAAAATGAACTTAATAGTAATGTGATCCTGTAAGAAAAATGCAAGGTGAGCCAAAAATACGGTAGCAAAGGAAAAAGCACATATTCGATGCGTAATTTGAAGAGGATCATAGGATCTATATTGATTACTTCTAGGTAAAGTAAATGCAGCACATCATTTCGGAACATCCCCCATTATCTTCTCGGCCCAGTCGTGAACAAAGCGTAGCTTATGCGCCGAAGCATTGCTCTGTTAAAACCTTCAGCAACGACTTCCCACTAACCAACTGCGGCTTGAAAGCAGAAAATGATTCTACGGAGGAAAATTGCGTGTCGTTACCGTATTTTTAACCCACCCTTGCCTTTCTGCATTCCCTTCAAAACGATTAAAAAGGGATTGTGTGATAAGGGTAGAGACACTTTTCAGGACGTTTGCTCGCAATAAACACTCCTATGCATGGTATGTACGCAGAGTTTGTTCTATGATCAATAATAGTGGCTGAAAATTGTAAGGAAAAGTCGAAAAAAAAAGAATAATCCACACACCATTCCTTGCCGCTTTGGAAAAAAGAGACACTATTTCGCTAGTTCCGCTCACCCAAAAAAAGCTCTTTCTTAGTGCTTTATCTAAGAGGATCATCTGATGTGCTCATCATATATTGATCTGGTACAGTAACGTCATTTTTGGTGGACTCCTTTAGAAAATTCTAGTTCGTGAGAAAATGGCAGTAACATGGTAAAAATGGCAGAACGCTGGCAGCTGTGATAAGAAATAAACCCTCCCTCCGAAGTTTCCCAGGGTTCTGTATCATACGAGAGTGGGTTGAAAAGTTATCGGAATGACAATGAAAAAGAAACAAAAATTTCAACTGATTTTTGATCCTCTGCCTAGGAAGAATTTTTTCAAAGCAATCGAAATACCCGTATACGGCCGAGACAGACGAGTCGTTCTAAATTAACCCCCCTTGAGATAGAGATTCCTTGAGCTTCTACAACAGGTAAATTTTTAAATTAAAAATTTTTCAACCCACTCTCAAGCAGTGCCCCTATGTTAACCCTGCAAAACAGAACTAAACGAATTACGTAGGTGTGATTATCGCGATATGCTTGTTGAATAACCCCCTGGAGAAAAGCTTTCGAACGAAAATTTCTATTTTTAGAATTAGGGAAAAAACAAATTGGATAGTGCTAAAAATAAAGAAATTATAGTAGTGAAATTATGGAAACATAAATAATTAGACATATATAAATATAAAACAAACCTTCTGTTACAAGCCGGCTCTATTCATAGAACAAAACACCAATTAGGAATGACTATCGCAATTATAAATGTGCATTCCTTTGAAGCAGCAGAAGCACTTTGTTACTGGTAATGAGGTTAAGTTCTGCGAATGTTTTTCATGAAATACGTAGCAAACTACAGGCAGAACTGTAAAGAGTTGCGAACTACATACTCCGCCTGTTGAAGAAGTTCATCGAGACTCTACGCTGAACAGCGATAAGTGAAAGAAGAATGAGGAGGGCGGAATGGAAAACTGACAGGGTGTATGGAGTGGGAGAGGTGGGCTGAGAAGGAAAGGATGACAACCTGTGGTCATATTTGTGATTCTTGCGCTGCTTCTTGCTGAGTTTTTCATTGAACATCTCTATCAACATGTGTTCACCACACGAAGCATCTCATGCGAGGGAAAACAATATAAAGAAACCACATCCAAGACCCAACCGAGGTGAAATGGCGAAAAAAAAAAACAATATACAATAAAACACACATACACTGCTCTGGTGAAAAAAAAGGAAGCGTCAGGATTTAAGTTAGACATTGGCGGTCCTTTTAAATGACTGGACACTGGTAGGAATTGCTTGTACTCTGCAGGCTGTAGGCCCAAGTAGTCGGAACCTGCCGTATTGATGAAAAAGTGAGGCCTACATATCAGCTAGCTCTAAAAACACATACATAGCTTCACTGTCTCACCCCTTGTTATTTGTTGTCTGAATAAGCAGAATCTTTCAGGATCAAGGCCAGACTAGTCTCGAATAAGTTTACGCAACGTGTTTAGGTCAAACTTCTTTCCCCTCCAAGACAAGGATTTGAGGTCGAGATTCGCATTCCTTACCTTAGTAGAAGAGAACTTGTCATACATAATACCAACTGTCTCCATCAAAAGTTATCTAATAGAACTGTTTCGAACTTTTTCAAGCTTATCAACCATATTCCGTTTATGACCGAGTTAAGTAATCAGTGACCGAATAAGACAAAATAAATAGATAGTGCTCAGTCAAAGAATAGTATGAAGTATAATATAGTAGGCATGACATTTGGAATATAGTTCGGGAAAAAATCCATGCAGTGTGAAGCCGCGACATTTGCCAGCTTATCCAATTACCAGAGTCTCCTTCAGAAAGGCGGACACTCATTCGCTGCGCGGGTTATGATTGAGTTTTGCAGTAGTTCGTATTCTGCAAGGCGAGAACGTGTAGGCGACTCGCTTACGGAGGAATATGATAAGTTTCCAGCCCCTTCTATGCGCATATGTACATCCATACTACCCCTCCCACACGTCAAAAAAAAACTACTACTGCGGCAATTTCCGGTAATAAAGCCCCTTCTCCAGTGTTATGCAACAGTACTGTTCAAGATACAATGAGTTTTCCGAGGAAGTGCAAAAGGAAAAGTTCAAAAGGACGCATTGTGCATGTTAGCGCCTTTTTAAGGCTAGTTTCACTTTTGTTCTCACAGAAAATGATGTACGCAGACCAATTTGACCAAATAATCTTCGACATGCCACCACTCCTGAAAATGCAGCCCGACAAGGACCCGCTCACCGTTTCCTCTACAAAATGATCCCCATCCCTTGACATAACTCATTCCGCTGGTTCTAAGCCTTCCAGAGAAAAGAACCAGCACGAAATTTCTAGATGGCCTTGAATTGAAAGGAAACGAAGAACATCGAAAGGCACCATTAGCTCAGCTTTCAGCCAAACACTGCAGCGGAACGTAGGCGGCCATCCGAGGAACATCACTAGCCAGCAGAAACACTAAAGGGCAGAGGAATAGCGCTGATAAGCACTGAACTGTCTCAACAAAGCGATAAAAATAGATACGTCACGATGAGAAGTGGCTTCGAACGGGGGGACGTTCCAGGCAATTCGAATCGTTGGTAGGAATAACACCATGAAGGTGTGAGGTGAGAACAAATGTCTAACACGCACGAAATCTGCCGGATTAACGTCCGCCAATGGTTGCATTTATGAATTTCCCCGGAAAGGTCCTCGGCTTCCCGCTACACCAAAACGGGCGAGCGAGTTTCCTCAGAAAAATACGATGCGCTTTGTCATCTTCATCAACACTCGTACGAGAAGTCGACACAGTTCAGAAATCCTAACTGCATAGATTTGAACAAACGTTCCACAGCCGAGCACAGAAATTAACGTTATAGAATTTGCAAAGCTACACCAAAACGGACGAGTTTCAACTTCATGCCTATTGCTAGCCATCAAGGGGTTAATCACTGAACTATGCAGGTACACTCACAAGCGCAGAACATGAGAACTCCCGTCGGCTTCGCGGTGTTGCTGTTTTTCCGCGTAACTTCAGCGCTTTTTTCGAAAAGGTGAGAAAGTCCAATGAAGAGGAGAACTCATGAGATTCAGCATAATTTTCATCCAGTGCATATTTAGCGACGACTAAAAAAATCGTTTGTCGTCGCGGGTTACGGTATAAACCCAGCCGTTACAAATTGGAGCTGATTACCATATGAAATCCAGGTTCCCCGCATATGAATCCTAATTCCTTTGCTTCTTCCTAATGCTACGCTTACTAGCGATGTTTTAATTGATGGGCTGTCTTCGTTTTCTTTAACTTTTGCTAATAGTCGAGTGAAAGGGGATATTGTCGCGCACTGTATTGCCACAGTACATATACACTGTAATTAAACACTAATATGTGATTAGTTGGTCGATAATCAACTCGAAGCAAATATGTAGGTAGAGAAAAACACGTGAGCAGTACTGCTGTACTTTTTATGTACTTCGTGTGTGCTATTTCAGTCCTGCTAGGCGAAATTAAATCGATGCAGTGCACAACTCGATAGTTCAGAAATTTCGAAAGTCAATCGTACTCTATTTAATAGATGTGAAGAACCACGGTCGAAACGCCGACGATTCGAACAGCTGTGTTGAACAGAACCGTTTGAAATGATAGCGGTCCTTAAGAATGTGATGCTAGGTAATCCTTTTTTACAAACGTTCGGAATTGGCGACGAATAGCGCACGTAATGCAACCCTTTTGAAAAAGATACACCAGGAAAATACCAAATGCATTTAGCCGGAACAAAACGATCAGTCTCGTCTGTAGAATTTTTCCCAACTTTAGAACCTACAAATAAGTAAATCTTATTATAAATAGTAAAAAGTCATGTCACCCTTGAAATGATGCCTTCTTTCCCAAGGCGCTTCGGTTTGGCCTAAGCTAAGAGCCCCTTCGGCGTTTACCAGTGACTGATACATAGGCGATCCGCTATTTTTTGTGTTATGTTCATACCATTTTTAGGAATTTTTTCCATACCTTTTCTTCAAGCGGAGCTGAAAGATTTCATTTCTTTTTTAAACAAAGCAGTTGCGTCTTTAAGGTATGAGTTGCTATTTCACTGAAAATTCAAAATGGGATTAATCAGGTAGTGGCTAGAGTGGCTGGAACTGTATCTCCGATCAAATGTAATTATTAAAACAGCCTAGCGGGAAATAAGGATACTACGTACTGTGTATTGAGGCCGCTGAAGCAGTTGATGCAGTGGTGTATTTTGCTTTGCTTCTTGAATGAAGAACTCAAGAACTTATGATTTTGATACTTGGTTGTTGCAAATACAATTTTTGATATAACTTTAATATAGTTTTAGGTTGCTATGGAACTATATCGGATTTAGATAGTTGACATTAAATCGTCATAACTCACAACCAGCTAAAACTATACTCCTTTTGTTGGTTAAGGTGTCACTAGCACATCTTTACCGTCTTTACCGTCTAAATTTTGGTTCCATTTGGTCCGAAGGCAATTTTTTCGGAGTCAAGAAAATCTGCAGAACTTCGACTTTGTTTGGCATTCCCTCTAGCATTCGTTGGTGATATTCCCCTTTTTAGCACTGCATTGTTATTGAGATCGAATCCATGACACATACAGTTTCAGACGGAACTGTATGCTAACGACTGCACTTCGACACATTCTCGAAAAAACAACAGAAGTGAATAGGCCTAAATGTGAGCAAACGTAGGGAAACAAAAAGAAATAAGTTTTCAAACAAATACTGGTTGTGAGGCGGGAACATCAGTTTCATTTCCCCAAAGTATTATTCCAAAGCCCGTGGTTCGAAAATCCGACATCAATCAGCAACAACCTAGTATGCTCGCAAAAAAGGAGTCGTTAGAAAAACGAAGTATGAGGAGCTCGATGAAGCTCCGCCCAGAAATACAAGCGTTAAATTAGCGCTGATAGGCTGAAAATATGGTCAAAGTCGGACAGAAGATGATCGATGGCTAGGCTGGCGAGGCAGTGGCGAACCAGTTTGGCGCCATCGTGACACAGTCGTGGATCGCCACAATCTCGCGCCACTGAGCGCAAAAAAAGGATCATTGAAAACCGGTGCTGTGATTAGCGTGGAGAGATCCTAAAGCTGTGCAATCTTTGAATTATGGCTCGTGGTCAGCGTAATCCGGAAATTGCTGTTACACAACACGTGCCAAAATTGGGATGAGGCACTCGAAGCGATGAGCTGGAAAGAAAATACTGTATTAGCAGACCCCATTGATTGACGTTTCAATCAAAAAATGATAATAACTGAGAATACTGCACAGTTTCCGTCCAGGTGTCGTTCTGTTCCACTCTTTTGCAGTTATTTCAGGTCCATAGAGAATTGAATACTCTTCTCATTCCACCGTAACGCACTTGTACATATCGTACTATGTATTTAACAACGACAGTGAGTTACTTCTCGTCCGCAACAAGTCCCATTAAGGCTTTATTACACAGAACCGTTTGAAAATCAAGTCTTCCACCTTTTGCCCTTCTCTTTAATTCCTTTGTTTTTCATTTGCTCCATCAAATCTTCAAATGTTGCGGGCCCTAGCATTTTATTTTATAACCCAAAAGTCAATTTTGAACCTGATAAATTCGGGGAAACCATTTCTGAATGCATCGTCGCATTCGCTTTGCTCCTCCACCCTGCGCAGTATACATTGACTGTTTCATACATGGGTGCATACAGGATGGGCAGACAGAACTTAGAAGAGATTGTCAGGAGCATTTCGCCAACGCAATGCAAATGATCATTACTGCTTCTCTAGTGAAGCAGACCCAAGGAAAAGTGCCTACTTTCAACCTTCCTCATGCAGTATTGCATAATATTTCAACCATGGCACTTCCATGAAGGGAAGGACACGTCCTGACGGCTCACTTGCCCAATGTGCGAAGTGCCTCGATCTGGTAAAAGCAATGCCCTGATCAGAAAATCAGAAGAATCCAAATGAATGGATTAAACAGACCGTTCATTTAAATTTAAATTGGAATTAAATATTCTGGGGAGGAGCATTTCACAAGAACTATTCAAGTTATGAAACCGTCTTCTAGGTATACATGACATCTCATGAATATCAAGGCCCGTAGTAAAGTGTCATGGCGGTGAGTTGAATTCCAAATATCACTATCACGCTTTAGCCGATGAATGCATGCCAGCCCACATCCACGAGGTATAGGCGGTATTTATGGTCAAATTTGACGCGGCGATACACAATGCAGAACGATGAGAAGAGAAGCCTTGGGTGGATGCGAATGTTCCAGGTTTTGCCGTAGCGACGACCGCGCGAACAAACTGCGTTCTGACCTTCGCCGCATCGAGACATCGCGAAAACTTCGTGGAGTTTCAGACCGCGAGACGCGTCAGATTTGACGCGCATCAACCATAAATAGCGCCATAGGATAGCAGATCGCTCGCTGATAGAGCATGCATGCGGCAGCAGAGGAGATCATTGCCCTGTTGGGAGCTGATCGCCTTCTCATGCAACGGAAATAGTGGAAAAGGTGAGTAGACGCAGAGTGAGACATTCTGGTTAACTAATTCTGCATCTACTCACCTCTTGCACTATTTTCACAGCAGGAGAAGGCAATATATTATACTTTGTGAATGTGAACTGGCATGCAATGATCGCCTAAAGCGTGGTGATGACTTTTGGAGTTCATCTCACCGCTATGACACCTTACTACGGGCCCAGGATTCATAAACATTCTCATAAAGCCGTAACTTTCCTCGTGACGCAAAGCAATGAGTTGCCGAACGGAAGCAAGCACAACTGTCATAAAGAATTATCGTTTCTGAAATCTCCCTGATTATCTCCGGAAATTCCTCTTCATTTTTCCTTGTTTTTTCCTAGTTATCTTCGTTGAAACTTTGCATTAGGTGTTAGAGGAAGGACACAACTTTGAGATGATGAACATCTAAGATCAATATCGTACCCTTGTTGTAGCATTGCCCCACCTTCGTAGCATTATTGTAAATATACAGTAAATACGGTGTCACACAGAATCCTCTTGAAGTTTACCTATGTTCGTGGTTCTTGCATTAACAGTTTGATATCTGAAATCATGAAACGTTCATGGATACCAACAGATGCAGATGCATCTTTGGAAACATTCAAGACAATTTCTATTACTTTTTAGCAATTCCACCAATTGACCACCTTAGACATTGAGTAAGTAATTTGCTGAACACCCCAGGAGTAGAAAACGGAAATAACTACGTCATCCAGAAATCATCAAGCGGTTCCCACGTGGACCTTCACAATAACATACTATCATAACAGAAGTGATATCATAACTGATGAAATGCGGCCTTGGTTTGCGGAAAGAGGAAGGAAAGAAGCGAGCCGAGGGCAGAGCGAGCTGGCTCTGCAAGCAATGGCCTTCCGCGCGATGACAGGTCTCCTCGTTGAGTAAGCAGCCCATCACACCCGAACACCTTCCTCGTTGATAGAAGACGTTTGCGGGAGCGTGAATATTTACGGAAAATAGCTGACACTCTAAAATCAAGGAAATCATTGTAAAGGAGAGCCAACTGGGAAAGCATTGGTGACAAATCCAATGTGGTAGCGAGTAGATGTAGTTACGAAGAACTGCTTAAGAACGTAAGCAGGGCGGGAAGCGTATGATATATTAGTGACAAACAATGCGGACTTCTTAAAAGAATGAATATTCAGCTTGGGATCACTCCAGCAATGAAGAAGACTGTGAACTTACCTCAAGAATCATGTAGTAGTAGCTGGTTGTGTTTGACCACTTTGAAGAATTCCGTGCGGCTAGTTTATTGCCTACTCTTGATAATATATCCTTCGAACCTATCATATGCTTGCGTACTGCGCTAAGTCCACACCAATAATCATAGGAAATGTTTATGTAAGCTAACCAAACAGGCAACTAACTTATACAACACAACGATAGTGTATTTCCCGAACGAATGAGAGCTAGCACAAGTGCGACATGGTATTTGACAATGTCACAGTCTTATTTGATATGGCTCATTATATCCATAAGCTCAGCTTTGTTTGTTTGGTGGGAGGCCAACGATTTGAGCAAAATTAAAATAAAATCGAACAATCAGCCGTGATAGGCGAACACAGAAACCTAGGGCTACCTTCCAAGGATACCTCCAGAGGTTAGTGACTTAGACGGTAACGGAATCAAGACGCTACAGATTAATTGGCGGGACTCCGCTCATACCTGAGTGAAGTGCAGCGTGCAACTTCTGGCAGTTGGAGATGTCAGCAACTTGTGAGTGAGTCAACGTGACTCACCAACCAGTAGCTTCCAGTTCTTGTGTGTGTAGATTACGAAATTACTTTTGTGCATCTGAGTTTGGAAATGTGTACCCTAACTGGTTTTTGGGAGTACCCTTCGGCAACGCCCTAGTGTTCGTCCCCAGTGGAAGCTGGAATTCTCACATTTTCCAAGCGCGGAAGGAGAAAGAGTCTGTCAGTGGCAGGATCTAGCGCGAAGATGATTAAGATCGACCCCCAAACGATGAAAATCCTTAAAACGAGTAGGAAAGCTGCTACAATTAGCATAACAGCAGCAGAAGACATCGGTTATGGCGCGTGGCGAGGTTGTGCGGCGTAAACTTTTACTTACTTCGAACACTACAGAAGAGAGAAGTTTATTCGTGCATACTCCAAAACGGCAATTAATTTCGCACCGACCCAATAGTATAAATTGCCCTTGAACCTCAACATGTTTTCACAGGTTGCGGCTCCTATAACGTAAAACGGTGAATAATTCATCATCACGATCTTTAATGAATTCTAAAAGTACTGGTTTTTCCATTGTGTGAGAACCATTCGTAATGTCTCCATCCCAAGCTATAATATTACCTACCACACTACAAGGAAAGTATTGGAACGACAGCTCATTTTGATATGAGAGACGTGCGCCAGATGCAGAAATCCGCGGATCATTTTCCATTAGGACTGGCAAACGTGGCATATCACGCCAAACGATGATCCTGCACGACTGACTGGGATACTCCTGGTGCCGCGAAGCGAAGACTGGCGCTATAACCCACGTGGAGAATAGCGTCCTGTGTCGCTGGCGATGGCGGCCGCTGAAATGCGTCGACTGTAAATTGCGCTGAAGTATTATAGAAATGAAGAAATGTGTTGGTTCAACGTGGCAATTGCCGTCGAAACCCTAGTTGCTGTGGATATATCAGGAAAAAGGAAAGAGTAACAAATGCTTCCATGGATACATAAATGTAGAGTGAGAGGGTTTGCAATATATCGAAAAGGGATGAACACCACTGATTTAATCTATTCCTCACAAGGGAAACATTTCAAACCTGATCATAAGGGTCAACGTGTTCTGGTCCTGCTGCTAACTTTTGCTTTGGCTCTTTTGCCAAGGAGGTGGTTCAGGTGTATCTCAGTAATACAGTCCGTATCATAAATATGTATACGGCCATCCTACAATTATTAGGTTGGTGCATAACTGATGCGGCTCTTTTCGCGACTTCCTTTCTAGTTGAAAACTAGCGCTTCTTGAACGGTTTTTTACGTAAATAATCCACTTCTTTCACTGAGTAACTTCGCTATCGAAAATCGTATCCACATTAGCCATCTTTAGCTCTACCATTTCGGGAAAGATTGGAAAGTTGAAGCAGCAGTAGGAAGATACAGTCCTACAGATGAAGAAGGAAGAGTTCTACCATCAAATTTTGAAGATTAGAAACTTTTGGCAGCCGTGGAAGGGAGCGGGGCTCGATAGACGAGATTCCTCAGAAATGGAGCCTGCTCGTTTTGCTAATAAAATTAGGTGGAAATTCAAACATTGTTCCTGTCTAAAAGTTGGTGCGAACCCATGTAGCCAACCTCCTTGCTTTTTTGAGCCATTTGAGAGGAGGAACCATGGTCGAATGGTCCATGTAGAAGAGTTCGGACAGCATTCCCGTTGTCGAGCTTTCGTCCTTTTCCAAGGCTGCCCAAAAATCCTGGGTCTTCGAATTTGATGGCCAACCTCTTTTTTATCGGTGAAGCTCTTACCTTATAGATATAGAGAATCTTTCAAATCAGCCTTGCTGATTGGTCCATCTTTGAAAGGCTCGCTGAGATCGCGGAATGACTGTGCTACATTCTCAAATTTCCCGAAGTAATAGAGCATATTAAGGGGGATGTGAATGGAGCCTTCGATAGCACTTTTAATAAGTGAAAAGAGAGGATTGTTGTCATGAAAAAAGCATTTGAAAAGCTTCAATTTTTATCGAGAAAAAAGTCACGAAAAAAGCTGCATCAATTATGCACCAACCTAACACACATGACACACTGCACAGATGGAACCAAACACAGATGGAGCCACACTTATATTTCTTCTAGATTCTCACGAAGTCACCGTCTTTGAGGCTTTCGCCAGATCCTATCGAGAGTTTCGAAAGTCTCCTACGTAAGCTTTGAGGGAAATTTTTAGCTTCATTCTTGAACAGCAGTCTACGATACGCGTTCTAAATATGCCGTAAATAGCATTGACTAGGATTAGCCAAAATCTTTTCAGTCTAACTGGAGAATTGTCACCAAGTGGACGGTAGTAAGAAGTGCTTTTTTTCGCATCAAGTGACACATTACGAGAATCTGGATTAGAAAAAGACCATTGGTAAACAAAGACAGTAGCCGGCAAGTGAATCACCGAATAGTGATGATTCACGAGACGGTGAGAAAGCGTTGGATAAATAGAGCTCTAATTCAAATTGAAAATCCACAAATAAGAGAAATTAAGAGAGGGAGTTTGCGAATGTTTTGACACATGTTCAAGATATAAATTTCAACTTATGATCAAGAAATATAGAGGGTATACAACACTACTTCATGTGGGGGTGAAGTTCTTCTCAACTAATCAATTTATTGGATGTTGCTGCTGGAGGAGCTTTTTTGGTAATTGAATGAATAAATTAATAAATATGTGAGTAAATAGGTGCACGAATGCAACCTTTAGTTTATTAGCTTCTGACATTGATGACACGAACAAAATAAGCGTGTAACAATAACAGAAACATTGCAGAATCCCTTGCATAAGCAGTGGTGAGCCAATCGCATAGAAATACACTCGCATAATATGGTTGAAACCACAAAAATCGCAATATGATGTAGGAATAAGATTCCGAGAAGCTGTGGCAATATATTCCCTCAGGCCAGCAATTTACTGCCACTAGGGTTGAAATTGTTTGCTAGAGAGAATCGAGCTGCCACAACAGGCTAGCTCATTTCAGGGGGCGTTTATCTTACTTGCGTCTTAGCCAGAGTTCGGCACAAGCTTAGCTCGAGCAGAAAAAATTACGAAGTCCCCTTTGACCTAGCCAGAAATCTACGAAGCCCCCTTGTAAACAAACAAGTTAAAACAAGTTTGTGCGAAGAACAGTAGTTTCATTTTTATAATGTTCATCGGCGTGTCCACACGAGTTAACAAGTGCTAACAAGTGCAATGGCCGTGGAGGACGTCAACATGGCAGCACCATGTTATAATTTTTTAAATTTCCGGTTAAAATTTGAAAGAGGGTGGAGATTGCGCAGGTTTTGCCATTACTTTGATAGAGCAATACTTTCTGAAGACAACAGTGTAAGCGAAATCGGAAATATTTGCTTTTGGAAAAAGTTATTTGAGTAAGTTGTGTCGAAGTGGTGCTGGAGACTGCTTTTTGACTAATTCTTTTCGCTGTAACCGAGAGAACGCTGCAGTTTTCATATTCTTTGAAACGAGCAGCCTCTTGAAGCTAACCGCCTAGCAGAAAATGGAATAATTGATTTTTGGAAAAGTTATTTGATGAAAATTCTTTGGACCTGTGCTGAACCCTAACTTTTGAGGTAAATTTAGGGTTCAGAGAATTCCAAAGCAATATCTCCTCTGAAAATCAAATAATTCTATTGCCCTTTAGGGTTTGGCGAGAGAATAGTGACAGAAATCTACTTATAAAGTCTGGGTAGGATTTGTTCAGTACCAACGATACTGTGGGTACTGCTAGGAACTTTTTCAGCTGTAACTCCTATCAAAATCAATTGAATCCAATTCTCTTTGGGATTTAAATAGAACGCTGCCAGTTGCAGCCATGTGCCCAGTCTCAGCAAGATCTGGGCAGAACCTGTCGTTTTACGAGCGCTGAAAGCAGTGCTCCTGGCAGGATTTTCGCATAATAACTCCACAAACTCTTGCCAAAATCAATTAATTCCAATTTCCTTTGGCAATTGAAGGAAGTGTGGTATCTCTAATCTTCTTCAAAGTTTGATCAGTATTCTTTCAGTAACAACAATGCTGTAGTTACCGCTAGAAACCTTTTCAATTGTATTTCTTAAACAAGCTTCAATTCTGTTCTCATTTCAGACAGATTTTACAGAACCAATAGAAAAAATTCTTCGTTCAGTCTCTCTTCTTCACTCTTAGCTGCAAAGGAGTGGATGGTTAATCGACAAGTCCCAACTACGAAGTCTCCTTTGCTCACTTTATCTTTACGAAGTCCCGCTTGCCTTGGGTAAAGTTCCCGCCGAAGTCTGGTCTTAGCGCGTAAAAATAAGTGCTCGCATCGTATCGTTCACACAAAATGAGGCAACAAAGACATGTCAGGCGACGAGCAAACGGGAGGATACAGCGGATATATGTGGAAAGGAAGGAGTATTGAGCTCGCTTCTTAAATTGTTATTGTTCCAAAATCCAGCCAGCAGACTGAATCTAAGGACGTGAATATTATCACAACCTTAAACCCAGAATCTTTTTTTTTGTAGAATGAGATTGATCACATTCTTTCGCACGAGAACATCGTGAAAATCCGGATATATCGTGGATAACATGGGCTTTGCATGAGATGAGCGGTGGTCTCGAAATCATGTGTAGTAGAAGATATAAGAACTGGTGTTAAGTTAGGTAATGTGTGAAAATTCAATCTTACAGAAGTCTTACCCATATCTCTGTCCAATTTTGCCTTTGCGAATGGGTAATTCAAGCTTCATGTTTTCTGCCCATGTCATTTTCGTACATGGTCATGGTTTATCAAGACTCTTTACAGCCATGCATATTTCATGCACATCCTATGCACATGTATGCTTCATGCACTGCCTATGCACATCCTCATATTAAGGTATGTCTAGGCTAGACGACGCTTGCACGATATTTGTGTGTGATATAAAATGCCGAAAAATGTGGCGGATAACATGTCAACATCTCTTTATTTTCACAGAAAAAAGCAACCAAATCGTGAGGGCAAATGGGTATTTTTCGTGTTGAAAGAAAAGTCCTGAGCTTTCATCTTTAGAATGAAGCAGCATTTAGTTTCGAATGTTCGAGTTCTTACCAAATCATATTCTTTGGCACTTTACTTCGACGGATTTCCCGCTTTTTTCATTTGTTCCTACTACCCTGTTCTATTCTTTTTTCCCTGCTACTTAAATAGCTTAGCTCATTACTCTCATGAGCTACTACTTGAGTAATCAGGTTACCTAACCATCAACATTTTTTCATCAGATTGAGCACTTCACGAAATTTTTCAGATATCCGACTTAGAACCCGCTCCAAAACTACAGTACAGTAGCCACCCACTGGGCCCTATGAGGCGGCCTCCCGATGCAGTTACTACTAAGAAATGTAAGCAAACAAACAAATTTGCGTCTCCTTAAGTCTCCTCACTTTGACCACAGACATGAAATTTTATGAAGCGCCAAGTAGTATACATGGTCCTAGTTTTCTCAGTGGGGTTGGTATAGATGTTTACAGGAAAACTATTGCAGAAAATTGAGCGCGGTGGGAGCTAAATTCGCAGTATTACTCGGAAATACACTTCGTGTTCTCAGCACAATCCCACGACATACCAAAAATGTGTTTCCCAAAAAATCTCTAAACCAACATCGTCGTTTTCTTTAACGATAGTCCACCTTCCGAATGGAAGTAACATCCATATTAATGAAACAACCTCACTTCAGTTTTCATGTGCTTCATATCAGAAGTTTTTGTTTCAGCTTTGCTGAAAAGCTTAGAATTAAGCCTGGATTCCATTAGTTCGCACGTATTCCCTACTTGTACTACTCTGACGCACCACGCACCATCGATCGATGTATTGATTACTCTGGAACAGCTACAGTCCTTCTTGAAAAGATACAGGGAACTCCAAACGGCCGTGTGCAAGGGACGGGACTGCGACGCAGCGTTGCACTCGAGTTTTCTGAAGGAAGACAACAAGAGCCACACGCAAAAACCCTGTGTCTCTGCCCAAGAGAGCCGCGCCGCGGTCTACTCCCTTCCACACGACTGTTTTGATATTAACGTGTCAGTTTGCACCTTTCTAAACGCACAGAACTACCGAAAGCAAAGCGTCGCCTTGGTTTGGGACTTTTCTCTCTACATAGTTCAGCCAATCCGGACCATGATGTATAGAAAAGGATGCCATAATACATTTGTAGAGTGACCAGAGACTCGACCATGCTATCGAGACACGGCTAACATTTGCCCACTTCGAAATCTTTTAAAAATTCGAAGCCTAGTACGCTAGCATGTTGTAGTAGAGAGAAACAGTTGAATGTGGAGCGCTTCTTGAACGAGCTCAGCAGAATTCCAAAAAAAAAGTGCAGTTGGAACTGCTGTAGGTGTTGTGGTGGCGAAGATCAATGGTGGAGCAGCAAGCGCACGCATATAGTATTCCATTAGGACGAGCGCCGAATGGCCCCGCATCGAGTGCGAAGCAAATTGTCGTCTCGCCGTAGGTTATCATTACTTCGTATGCAATTACACCTAATACAAGGCTTCAGGGACGGCTTAGTTCTTCTTGCAAAGATTACTGCGGCCTGGAGACGTCGTAGACACCAGACTGCTCTGCTATGTATAAGAGCTGGTTTCGGTGTCGAGGTGGGATCTATGGACAACTCCAGAGGGAAGCATACGGGGCCGTCGACAGTGGATTGGACGCGATTCTGCACAGCTTATTTTACTTGGAGGCAGCACCCACGGAAACTTTTGCCTTTCGCACGGTTATTGAGGGCCGCTCGCACGGTATTGGAAGGTGTTGTGCATCCTGTTTATCAACGCCTAGCACATCATCTGGTGGCTTCCATTTTTTATTGGCGGCCCATCCGCTGTTGTCGCGGCCCGCTCGCACGAAAACCCCGCACAGAAAAACGGCCATGACAACCGTGCGAGCTAGCTGCGACAGCCAAGCGAGCGGCCCGCGACGTGGCTGCGAACCGCTTTGCCGGGACCCACTCATTTTCGAATGAGTCGTTGCTCCAAGCACACTAGAAGGAGCTGTTTTGCTGCAGTCTCCGTGATATTTAGCGCACTTTTTTCCACTATAGGTCCTTTTGCTTGTTCTTTCTGTAATTTTTGTTGTTCTTGCAACCTACGACCATTTCGAAGCAGCATTTCACGGTGTTTTTCCCTACTTGACTATTTCTGCATCTAGTTTTTGTCAAGATTCCAATTTTAAGCCATTATTCCTTCACTAGGAAACTCAACGATGTTTTGATGCCCAAGTAACACCTTTGTACATTCATATGCATTTTTCAATCATTATTTCGTTTGGTAAGGTGCGGAAACGTTGCTTTTCAGAAAAAAGAGTGATTTTGCGAAATTCCGGCCTCTGAAACGACGGCTTTAACGATCTTTTGATCTCGGTCCTCATTTAATGGCCCTTGCAAGTCAACCGTCGACATTAACTAACTGCGAGCTTGTAAATGGAGCGTTTCAGTGCTATCGGACCGTTTCATCGCTGTAAAGATGTTGAGCAGCCACAGTACCACCTGAATACGCTGAAAATCGTTTTCGTTGGTGTTGCTTTTAAACTATGAAATTATTCGAATAGTGTACGCATTAACGTGGCGATTGGGTCACAAAGAGAAAAGCACGAACCACAAGCTACATGCTGTAATTTTGGACTTCCGGTATCGACATAAAAATAAGTGACGTTTTCCGAGCTGTTGTTCGGCTCTGCTGCGACTGCAAAGGTTTTCCTCTGTCTTTTCGACATCACACTATCAGAACTCTAACATAAGGCCACCTTTACCCGTATTCCATCACTAAGGCGAGCCTTGAATGATTGCATTTCTCATGTCTAATTGCCAATGCGAACCTACACACTCATGATTGCGATCCAGAAAGTGAGCGAGTTCCACGATGTGGTAAAGGAAAAAACATTCCACAGTGACGTTGAAGGCAAATGAGAATTAAATCCTTAGCACGGACAGGTTTATTCTGTTGAGCGGGAAAATACAGCCAGAAAATTACCATAGCTTTGCAATAGTTGTGCATTCAGATTGAAAAATTCAAAATCTGATTATGAAAAGAAGTCAGTTGCACCCGCTCTTTGCACTATTTATATTCAACTCAGGCATCACTTTACCTAGATAAAAGTTTGGAAAAAAAGCAAAAACATCAATTTGGTCGTTAACGAAGGCCAATTTCGTAAGTAAAGTACATTGAGTAACTTGTACATGAACTACGTAAACAGTGGTTCAACAGTAACAGTTCTCAGGTTGAGTACAGGACGAAGAGTTGAAGTGGTTCATCCTGCGATCTCGATCTCATCACCTGCTCCGCTAGGGCTTCCTCGTTGGCTGCTGGACGAGCTCCATCGGCGATCACCCCTCGTCGGTGGAGTGGTGAACCTCACATCCACTTTCTCGAACACCTCTTCTCCTCCTAAAGCAAAATTAGGAGAACATTACGAGACTGAGCTGACGGCGATTGGGCGGCTTCTCTGTTATCTGTTCACACGAAAGTTACGGTTCAAAATTGCATTTCAAAAAAGTATGTGTACTCGTTATTATACATGTTGGATTACATGGATAATGAACAAAAATAATGGCCGCTGTCAGCTAACTTAGTCAACTGCTAAATGCAATGGAGACATAGGAACATCTGTTAAGATGCAGTATGCGGCCCAAATGTAGCAGTACAGCAAAAATGCTGCTTTTCACCATTGATGGCTGAATTTCTTTACTCCGTAGTTGCTTAATTAGTTCATCAAATTTACGCCATAAAAAGAACTCGTAGCACGTTTCTAGCAATGGAGAGTTCGACTTACCATCTCCACCGCCACCATCACCGTGGTTATCGACATCGAAGTCCCTGAACTTGTCTTCAATCTGTTTCGGCGAGAAACCTCGTCCTCCGGAAGGCGAAGGAGGGCGTGTTGGAGTGCTGCTGAAGTGGTAGCTCTTATCGATTGCGATGGAATACAGAGAAAAAAGGGGAAAAGGAGTGCGTCCTATACCTAGCACTCCAGTGCACCCTGTACTGTAAGTGACTTTTGCTATCAGCTATATGGTGTGCACTACTGTGAACTTTGCTCTGATGAAGAAAACATAACACACCCTCGATCAGGCTCGGCGAACAAACCGCCCCATTTGCCCCTGCTCGACTGCTCACTGAAGGCAAAATTATTTCTCCACTGGTTCTGTATAGTCTGCATAAGCAACACTTAAACTGTTAGGAAAAACAACGCTTCGATTCGGTACTGCAAACTGTGCTACTGTACACCATGCGAAATATCATACCAACTACAACAAACAATTATCAAACACATAAAATGGTTGCACCTGCATACAGTAGCCTGTCCAACTGAATATAGAGAACTAATGCACTGGGAATGTGATGTGTGGAAGGAGCTCATGAATCAATTTTACTCCATTCTTTTCACCTGTGCTTAAAGGGTGACAACAAAGTCTTTCCCCAATGACTTTGGAGCAGTTAGCATTCTATAGCATTCTGTAGCAATAAGCATTCTTGCGCTTTACCGGGGAAACCATCATGTGCATGAAATGGATTTAATGTCGGCAGAAACCTTCAAGATACGACCGATAGTCAGCTGTATAGGTGGCCTATCCGACAAAATTTCATGGTTTCTTAATAAGATCATGATAATAAGGTACCAGGTAATCTCTTCAACACCTACGAGCTTGTCGATCAATTTCGAAAAGCAAATTTTGAACAGGATAGTGTTATCGAGTCATTTGACGCTACATCGCTATACACTAATGTTCAATATAATTCAACATCAAGATGGGGTAGGGTTATCATCTGGAGCATTATCTACTTCGGAACAGAAAGTAAAGAGTAAGTGTGCAAAGATTGCAGGAATTCCATTGTGGATTGTTTGTGATTTACTCACATGTGAGTCAGGCAAATGTTCAGAAATATTGTGCAAACATCTCTTTTCGACATAAATTGTGTCAGTACTACTGTGATTAATCCAATTAACATCGAGGTTCCACATGTGGACCCTTTTTTGTAGGTTGTTGTCATTACGCCAAAGTCCAAATTTCGACCTCATCTGAGAAAAACTATTTTCTTAAAGGAATCGTCGAAGAATTGGAGCCACGTTCCCCTGTACCAATACCGTATGCGTGGCAGTAGGACATATAAAGACATGAATTGTTCAACATCACTTTGGGAGAAGTTATGGACGGGAAACCTTTTGTTGCAATTCTTATGTCCCCCACTGTACTTATCAATCTGTCTACCTAAATGCGTCAATATGTGCATAATATATTCGAGAAACCGTATCGTTTTCATACCCGTGCCTGCACTATTTGTCTGGAGGGAATTCCTAACATGAAAAAGCTTTTCTGAGAGTGCGTTACAGCTCATAGAGGTTATGGTACCACATAACCAGCGTCTTCTAATGGCAGGTCTCGAGAGGAAATGTTTCAAAAAACCCAAAAACCCAAATCCCTTGCTTGTCAACTTTCTGTTTGCCGTTACACCACGAACCCCAAGGGAGTCTGCATAGCCCCCATCCCATACAACAACACAGAAGTCAGATCATGCAAACATCACCAATATAATCTATGCCACTTCACTTGTACTTACCCATTGCCGTCGTTGTTGTTACCCCACCCGTTATAGTTGTTGTTATTATTATTATTGTTGTTATTATCCCCATTTTCACTGAATTACACGGACTGAGGTGCTGAGTAAGAGTGCTCATAGAACAAACTGTGAAGAAACCTACCTGTCTCCTCCCCACCCACCTGAATTACCGCCAGAGCTGCCCTGACTAAATGAGTTCGTAGAAATCTTGTGAGGTTAAAAAAATGGGTTGAAAACACTGGCAACCAACGCTAGCTTTAATTTTGTCCCTGATTGGTTTGATGCATATCACAACGCATTATCCTTCAGAATGTCACCACACTTCCATATATAATACTATGAGAATAAATGAAAAATAACTACTTTAACCAGGCGCGGCTAATATTAATCTAATGGTCCCCGTTTTTTTAAGCCCTCAATTGATTCTATTAGTTATCCTTAAACGACAACGCTCCAATGCAGAACACAGTCGAAATTGCTCAGAGGGAGAAATGAGCAGAAACAGTCTAAATTCGTGGAGAAATTTCATGTTTTTTTGGAAATTTTCTTCAGGAAATGACAGAAATGTACCACCTCCTGAGATTCGGCAAAAATGCCGATTACATGTATGTGGCATATGTAATTCCACTATGGTTCCTACAAATTGTGGGTTATTCTAGAATCTTAATGAATCTGAACGAGTAGAACTCGCACAATGCTCTGCTGATTTCTTCTTCGGAGGTGAATTTCCTCTACTGTTCAGAGGAGAGTGGAATTTCTCTTGACTTTTTCTGCTTTACGAGTTCATAGTAATGGTTAGGAAGATGAGGAAGAGCAGTAATTGGACCCATCTTTCGATCGCGTGCACCAGTAAACTTTCACTATAAAAATCCTTGCCAGTATTTACAGGAAAGCAAGCACTTTCGCCTGGAGTGAACTAGAGAATACATTAAAACTCACTCGAATACTGGGTTGTCGCCTACATTGCAGCGATCGTGGCTGCAGCAGCACAAGCTGACAGGGACCATTTGGAAGGTGGTACTGATACATTTGTCACGCGCCAGCTGTAATATACTCCAGTCATCAGTGATATTCCTTTTGGAGCATCGGCGAACTAGCCATGCATCTCCACGTTGAGCAACCGGCTTTAACAACATCTACAACCAAAGCAGCTGACGCAGTCATGTTGTAGCAGTAGGCGCTGGCAGGACACTCCTCGACGGACTCCCCGACGGACTGCATCCGGAGCAACTTCATGCCCTGAATCGACTTGGCAGTGAACGCAGGTCGGTGAATTTTCGCTCTATGCAGCGAAGGAAACTCACATTGTAGCATGTCAGCGAATAAGCCACGGGAAGCAAGAAAAGCAGTGGAAGTAGCAACATCCGAGGGAAGTTGAGTCCTCCTGTTATTCCCTCAAAACGTAAGTCTGCATTAAGGAAAGTCCCAATTTCATGAAAGATGCAATGAAGCCAGTGTGATGCGCCTTCACTGCCGTTTGCTTACGAGAACTGCGTTGATGATATGTATGAAGATGAGAGAATTAGGAGCAGAAACTGTAGAGAAAAACATGTGAGCAAGCCTTTCTCCGACTAGCACATTAAGGTCGGTCTGAAAGCCTTGCACTAAATTCTACGCTTTTTTTTTCAAACAATCATAACATTTTGCAGTACAGCTGTTCTCAGCCAAGATTGTTAATCAGATACTTTTATTCGCCAGTCCAAAAGGCCTACGTTTCGACGATATCGCCTTCGTAAAAGCCTGAACAAGTCTCATGTACAAAAAGCCTACCCTCTCAAACGCCTCATCCTTATACTCACTATTCACTCAGTCAGCTACCCAAGAACATAAGCCGAATACAGATAGGTCAGTGCTCACCTCGGCATAGTTTAACTATTATTAATTAATTTCATTGTAATATGATTATAATTTAATTAATCACGTTCACTGCGGCCATAACATTATTGTTTATGGTTTTTCTGCAAATTTGTATAGTTGAGAAGTAGAAGAACATTCTATCACATACTGCTGCAAAAGAATTCAATTCAAGAGCAAGAAATTCTGGATCGAGAAACGAATTTTGGTGCAAGACTTTAGAACCAACTTAATACATTATAGATATTCATGGTGAGCTTGAGTCTGTGCTGTTTCTCTCAATTGCGATTCCCCCTAAATCTAGTATTTTTTGACATGGTCTTCCTTCAAACACGAAAATAATTTTGTTACTCCTCGCGAGGTTTGCTGCATTTTCTGCAAAGACATCGAATAGCCCAAGTTATAGTAGAGAGTTTACATCGGACCGTATAAAAGTCGAATAATTTTGTTACTTCAATTATCAATTCAGAAAGCAATTCAAATACCCAGATATTCGAGTATAAGAAAGCTCTAAAGCTCTTCTTCTCCCTCATGCAGCACTGAATTGGTCTCTAATGGTGGGGCGCTCGATTTTTTCATTTATTCCAAATCGAATGTTTTTGCTTTCAAATATCGAATACTTCGAATGAATGGAAAATTCGACTGATCCAACATTGGAGGCCAATCCAGTACTGTGAGGAAGAGAAGAAGGGCTTCAGAGCTTTCTCAATCTCGAACACCTGGATGTTTAGATTGTGTTCTGAAATAGTAACTGAGTGACAAAATTGTTCGATTTTTATTCGGTCCAGTGAATAGTAGAGCGTGTGTATAACAAAATTTGAGAAGCGGCAGCTTTCAACTCTCGAAGACGTCAGGTATGTAGGTAAAAACTTGGAGAGCAGGAGACATGGATCATGCCTCCAAGTCGTTTTTACTCTTAAACTCATTTGTATAGTTGATAGTGGGGACTTGACTTTCCAGTAGGCCGGCTGGAAGATTTCAGGTGGGTGATTTCGAAACTAAGTATGTATGCACTACTGGAACCAGCAAAATAAAATGGCCGTAGTAGCCAATCGCAGCTATGCTCAGTTTTTCCATCGAATTTGATGGTTTTACGATGAAAATCCTTGAATTCCGATACTGTTAGTAATCACGGCGGCGCAACATACGTAGCAGGCTGCAGTAGGCTCTCAAGTCTGCAAAGTCTTCTGTCCCATTACCGTTCACCGTATTGGCAGCACTTTCTTCTGGATTAGAAGATGTGAACAGTAACATCAATGTAATCAGGCTGAATACAGAAAAAGAAATGGAAAAATTTTGAACGAGATACGTGACCAGCGTAGGAAAGGAATGTTCTGTCGTTAAAGAATTATTACACTGTAAGGATATGTAGATGAGAGAACGCCAAGGAAATGTCACCATTTCGAAAACCTTTGGTAGCAAGATTGAACAGAGCATAACTATGGAGTATTACAATTATGTACCTATGAAAAACCCATTTTTGATGGTTTTTTGTTTTTTGTTTTTTTTTAAATTGTCGACTCAGACAAATTGTCGAAAGGATCGCAGCAGAAAGAGATCGCGTTCATGTGGTTAAGGAACGAGAGACGCAGAGGCAAAAATTCTCGAAACGATCGCAGCAGAATGTTTTCTGCTGCGGTCCTTTCGAATCTGGCTGGGGTGGTCACACAGAATAGAGTTGTATGGGGAATGATTCGGAAGGACCGCCGGAAAACAAAAAGGACCGCAGCAGAATGTTTTCTGCTGCGGTTCTTCCAAGTGCAGAAGGACCGCAGCAGAAAACCGGAGGGAGCTCAGCAGAATGCAATGAATGAGCGTTATCATGCCCTTCTCATGCACGGAGCTCAGTTTTGTTGCGACCAACAAAAATTCAGCGGTTTCGAAATTCAGATGGGTGAACAAGCCTGATCCTGACTTCCACCGCCTTGGGGTGGCCTGGCGGTTACCTGCTGGCAGCCGGCACTGTGCCCACCGGGCCCCAGCACAGCTTGTCTGTGGGCAAATGGGAAAATTCTTCATAACCAGTCCTGCCCACAGATACACCTTCATAATAGTGCGGTTTCTCACATGTGCGGATTCAAAATTTTCCCTAAGTTTGCAAATGTGTTTCAGCGGAAAATTGGCTTTCTGAGTATATCGGACCGCAAAGGCAGTGACCCTCAGCGAGGTTGTCATTTTTGCTTGTGGGAACCGCCGCGTGGTCGTCCCACGGGAGTGAACTGGTTGCGTAGCGCAGTTCTGCGGAACTGGCTTATCTCAGTAACATTCGGAAGGAACGCAGCAGTTATTTGTAATGACCGCATCAACTACTCGAAAGGACCGCAGCGGCTGTCCGGACGAAATGCAGCGGGAAACCGGTAGAACCGCAGGTGTGCTGTCGGTCCCTCAGGTTTTCTGCTGCGGTCCTTCCGAAAAATTTCCAGAGGGCTTGCTTTCCGAGGACGAGAGTTCTATACATGGGGTTAACAAAGACTTGACGAAGTTCAAATAGCAATATTTTACAAAAACATTGCCTGATACGTATGAGTATATGAAGGTGTCCGTCGGATAATGTGAATGATGAGAAGCAACTGATGTGCTATCAAATACTTACGAACTATGTAGCTTTTCTTGGAACTAAATATGAAATTCATTGCCGTAATTAAAGTAAGAAAAACAGTTAACAGTACTTGTACAAGTTCCTGTTAAGCTGTATATTTTGGGAAAGTGTGAAAGGAGGATAGATGGATTGTTGGCAAAGTACGTTCATCTTCGATTTGTATCGAGATGTTCACCCATTCATTGTGTATCACAGGTGGAACGCATTAGTGCGTCACAAATCGCATGTTTCCGACTCGATTGTGCGTTTTTATACCAAGTGAATTCATAGCATTCGAAAACAGTCAACTTGCTGCCTCCATCTCATGAACGAACACTCCGCTGCCTCTCTCCAGTACAAGTGAGGTGAAATTATTCTTTCGATTCCCTCCCCTTTTTTCTACCTATGTTGTGCACCACAGAGCACTTTGAAGTGGGCAGCTACTAGTTCCTCAGAGAATTTTTGCACATTAGTTGATCCTTGAAGTTGCTCGTTAGCGGTGAATGAGCCAAGGCTTCACAACTTTTTAAATTCAGTTAATAATTCAGCAACTAGCACAAAAGAATCGAATATCAACGAAATATGGAGTGTACACACCCTCTTACCCTTCCTTAACAACTGCATTGCTCTCTCTTCATTTCTCGAACGTCCGAAGGTTAGACCTTTTCGAATTTGAGTGCATTTAATATGCACATTATAAGGGGTAGGACAGTGTAAGGGGTAGGACAGTGGCAAGAGGTGCAAAGCGGAGCAAAGGCCACTAGTTCGATCCCGCGCCCAGCCGCCCTAGCCATCCTCTTATCCGTCGTCAGTAAATTGGTAGTAAAGAAGTCTGGGAGTATGAAGCCCTGACGTGGCAAATTATATGTCCCCTAGAAATCACTTTATATAATATCCAATAGTAGTAATCCATACCCATTCACCATTCTCAGATGAAAGTGGATGTATGGAGTATCTCACAGACGGGATTGATCAAACTGACCACTTTATCCTTTATTACATTATTTGTTCCTCATTATACCGAATGAGTTATCCGCCTGCCCCATAAAACGAAACTGGTTTCGAACAGTATCTACGCTGGGTGTTCTCGGGAAAATGCTCAATGTATCTGTTGAGATCACTTGGAGCGCACAAGAAACATGGACTGGTAACAGGAACTGGTTCTAACTCTACAAAAATCAATGCACAACGAAATTCCATGAATTTCCGGAAGTGCTGCACGTCGTGCGCTCCTAAAAGCCCGAGCTCCGTTAAACGTCTGTGCACCGCCAAGCTCCGTAAAGGTTTATCAAGATCAATGCAGTTATAAGCATACCTTTCGCAATAAAGAAGCATGGCTCCAAATAATAACATCTCCAAATGATGATGGATTCATACATGTGATAAATATCTACGGACGGTTAAACGCAATTTCGGATGTTGACAGAAGATATTTATTTTATTTACTTATTACATGAGTATACTCATGTGAACAGATGTAGAACCAGACATGTACACGGAACATCAGTATTAGAATATTCGGGATACAACTGGGAGAATTGGTATGAAGAAAAGTGGTGATGGAACCTTGTGAATTATCTCACGTAGATAGTCAAGTACCGGTTAATCATGTTCCTGAATGAACGAACGCTGACTGGTATCCCTTGCTTTTTACTTAACTTAGCATACTCCGACCTGCTCTGTAGGAAAAGAAGTTGAATCATACATTACTTCTGACTCTAGGAATGACTGGTTTGTTGCTATTTCCTCTGGTGATGGATTTCCGCATGACACGGAAGGAGTTTGGTTTCAGACCACATCTCCCGGACATCACTTCTTCGAACATGATGGGGCAATACATATGTAAGAATGATAGTAGGAAGGACCACCACGACCAGTAGATGTACGAAATCATAAAGCGTCAGCCATAAATACAACAATATGTCAGGAAAAAAGAGGTTGTGAGAGTAGTATCTAATCAGGAACAGCAGGCTTTTCTTTGGTGGTCATCAACTCTCGACCTAACCCCACACTGCGCAGATAAGGAACTTTTTGGCTGAGTTCGGCGCTGCTTTGTTGCCGTTGTTACACTCGAGACAACCAGTTTCGGGCAGACGAGATCACTGTAAAAATCGACCAGGGTGCGGGGATCGAGACACTTTCGGTACCATTAGCACTTTAACTATGCAAAGACAACGGTTTATGAGAAGCAACAGCACAGCAGTTGCACAACTGAGAGAGAGAGAGACAAATCACATTCAAGTACTTTTCGTAGAGGAATAATGACCTATCTACTTGTTTATTGCCTGTCCTCGAGACATACCAATTATAAAAAAGTGCCTTGGTGTTAGTAAACAGGTGTAATTGGCAAGCATAATCGTACCAAAGGGTGTTTTTGAACTGATTTCATAGCAAATCATTTAGGACAACATCACCTTTGAATTTGGTAAAAAAAAGGGAACCAGTGTATACGTAAGAGTAAGTACCATAGGAGCTGCTCATGGCTAACCACAGAGGCAAAATCATAGCGCACTATTGAATTTGTTGCCTAACAAACAAAGCCTAGGAACAGTTGTCGTGTCGGTGAATTATCACCTGTCTGATGAGATCAACACCTGATGCCGAGGTGAAGCTGACATCTGAGCAAGTGACACGGTCAGAGCGACAAACTTCCTTAACAGGAAGCACGTTTTCACCGAGAAAATTGTGGTCTGTCACGATTTAACAAACCCTGTGATGATAAATTTAGGCAGAGAAATTTTGCCAACAGAAATTTACACTCGAAAGGAAATGCTGTCATATTACTACCTTAGATACTGTACCAGTGTGGCCGTCCAGCACCGCTGGACTTCCAGACTTCTTCTTACGCTCGCTTTGCTCGCATTAACTCATCTTATAACCACACCAATATTGCTTATTGTCCTATATACCAACTTTTCTAATGAAAAATCAATCGAAATCGTGGTGTTACATTGCACTGTCTTTCTGCCCTTCTCCTACGCTAGTGGATCCTCTTCACATCAGTAACCACCCGTTTTGATTCGGCTGCTGCTTTCGGTTCATTGAAATAGTTAACAACAGCTACAAACGACCGATCCACCGAGGAATGATAACAGAAAATGGTTGTCAGTTCCTGCATGTTATGGCAGGTAATGTGGTGAGAGCTAGCCTGAGTATAAAAGAGGGCGGTGGGGTATGGCTAGCTAAAATAAAAACGGAACCAAGAGTGGTACAGGGTGCTATCGTTCGACAATCACCAATATTGCGCTCTGATACGGCCCTTGCTTGGAGTACACGTCGCGTACTGTTTTTTTTTTAATTGCGCAGGCGCACTCCTCTAACAGCTTTGAGTTTCGCCGATGGATAGGTGCCTATGACGCAGCGGACCCATATTCCCCACTTCTGGACGCCAGCGCACCCCCATCATAGCAATGGACCTGTCTCCTCCACTTCTTGGCGCCGGCGCAACCTTATCACAACAGTGGACCCAGAATGAGTCTGGCAACAACATCGAGGTATGATTGGAATATGATAACATCCCTACAATCCTTTTAAAACGGGATGAACGAATTCCGTCACACACACACACACACACACACACACACACACACACACACACACACACACACACACACACACACACACACACACACACACACACACACACACACACACACACACACACACACACACACACACACACACACACACACACACACACACACACACACACACACACACACACACACACACACACACACACACACACACACACACACACACACACACACACACACACACACACACACACACACACACACACACACACACACACACACACACACACACACACACACACACACACACACACACACACACACACACACACACACACACACACACACACACACACACACACACACACACACACACACACACACACACACACACACACACACACACACACACACACACACACACACACACACACACACACACACACACACACACACACACACACACACACACACACACACACACACACACACACACACACACACACACACACACACACACACACACACACACACACACACACACACACACACACACACACACACACACACACACACACACACACACACACACACACACACACACACACACACACACACACACACACACACACACACACACACACACACACACACACACACACACACACACACACACACACACACACACACACACACACACACACACACACACACGGAAATATGTATGTACATAAGCATGGCTGAAACAAGATTTTATTAATCGAATTAGTAGCTATTTGGATCAGCAGTCCCGCACAATCTCGAGACTAACTTAAAATTCCTTTAGATATTTGACCAAAAAAAAGGATACACATGTAGTTGAAGTGCCCATATTTCATGCGATGTGTACATAAGACCACATGCCGTTTTCAACGCTGACCTCGAATCCGTTTCGCGAATATCCTGCGCGCTTTTCCTAGTGGGTAGCACCCATTTTTCCTGAACTGATTTAGAATACGCTGCTCAGGTATGAGCTTGAATTGGGATAAGAGAGTATATATGTCAACGAATCACTGACATGGCTCTCGTTCTCCTGACAAGCATTCAGCCGTCGGAAGTGATTGGAGCAACTTTCGTGCCGTTTTCTCAGAGCGTACGTAAGAAGGCTACTTCACGTCTGCGTAGAGAAAATCCAACTAAGCCACAATAGGAAACAGCACAGGGTACTTGGACAAAGGATTCTGGATTGAACTTGCAAACTGTAATCAGCAAAACGTTCTGAACAGGAACATTCTCACCGAATCTTCCTCTACATAGTGAGGAAGAGATTCAAGCGCTATACATATGCCTATTCGTCAGGAAGAAGTCCTTGGAGTGAGGTATTTAGATGGGTAAGGGTTTTGATCTCTAACTGTGCTTGCTTTAGAGAAGATTAGAGGGCGATTTGTGCTACAAGTTGTTGTGAAGCAGCAGGACTTCATCTGTGTTTACCATCGAAAAGCACTTTTAGGGCAATTTCTGAAGCATTTCCTGGTTACTGTGGCAGGCCGTGTCAGCAGTTCTACTTCGATCGGAAACCAGGAGGGTATAAAGAGATATGATGCAAAAAAACGGCCGGTTAGTGACTCCAGCTCTTCTTTTTGCGACATCGTTTTCGCAAAACCTTGCTGCCCTCGCGCTGATCTACGTTAGAGAAATTGGTGGTTTGTAGAAAATTAACGATACAGCGCGAAAATGGTTTCACATGTTCCGCAAGATAAGAATGTGCATATGAAGAAGAGCTCACCCAGTCGCTTAAATCGACAATCAACAAAGCTCCCAGTTTTTTTTTCTTTCACAATTCGTTTTTTTTTTTCAATTGAGAAAAACAACGAAGTCTTGCACGGCAAGATCATCTCCCAAATTCTGGTTAGACATTCCGCTGAGATCTCGCACCAGAATCCACAGAACCGCGTCGTAAAAGTGAGATCTGAGCCCATAACATGTTCGGGCTTCGAAACTTTGAAACTCATATCTCCAAAACTAATGAATGCTGTTTGAGAGAATTCTTCACACTCGAGCATTGAAAATCACCCCGAAATAAGCCAAAACAAGTGCATGCAAAGGAATGAGGGTAAAGGACAGGGGAAGAGAAAAGAAAGTACGAAAATGAACGTCTTCTATGCTCTTCAAGGAAAACGACATCAGCGTTCCGAAATTAAAAATCGATGTTGTGCAATCTAGCACCATAACAACCGATATAGTTAAACTTTCTATTTCTATATGCCAATCAGGTTCTCAGGATGAAATTTTGCTGGCCCCACTTTTCAATCAAATCGCCGTCTTCAGATTTGCTGGCCCAGTTTTCAATCAAATCGCCGCCTTCAGAGGCCTAAACGTAGATTACGAGTATCGTCTGTGATCGAAACTGCTGAGAGATTAGCTAGTTTATCTTCGCACAAAATTGGCTTATCTTTCGTTAGATAGTCTTAACATGTTCGCGACCTTATGCTTTGGCACGGTGTGCCACATGGGACACACGCGCTTTTGCAGATGTGAGACTCGTGCTCAACCGCTGGAGCACGTGGTAGGAATTTTTCCACAGCCACTTAATATGCGAATATGCGCAGATTTGAACCCGATCTTTTTCTCTTTTGTGATCGTCGAGAGCGTTTCCAAATGTTTGTCGTCTCTTCACTTGATACTGATTGTAGTTTCTTCCTCATTTGTATCGTTCTCTCTGGTATGCTTCAACCAAACTTTAAAAAAAAGTTTGAAGATCTGCTCTGCCCAGTGCATG
Organism: Ancylostoma caninum; assembly: GCA_037903475.1. Classification (NCBI taxonomy): domain Eukaryota; kingdom Metazoa; phylum Nematoda; class Chromadorea; order Rhabditida; family Ancylostomatidae; genus Ancylostoma; species Ancylostoma caninum. Next base: position 356,648 of record JBAJFG010000341.1, read on the forward strand.
TATAGGAAGCTTGAACATCTCTTAGTACAACACTACGTAGAAGCTTGCTAACCATGACTGCTTCACAGAAATATAACTGAAAAGAGCGTGCTCACCCGGTTGAGCATGCGGTCCCACGCGTCGCACCATGCGTGTCAACTGGTTGAGCACATTGTCGCGAAGGTGTTAAATGTAGCAAGGCCACTCATATCAAAACACTGACAGAATGAGTGAAAATGTTCGACGATCTCGATTACAGGTAATGATCACGGAAAATTTTCAAAGCTTTGAAAACAACTTACTCATCGAGACTTCGGAAATTTCAAGTCAATGAAGGATTCTCCATTCTACCATAGAACCTGAAGAGCAGAAGAATGGAGAACTCCAACTCTAAAGGAAATCACTAACAGTTTCTCCACATAAGGATTTGTCTCAGATCGAAATAGAATATTTCCCACCAAAATTGAGGAAAAAACACAGCAATACGCAAAACACACAAATTCTACGCAGGACACAGATTCTATGGAGGATAACCGTGCGAGTCATCACCGTGGTAATCGCTCGTATGTCTCGTTCTGTGATCGATGGGAACTGCTCTGATGAAAGTACGAAAGATTTCTACTGGTTCCGCCTGAAGCAAAACAACTTGTTAATAGGGTCCTGAACGCATCGCCACTACTTTTTTGTCAACTGTAGAGATGTGTAGAGGCTCTCAGAACAGACAAAGGGTTAACCACCTTAGAGTACTAAAAGGTGTTGGTATTTCATGTATCCATATAATGGGAAATAGTAATTTTCAGGAGGCTCCTTCGGAGATACCAAGCATAGCCGGAAGTTAAATTTTTGGCGTGTAATTTTGTTTGGGTGATGTCTTTAGACAGGACGTGTCTTTAGACAGGACCTTGTATCAACTGTCTCCTGGAATTCGCGCGCGCCTTCTCCTGAAACTTCAGAAAGTTCTTTCGGCTAAAATTCTCGACTTTGAGAGAGTAGAAACAGTCCAAGGGACCTTTTCACAAAAATTCAGGGGTGCTGTCTTTATTCATAGGAATTTTCACAGCGTTGCAGACTCTCCATCTTAATGTGGCTCACATACATATATGCATGAATGACGTTTTTAAATCATTCTTTGTGAGTAGTCGTGGCTAAAAACTCCCTGGACATAGCGTTGCAGAGTCGGATCAAGGCGTCGCTCTTAAATGACATCCTTGATAGGCATATTGGTGTTCTTGTAACCCCATTCCTTGAAATTACCTGGAAAAAGCACGTGAAGGGCTGCTCAGCGCGAAGGGACAGCCCTTGTGCGCCCCAATTAAACATCTTTATATGTAGCTGAAGTCTATCAGAGCAATTGCCCACCTGGGACTGCCGATTCTTCGGGCAGATAACGACACCACCCACCACTGGCAAAGTCATAACTCTGCTGGATTCCAGTCCGTTGATTTCAATTTCGTGTCTCCTACTTTCTTGATCTGGAGGCCAGTAGACCCATAAACTGGATTCATGCTTTGCAGTCTATGACAATGGCATTCACTGCCAATGACTCACTGCTACCAATTTGATGTTTGACCGCTAATACATTGTTTCTGGAACAAATCCAACAGCCATCTAAGCCTTTCTAGTAGTTTTATCATCTCTCTGTTTCTCCCAGTAGCTGGGATCATCACCTTTCTTATGACGGGTTGTGGTGGAGTACGACAGCAAGTAGTTGACGCGACTGCATCAAATCGCTACTGTCCTGCGCATGTTTTCTTCTACCCTTTTTCAAACCATCTATTGTTTTTTGCTTTACAAGGAAAGAATATCTGCTTGATGTAGGCATTCGTGACGCGAGATGTGTTACAGGGATGAGCGGATTGTCCGTATCCGGTTATCCGTTTTACCGTTATCCGTAGGTTTTGACCTGTCCGTTATCCGCACCGTTATCCGGGCCTTTGATGCCGGATAACGGTGCGGATAAGGCCAACAATAGTAGTTTCATTCCGCACGCTCCCAACAGAGGAGAGCTTACATTTCAAGAAAATCTGTCGTATCACATGATCTAGCGCATTTTTCCTCGTATGTGATTTTGAGTCTGGAAGCGATGGAGGAGAAGGTAATACAGACTTGTACTCGTCTAGAAAAGCTCTTGCTCCGGTTTACTGGGTTTTCCGACAATCGAGGCAATAACCTCGAAACCATTATTTGCCTGTAAGATTATCAACAACACTGACTAATGTTGTGACCTCTGACAAAGTAGAAGTTGATGACCTCACAACTTACAGATGAGTAATGCCCTCTTGCTCGCGAAGTTCAATTCGACTATTCATTTAACCCTGCTATACCCTTTTCGGATCTATTTACACACAGTGTTTAGGAGTGAATATGACTATAATATTCAGTCAGTACTAGAAGGTTTACCAGAACTCCATGAAAGATATATGGAGCAAAGGATCAGCCTATGTGAGCCCCCCCCCCCCAAAAAAAAAAACATCTTTGTCGTGTTGTCTCTAATGGGTCTAAAGAAGAAACCGGGGGTATGTACCATCGTAAGGGGAAATGGGGCGTTAAAAAGCTAGCTGTGATTGGTGTATTCGATCAATATGCCAATCACGGTGGCCTGGTAACGCCCCCTTTTCCCTTACGATGATATTCACCCGAAACCGTGGAAGGACCAGAGTTTGTTATGGGGATCTTTATATTGAAGACGCCCTGGTCACGCATCATCATATGTAACTAGTGTGCCAATCGAGTCATCGAATATCCAAGTATCGCTGTTGTTTTCGTGAAAACTAGATACTACATTTGTTTCTTCTTATATTTACGCCATGCACAGCGTCGTTTCGAGAAGATTTGATGATTAATGAGAAGAGCTGTGCTTGTGCTAATTTTCATCCACAATATTCAGGTCGTATATCCCTTTTATAATTCTTCATACATATTAGATATCAGTAGATATTGGTATTAATAATATCTTGATATTATTCTTGGTACATACTAGTAGAAGGTGGTGCTTTGTAGTATCTTAACACTTATCCATTATCCGTTATCCGGTATCCGTTATCCGGTCATTTTTGGCCTATCCGTTATCCGCACCGTTATCCGGGTCGTGAATAATCTCGTATCCGCCTTCCCTGATGTGTTAGCATATGCAGATTTCGTGTGCTGTTCTCGATACCTGCCTTTTTACCCTCAGCTTTTACATAAAGTACTCATGTAAGAGCCGCAAACTATGCATGATACCTGGATTGAATCCGCAAAACTACTGAGTGCTCATTGGGAAGGCGAGAGCCTCGCTAGTGTGCCTTGCGTACCTCATCCCGATTCAAGCTACATGATCACCGTTTTCTCGGTTATTTCAGTAAGAAAGTGGGTGTAACTTATCGCAGAGAGGAGCACACTGAATTCGGACAACAGATCTGAAATCAGGATTGAGGCATATGATGGTGCACATCTCATTTCGAGTGGCCACTTCGCATAAATATCGTTTCATTGTTGGGCATATATAATCGTCACTTTGAGTCTAACGAGATTTTCTGAAGGTTGAACTTCTTCCTACCAGAGAGAAAATCTGAGTTAGAGAGCGAGAGGGTAAAAAGGCAGGTATCGAGAACCGCAAAATATGAGCGTTACGAAATCCGCAAAAGCCTTGTTCAGTCTGCAGAAGTACTAATTTGGGTTACCTTCACACACCTATTTACACATTATTGAGCATGACTTATCAAAATTTTATTCATTTGTAGTTTCAATCCATTTTTTTGCTGAATTTTCTTCCTTTTCTATACTGAGTAAAGGAAAAATTTTTTACCTCATAGACGTGAGAGCTCTTCCTCCCGGCCTTCTTCCGCTCTAGACACTGTACACCTCCGATCTCCTTGTTTTTGTGTCCTTCCATCGCCTCTAAACTGACTTCCGACAGTCGCAAAATCGACGGCTTCATCATTCACCTCATCTCATTTCTGGTACACTACAGGAACCCTGCAATTGAAATCCCCAGTGCAGTTTGCTTACTGGGATGTTGTTTCCACTGCGGTCCTAATGGCTCCTAATTCGGTCAGAGTACCCAAACCTGACGTAAGGAAGAAGGTTTCTGCACAACTACAATTTCCTCTTCCTTAGACTAACTAGCTAACTTGGCTTACATGGTATTACTTGGAGATGAGCTTCTGTGCATCATGAGCTATGAGTGTTATTAGGCCATAATGTTGTTTTGATCCACTCTTCTGGTAGTTCCTTCCAGGTGGGAACGACATTTTTGCCATGGAATTGTTATTCTCTCTGAGCTTTAGTTCATTTTAGGATCGTTTATTTATTTATTTATTTACTTATTTATTTATTTATTTATTTATTTATTTACTTATTTATTTATTTATTTATTTATTTATTTATTTATTTATTTATTTATTTATTTATTTATTTATTTATTTATTTAGACATAGTCAACAGCTGAAAGATAGAAAGAAATGTTAACAGCCGGATGGGTAAAGATGGTCGACTTAAGGCGTGAGCGTTCTTCTTCCTAAGACGTGTTGTAAAAAGGCACTGGTCGAAGAAAGAAACCAGCGAGCCTGGGTGCGGAGGCTGGCTGGTTATGAAGCCTTTTGAGTGCATGTACAGCACATTTTAGAGCGGAAGAACTTTAGATGATAAGACGAACGGAATGCACTTTTAAAGAAGGCTGAAGGGTAAAACATTAATGTTAGACAATCAAGTAGAAGTGGGGATAGCATGAGAGAACCAAAGCACGAAAAAAAAAGTAGAAAACGGAGGATAAGCGCTTCTCCATATAGAATGATGGAACGAGAGAACAGCTAAGATCTCATGGTTTCCATACTCGAGGTAGTCATCGGAAAGGCTGGTAATTGGTTGAGAATGACGATGTAAAAGATCAGCATGAATTGAGACGTGAACGCAGCACTTCTGGAACTTATTGGATATGATAAACAATTTTAGTAAAGCGGTTTAATAAAAGCCCTTCTCTTCTAGCACACGCTTAACAGCTAGGTTGAAATTGGAAGCGGTCGAGGCAGGGATTGCCAGTTCAGGGAGCTCGTTCCATAGCTTCACCACTCGAACTGGAAAAGATTCAAGGAAATTTCGCGATCGAGCCTTCTCTACGCTGAGCCTGAATTGGTGTCCTCTCGTATAGTTTCTGAAATTGGATGGCGTAAAAAGTGAGCGTTCTGGCAAATCTACTTCATTCACTGACGTGATGAGGAAAGCCGTACACCGTCTTTCGACATGATGTTTTCGATGGCTCATATACTCATTCATGCCTAGCAGTACTGAGAGAGAAAAATGACTGAAAAGAACTAAAAGTAGAGGAAAACTTTCCTGAGGGCTTCATAAAGAATTTCGGCTACGAAGCTGCGGTCTTTCCGCCATATGACAAGCTATGTACCAGTCAACAAAACGAAAGCCAAATCCAAGAACAGCACTGCTTGTCAGAAATGGAAAGACATCTTCTGCATCGCTTCACCCTCACAGTAACTAGTAGGTTAAGGTGCTCGAATTGTAATATCCGTATGGCCATGAGGATTGCGGAACTTTTAACTGTGGCTCAGAGGAAGTAAAAGGACCCTCGGTGCTACTAACGTTGCCAGCCTTCCGGTGAGTAATCATTGCACTTTGTCGAAAAACTCTTCCGCAGGAAAACGTAGGAAGTTCCCTAGGAACTATTGAAACCCCCTTAAAGCGCTCCTTTCATCTTCCTTCACCATACTTGCAACTCGCAACGGTTCACAAAGGAGTAGCTACTCTCTTTTATTAAATTTTTGAGAGCACCATCTAGCACTTCTGTTCCTTGTTCTCGTTTGGATGTGAGAGGTTGACGTGAGCAGCACATCGATGGAATCCATCTTCAGGAAAAACCCCTCGTTTCGCTCGAGGAATTTCGCCAAAATTTATGAGAGAAAATTTAGCGTATTCTCTACACGAAAACATCCACAGCATTATCTAATCTAGTTAGCAGAATTTTCTCAGCCTCCACTAATCCCTGCTAATACCTTCCTCGCCTACATCTTTTTTCTAGGAAGAGAATGTTTTTGCTCTTGTTTTCACTCGGATTTTTTGAATTCTATTAGGGTGTAAATCTATGGGTATGCGCTCGTCTCCTTCGCATTAAGGGATTTCAGAAGCTCTATTCTAAAGCCAACAAGGTCTCTTCATGGACCGATCGTGGTGACACGAAGAATGCCGCGTCGTGATGGGCATAACAAGTGCTGGAATTATTTGGCTGTTTTGAGCACTTTTCAACCTACGTCACAACCGAGGCCGGACTAATCAGCCAGAAATGTTTTTCTATTAGTTTAAGCTTCCTACGCCTTAATCGAGGCAGTTTCGAACTCTCACCTGAAGATTTTCGATCACCAAAGACCTTTTAACCACGATGAAAACCCTCACCGTCATTCATTATTCATGTTTTTCCTTTTCTCAACTTCCATCTGTGGGTGGAATCCGTCAATAGGCTTCAAATGCAGCGGAGGCTTTCCCACATAAGTGTGTTTCGGCCAATAAGTATAATTTATCCAGAATCTCCACTTTCGAGCCAAGTTGCTCGCTCGAAATGCTGTTTTCTTCCGCAAGTACTACATTCGGATAGTTTGCTGTTGTCACGACACACAACTGTTGTCGAAATATGTAGTCCTCTGCAGCTGTATTTGACACTCCTTTCGGATAGCTGGCCAAAGACGTGCATTAACTACTCATCCGCATTTCAGGATCTAGGTGTCCAGAATGTGCCTGTGCTTCATCAGGTATATATGTTGTAGTTTTTTTTTCCGAAATTTTCTGTGTAACATATTGTACCATGCTTTTAGAGAGTACCAGAAGACAAGTACATAAGCAACTATCCAATTGAGTCTGCATAGGAGTCATCTTCACTATTTTCTCGATGTTTTCTCCTGCGTTTGATTCATGTTTTTGATTGCTGTGGTCTGTTTGCCACATGAGAAGAAATTATGTAAATTTGCTCATTTACCATGCGTCAAATGAAGAAATGGAATGAAGTGCCAAACATAACAGAAGACATTAACGGATCAAACATAATTCGCCTAAATACGCAAAAAAGAAGCAACAAAAGAAACTAATTTGGGGTATTATTGGCAAATGGAAAAGAAAACTCAGAAACCTATTATAACAAGACTAACTGCTACAATTTAATTCTCAGCCACAGAAACCCTGCTGTCATCCCTAGGAAGATTTTTGCCTGAGTCTTTCAATCCATGCCGCTCCAGTTGTGGGAAACCTTGAATGTTTTTTGGTGAACTTTCTCAGCCGACATTTTAACTACATCTAACTGAACCGGAAACTATATCTAATTATGTGAAGAGTGGGGAGAGTAGGTCGTAACCATGGTGGCTCAGGATGCCTTTCTGTCACTCCAAAACTCAATCATGTATTTCATCTACAGCGTTACGCGAAGATCTCAACTTGTCACTTGCAGTGCCCGGAGGTAGTGGCCTCGTATAGGAGCCTCTTCACCAAACCTCTTACCAGGGAAGGATACTAGGGGGTCCGGCAACACGTAACGAAATGTACACTGTCATATGCAGTTTTTCATGCTGATCTCAAATCCGTTATGCTTATCTGCTGCGGAGCTCTCTGAGAAGAGTTACGTGGCATAATATCTGCTGATCTCTTCCGGCCAAATTCAACTTTCGAGTTATATTTCGTTGAAAATGTTCTCGAAAACCATCTCAAACTTGTCAACTAATTGTAACTGATCAGTGCCTCTAAAACTGTCATAGATCCGGATAAGTTCCCACGATCTTTCAGCAGAATATAGCCAGGAAGCGAAATTTTGGCAGCTCTGAACAAGCTGAAATCTTGCCACGTAACTCTTCACAGAGAGCTCCGCAGCATATGAGGATAACGGATTTGAGATCGGCATCGAAAACTGCATTTGTCAAATATACACTGTATACACTTCATCAAGAGTTATTGGACCCCGCTAGCATCCTTCCCTGGTTCGTCATGATGATGGGCATTTTCTCTCGCTGGCCGGAGTAAGGCTGGGATTTTGATTTCAAGAATTCATCGAAACATTGCACTCCTTGAAGCCGATAGGATTCATGCTGATCCCAGAGTCTGGCCTCTTGCACTTCCGTTGCGGGTAAATTATTCAATTTCGCTTGAAAACGCAACTAACAAAAACCTTTTGTATTTCTTCCGGAGACACCAGACTCATTTACTAGCCGTCTGCGTTTCCGACAGGAAGTTCTAGGAAAAACCAAGCAAGAGCATGGTTTTCCCGCTTTGACCACTAAGTGAATGGTGAGTAATTGGGTCCGGAGCAACACACTCAAAATGTTATAAAGAAAACTCCACTAAGCTAAATGCAATACTTTCGACCTATCATTTATATACACGATTTGTACGTACTATCTATGAAATATGTATTGTATGAAAATCAAGCACTAATTCATTTTTTTTATCAATTCTTCACTAGACGCAGAATACTAGTGTGAGCCAACGTAAAATTGCTGCCATTTCTTAGCGAATTCGCCCCCGAACACCGCGAACACCCATTTTGCAGTGAAAAAAGATTCGTAGCTGCGGCTGGCCTTGCGCTCAGATAGCTTCCAGCCGTTCTCCAAGATGCCTCGATAGGTGAGCTGAACGGGATGTCGTTCTACAATGCAATGCGTGTGGCACATTACTCACATTGAAATACTGAGCCTTTAACTAGGCCTTGCCTTCTTCGCTGTCCACATTGCTCCTCATCCTTTTCCCTCCGAATAAACGATCTCTCTCCTCTACTACAGGTGGCAATAAAATTTGGTCAAATACAGAAAGTGAAATTGGATGAGATAGCTACGCGTAATTTGCCTATTTTGAGTCCACATGCTCTAAGGAAATAATTATGGATTTTCAATACCTATCCTTACCCTCACCTACTTATGTATCCTGAATATTTATGGATATTAGCTTTTTTAGAAGAATCTCAAGGCCTTTGAAGTCTTCATCGACGTACGCAAGTTAGTCTATTTGTCATGATTTTAACATTGACTTTTTTAAGTGATACTAAGTATACTGACAAAGTCAGCGTTCTGCTGGAAGATTTTGCTAAAATCTACACACTAAATTAGAAAATTCTTCCATTAGGGACTACGCGAATCACTCAAACGGATGTTCTCATCGGCTTTGAGCTTGTCGCTTTCTCATAATTTGGTGGACAACCTTTGTCAAGTGCTTCCCGTATTTTTTAACTGTGATTGGGGCTGATGGATAACACGTCTTTAATCGACTTGAAATTTGTTCATGATTTGCACTCGGGGTGGCAATCTATCGGGATTTCTTTTCTCTACGTTATATATCCAGGCAAAGACCCTGCTGGTAAAGCGAGGTTTCGACCTCTTAAATACTAGGTAGAAAACCGTTTGTCTGACTAGACGTCTACATGGTATTATTTCAGAAGCATCATCAAGCTGCTGTTGTCTCTCTTCCACCAACACCTCATGTTTGTTTCATACACATAGTAGATCATGAAATTTTGTTTAGATAACCGTTCAGGATAGTTGGATAGCTACCATGAGAAAAAAGTGACAGAATTTCTCTAGGAAATGCTGAAAATATTCGCTAATTAGAACAAGTTCTTCTTACGCCATGCCACCATGGGCACATTCTATCTACTTTTGAAAAAATGCTGCATTTCCTGGGTCATCATGGCTTTGTGTCCCTTTTCCAAGAGTCAGGACAGTGTTGTGCTCCCATTTGTCTCCCAGTTTTACTATCTGTCGGACTTGCCGTGTTTTGTCTGCTCCAACTGCGCCTTTTGCGATGCTTCTTGGTAGTCGTTGTTGATTTCTCGAATCGCTTAATCGTCCACTTTTCCTTACGAAGAGCCACTTGGGTCTTTGTCTGGCTCGTCGTTCTGCACTGCTTCTTATCTTCTTATGTCCCTCGTTCTTACTCGCTCGCCTGAACGCAAATACTCCGTTCGCTCAGTTTTCCCCGAGTCCTTTCCATGCGTCCCCCTGGGGCCTCCGCTATCGCACCATGGCGCGTCGGTGGTCGTTGTCGCCGACAATCTGGGGTCAATTATGGTGTGATTGCATAGGTGCGGTAGCGCTGCCTCTTCACAATGGACCATCAATTATCCGGTGATTTTTTCATGGAATTCGCGTCCAACCAAAGCCCGAGGGGATAATTTCATCGTCAAAGTAAGAGCTGTATTCTAGAAGTGACAAGGCAATTCATGAGGATACAAAGTGCAGTGCAGAGGTATTTTGAGGAGTAACGTTTTGTTTCCTCCTTGCTCCATGCTAGGACGATGCACTCAGCACAGAATCGCACTGAATTTTTGTAAAACAGAACAAGAAAAACCAGTAGGTTACAAGATGACCACCTTTAACACCATTTTCGTCCCACAATGTCACTCGAAAATGTTAATGGTGACTTTCGGAGAACAGATTATATTGTACACATCCCGAGTTTGAAAAGTCTAACTTCATCAATTTCGATGAGTTGCACGGCCCCAAGTTCCTTCCTCGGAAGTTGGGTTGCAGGTCCACATACAGGATAAGGGGGATTTTGACCCTATGGCACTTCCCATGCTGCGAACATCATTAGCTGCTTCATCATCGAGTTCAATCTGAGCAACATTCATCTACACTCAATGAGTAACACTGTTCTGTTGCGTATACTGATACAGAACTGTGCCGTGGGCACGGATTCCTCACCGGGGGTGGGTACTCAGAAACTTCTGAGAACCAGTGCTGACCCAAACGGGCACATGTGTCTTTATTGACGCCAATAGTGGAACTGCTCATGGCGACAGTAAAAATCCTGGAACGGCGCCAGTTCGCATTGCGAAGAGAGCACGAAATAATCCACGTGTGGACTTTTCGTGCGCTGTGCGGTGACTGATGCGTCGCCATTCCTGTCGTGAACGGATAGTGGTGCCGGCCTGGGATCTTTACCGTCGCCGCGGTCAATTTCGTCACTGGCACCGGTGCCCGTCTGGGTGCGCACCGGTGCCCCAAAGTTTCTGAGTAGTCCCATACCCATGGATAATATTGCCTATAAAGATTGACAACGACAAAGTTACGTACGGGAAAAACTAGGTGAATGGATGGGTGGTGATGGGTGGTAGATTTTGGCAAGTCAACACCTTTACCGTGCGTAATTTCAACCCTGGCCCTGTTCTTGGGATGAATACAAGCTCAGAACTGTCAGGATCAGGGAATGGCTTGCTCTTCCAGGATTTCTCCGAAACAAAGAGCTCACTACAAAAAAAAATCGGAATTTTTGCCGAATTTTTAGCCGATTTTTTGGTTGAGCTTTTGCCGATTTTCGGCACCAGCTCGGCGGTGGTGGGCTGGAACCCGCAGCTGGCCATGGATCCCGAGGATTCCCGTGGATTTCGGGCAATCAGCCCCGGTATCGATAGCTGTGGCCGGTTTAATTGCCCAACTTTGAGGTACGTACGTATTAGGTTGTCGGAAAACGACTGAGACACTCTGGATTTCTTTCATTCTTCAAACTTTTCTCTTCGATTAGATAACTTCAGAATATGCTGTAATGACCATGAACACCAATCACCTGGGGTCAACTATCAGCTCCACCACTGCAGGATAAGTATTTATGTTACTACAGGCTAAAGAAGTCATCAGTCAGTGGTCGAAAATCGTCAAAGTTGGCGAAGTGTTGCTTGGCAAAGGAGTGCTCAAGCTACCAGACGATTCTGATGGAAAGCGTGAGGTCGGACAAGGATGATGAATTTGGCACCGTGGTCCGTGTTTGCTCCTCCTACTGTCAACGGGTCAACAAAGTTATTTGAGGGTGCATTTTGTCGAGCAAAATGTGCAGCCCGACACGTTGGTGTTTCCTTTCTTCGATAGTAACGGACGTCGCCCTGAATTGGCTATTGTAAATGTTGTTGTTCTACATTACGTTGCACATTAGTAACTCCAGTGGAGCATACCCTGCCTCTCAGCTCGGGAGATCGCAGATTACGAAAAAGGCTTTCGGGAGACGTATTGACCTGAAAGAAAGGTTGGAACTGACCGCTCACTGTTGCTTTGTTGATAAGCACCGGGGCTAATGCCACGATGATGTTGTCGTCCCTCCTGCTCCCACTGGTACTCCATAGAAGCTCGTACAAAAGAATTGCTCGAATTGGTTGCTCGTCTATTTTCACTCCCAGATAACAGATGGCGCAGCGCCATGTCCTTGCATACCCACGGCGCAGATGCTCGGAGGGTTGGGTATCACAGGTATCACATACCCACGTACCATGGAGATAGGTCACATGGAAGGGATGCAAGAAAGAATCTTTGGTGAAGTGTCTCAATCACTTCTCGACAACCTAATTCATACACAAGCACATGCACAGTGAGCCTTGTTCTAAAGCATAATCTGCACTCGTGCATTGTTAAAGATGGGCTAGACCTTGCAGATGTTACACATACATACATGTAAGCCGTTAGTGTACTTTCAGCCCATGTCTCTCTTCTACCCCTTCTTGAAAGACCAAAAAAGATCGAATCCATTCTAATGATCAAACAGACTAAAAAAGAACATTCTAGTGCTTTCAAGCATCCTAGGAAGTTTAAATATTGTGGAGTAGCTTCTGTGATCATTGTTGGATGTTTGGTCATTTTTGCCATGTATGGATACTCCCAGGATTCTTTTGTGATCCTCATTATTTCGTGAGTGCATGAAGCTTTCATGTTGAATGCGGTTCTAGTAGGAGGAGCTTTGTGAAGTAAAGGCGGATATTTTCCGCTAATGTGATTCCTCAACTTCTTCTACAGATGCAGTAAACGAAATTGATGTTTTCATTTAGAAAATAGCCGCGATTCTTGCAAAGAAACTCGAGGTGGCGGAGATTCGGCCAGCTTTCGGCATAATCCGCCCGCAAATCCGAAATATCCACATTTGAAGCTCTTGCACCGAGAAATTCTCCGCTTCCAAATTTTTTTACAGAGCATTAAGGAACCTCCACTTGTACACTAGACCTCAACTACTAATTTTGATGTTCTCATTATCCGAAATATTTTCTTGAATGAAGTTTCAGGCGATCACTTCAAGCGTTTCCCACATTATAACCATACCTTTAAAAAAGTCAGAGCATAGTTTGCCGCCCAACTTTTACCTTGGAGAAGACATTCCTGATTAAAACGATTTATTACTCTCCTCTTACTTTCATCAAGACTGAGGCTCGGCGTTTTTCATTCTTAGTTTTTCAACGGTCTTCTCACACACTCAAAACTCTCTCATACATACATACATGCACACATGAATGCACTTAGGATGAGTCTTGAAAACGCACAGATTTATCATGATCCTGTCTAAAACCTCCTTATCCAGAAAAGGTCCTCTGTTTTGGTCCTGTTGCACGATTGATGTGCTAGTTGGATTTGTTTACTACAGCGTAAAGAAGAGCTTAGAGAAACATGTAGTCGCTTCAAATCCATTGGCCTTTGGCCTTCACAGGCTTAGTGCAAATAAATAAACGAAGAACAAGCTCACGAAATGCCTAGTTGTATCAGGATTGCAGTTCTACGAATGGCCGGAGCATGTAGACATTTGGCTTGTAATAGTGAGAGTTCACGTTGTGCTCTTTGTGCTCACTTCTTAATGAACAATAAAGAAAAATGAAAACTCAACACCGTTTCCTTTCACTAGAGGAGAATGACCATGGTGGACGAGCCTATCAGTTGGCAAGGTTGTGCAGCTCCTTGAATGTGCAGCTGCCTGCGTTTTCTGAACATTTTCTGTATTTCTCTGGTATTCAGACAAAATCATGGGAGCAATGAAAGTTTGGGTTATAAGAGGAAAATGTAAGAAAATATGCTACTGCAGTATTTCCAAGGCATCAAGAAAAAAATTGATTCTAACTAGCTGTTTACTACCAGAGCCATATGCAGGGAATTAGGTAGTATGGTCAGGTCGATCCTTGTTCGATACGTACTGAATTTAGTCATTAGAGCAAAGATTTCTGCGAGGGAGAAAATGCTCTGATCAAAACTTGGATTGAAATTTCACTTAGTTCTTTGAACACAACAGGAATGCTGTAGATGTTCTTTCCGTTTCGAACAGAGTAATGAGAACAATAAAGCCGAAAGTGACCACTTTAAATACTGTCGCCTTGTCTCAATTTCATGTGGAATTTCGTCTATTAGATGCCATTTTTTGCCAAGAAAATTGAGTGTATTTTCATACCGTACCCATATTTGCATGCCAGCATATGGTTTTCTAACTTCTTGTTGGTGTTTTGCCTGTCTTTTTGGGATCACTTGGGGAACGAAAGACCATCCACAGAGGGTTAGTAGTGCAGCGAGTTAGCTGTTCTTGAAACCTCAGAACGCAACGTGTCCAGGCGCTCTCACATGCATTGCTCAACCCGGTCTGTATTATTCTCCACCATGTGGTTCCACACAAGCTAATACGAGCTTTTAAGGCCACAGCTCTGTCTCGTTTTTCGCGTCGCTCGCGTCACTGAAAGTCATTGAGATTGATGTGAATTCCAGAGCAACCAACTTGTAAATTCTTCTACACCTCTCAGAAATACACGATTCGATGAGTAGTTGTCGCGTATGATCGTCTGAGATTGTTGTTAGCAGTGCGACAGAAAAAAGACAATTCTAACTAAGCCTCAATGATGAAAAATGGGGGTAAAACTATGAGGTTTCTAGACATTGGTAAGCACCGAGCTCAATACTTAGACCCAGGTGTTTAAAGACGCAGTGGCTATAGTGGCTTCCTTACCAAATGTGCTTACTCTTATGATACACAATGAGTCATGAATATCCTAGAGAAATCTTCTTTAAAATTCAAAAATTATCTCGCTACTGTTGAAACGCAGGGCCACTTCGCGCACAAAACCCTGCAGTGCATGCATAGCCCAGCGCCAAATCACTCTGGATCTGTTTAATGTTGGTCTGGTTTTTCAATACTTTGAACTTTTAGGACCACATTGACTAACAATTGGGTTAGTAACCGTGGAACGGAGTGCGACTGTATTGAAGAGGCTGAGATTTTTGACGTTTTCTCGCCTCTTCTTTTACTCCGGTAGCGCTTCGCACGGCCCTCACGTAGGATAATCTGGGCTTGCTAATTGTGCTCGGAACAGCCCAAAGATCTTTATGCGTGGCTCGCTTTTTGAGCTACCATGGAATTGCCTCCCATTGTCCTAGTACCCCATATCCTTTCGGCCAAACTTGCAGTACTGTTGGGGTTTGACACATTTTTTCACTTTGATTCATTGCAGTAAGATGTTGTTGCCCTATGCTTTCGCGGAAGGCCATTTTCAGGAGTAGCACTTTGGTCCCGAGAGAGCATCTACTCCAGAACGTCTGCGCCATTAACATCTATGATTTCAGCTCTCATGAGAGATGCGTGTGTACTCGTAACAGGGTTTTTATCAGCTCAAAAACGGGTTTTTCGCTAATAGGTTTTTTTTCCTGTATTAGCCACGTATTTAGCATTTTTGTTCGTCCTTACTATTGAATTTTATGATAAAAACACATTCTGAAAAAGTATCTGCTGTATGTTGTGGCTTTCGCACCTCTTAAAAAAAATAAGACGTCGAGCTGGAAGTAATGATTAAATGGTCCTCGAGCCGAGCGAGTTTTCAGACTCAGTCCAAGTTTCAGCAGAGTTGTAGACACAGCAGCTCATGAAGCATGACTACCCGCTACACATTCATTCATCATCTATCACGCCTCCACTCGCTCATCGCACGCCTTTATAATTCTGACCCTTCGTGGCAGCATAACAGCACCCTTCTCTCATCCAGGGACCCCTGGCCGCCGTACGTCGGGATTTCCATCAGGAAAGCTCTGGGGGAGGTCCCATATTCCATGAAGGAGGTTCCCACATTGCCGATTCTCTTCTCACCATTTCATTTACTTCATGTTTTTACTAATTGCATAGTTTCTCTATGTCTCTGACAATGAGCGACAATCATCCGCTCCCTGCGCTCTATACCTCCT
Organism: Ancylostoma caninum; assembly: GCA_037903475.1. NCBI lineage: Eukaryota > Metazoa > Nematoda > Chromadorea > Rhabditida > Ancylostomatidae > Ancylostoma > Ancylostoma caninum. The sequence goes on from JBAJFG010000341.1 coordinate 372,547, forward strand.
TTTTTCGGAATTCACCTTTAGAATCACCACCATTCGATGACGTGTTAGGTGTAGATGCAGAACCGATGATTTACTCGACTCCTAATCGTGGTCTCCGTTATGTTGGGCTTTAGCCAGAATTTGCCCCCCCCCCCCCCTCCCCCTCCCCCACAATAAACAAACGACAAGGATCTGGATACAAAATTTCCCTTAGTATTGCTGATGCTATTATTGTTTACAGCATTCCCTGAGTGAATAGGAAATTAGAAACGGGTTACGGAACAGCATCGCATGAGCCTCATACATAACAGTAGCCACGTCGTTTATTGGCGGTTTTTGAACTTACTACTTGGCATTGACATTGACGTAGTTCGTCAATGTCAATGCCAAGGCGTACCTTAGTTGATTTTGTTGTCGGTGTTGTTCTGAATGTTTTGAGCTAAATATTTCGCGCTGTTCTTTCGTCACTTACACGAATTTTCTTTTGAAATTTCTCATACAACTAGCACGGTTTTGCATTGGATTAAAAAGTAAACTTTTTGAACTGATGACGCTGAAGGTAAACTCTTCTTTGATATTATCGAATAAACAGCTGTATCAAAAGCACATAGGTTTCTCCTAGTTACATAGAACTTTTTTTATGCGCCGAGCATTTTCTGTCTTTATTAGGCTGGTTCGAAAGCTTTGCATCAAATTTTACACTTTAGTAAACAATTCTATCACATTCCGTTAACAAAGGCTTCAACTCAATACCAAGAAATTTCAGATCGGAAAACAAATGTTGTTGTAAAATTTTCGGACCAACCTAATAGCGCTGTTTGGTACAGATCCCAACATTTTAGCGACCACTGGTTCATGTGCAATTCATCGCGCCAATTTCCACAATTTCCTTACCTTTGCATTGTCAGACATTGATGAGCCACAAGATATTGTAACGCTTGACGCATAGTGAGGCTTCCTTCCACTTCCACGATTGTAGGAAGCACTTTATTGACAGAATCTGAAGGCAAACCTATCCTGCATGGTCTGCCATTAAGGACAGCATCACCAGGGCTAGGAGTGGTGCAGGCGTAACCAAGCGGAATCAGTTTACCTAGGTAAATTTCATCTCCCGCGTATCCCAATACTGCAAATACTCAAGGATACCTAACGGCGCTAACCATCGTTGGTTTGCGTTACATAACGTCGTATGAAATCCATTCTAGGAGTACCACAGCATTAATCCCACCAAATCTAAATTCCACTCCAACATGGAGGTTTTCAGGCTATTCCACCTGCGAAAATCTCCACAAGAAACAAAATCACCACGCATAGTAGAACAAGGATGCATCCGGCTATCTACAAGCCTTTTTATCGAGTCAACCCTGAGGAATTTTCTATAGAAAGAACCAAGCAAAGCATCCATCCAAGCGAGCGAAAAGATTGGCTGAAAGAACACATGGTACATAGTTACGCTCCAATTCAAGATGTTCAATATGTATTGTTTTGTTGCGTACTTGTTTCGTTAGCTGAAAAGTCACGATAGTGCAGACGTGCTCATATCCAGTGAAGAGGAAGCCTCCAAAAGCCTAAATTAATCCACACAGCATTCACTTCCCATAAAAATTGTTCTTGAATTTTAGCATCTGTTTTTTTTTGTAGCCAATAGTAGATCTTGGTAGAAGCTCTGGAATGTATACCGCATAGAGAGATACGGAGCCGCGCTGTAGCTACATACAACATTCTCTTGACAAAGTATAGCAGTGAACATCCAGAATTTGTTCGCAGCAGATAAAAGAAGCAAAAGGAGGTGCGCAGCTTTGTGAAACAAACAGACATCCACGACGTCCTTAGTGCGCGCCACATTAAAGTCTTACGATCCTTGCTTGCACTACACTACTCACCACACTCTTTGCATTCGTCAACACTCTCAACGAAATCGACAGCTGTTTGCAGGCCCTACTCAACATTTCTCAGAAACTATTCTGAGGTACGTGCGCCTAGAGGATCCTACTTTTGAAGAGGCTTCAGGGAGTTAAGGCGAATATTTTCAGCCATGGGATAATCCCTGCTTTCTTCTCTCTGTTGAAGAAGAGCTACTCCTCATTACCACTTTTACGTACCAACTGCTTAATTCAGCTATTAATCACCTAATTTTTCATGTAACAAATTCGAAGCTCTTCGAAATCAGTTTATTTTGAATGCAGTCGGATACTAACGGCTGGGCAAGGGCACGCAGAAGCCTACTAACACACATAAGATTTCTTCATGTTGTTCTTCTCCAAAATTTTTACATGTTAATTTCAATGTTTCACTGGTTGTATGCAATGCTGCTGATTCATGTGCTATTGTACATCTTACTTAAGAAGCGTGACAAATAAATAGGTATGTATGTGGAAGAAACCTGGCTCAATGTGAAATAGGGATGCGTACCATTCCGATCACACAATTTTGCCCTAAGAACTAGGCTATTCTTGTGAATTTTTATCGAGCCACTCTTAGCAAGATTATCCAAGTGCTCTAACGCTGAAGAACTAGGCTGAGGTTATCTGTTAGTAGTGGAGCATTGAATGAGTTTTTCCAGGATCCCCTTCCCACTCATTTCAACGAACAGTGGAATTGCAGCAGTTTCGGTTATTGTGCTTATTTATGGCCTATTGAAACGGTTGCTAAGCAGAATGCGTAATCATGCTTCTTCAGATCCACCAAAAAGATTCAATGGGACTGTCGCTAGAGTTCTGGGATATCTTAGAAGAATTCCCTTCCCTTCTATCTTCTTGTTTGGAACTCTGCTAGATTTGGGGGGGGGGTGGACGTAGCACTCATGTGTCAAGATGAAATAGCACAAATCACGCAAGAAATCCATGAGATCAGGATGCGAGCACGCTTATTTTCACGCGTAGGTCCGGCCACGCGGATTTCAGGAGAGTTTGTCAAACTGATCGAACCTGCGTGGCATATCGCCTTACGCGCAATGGGCAGTTCGCGACTGCGTTTTGGGTGTTTCCTCAGGTAAATTTTTTTGTGTTCGCTTGACACTTGGGTTGACAGTGTTCGCCGCTATTGGAACTTCAACACAGAGTCAGAAATTTCGAGAAATTTTGTCTTCAATCGCTTTCTATACTTACAGGCTATATGTGTATCCGTTTAATATTAATATGTAGTACACATGAAACGCGTCTCCACAAGTGCTTTTTATTGAACATCTTCTCAAAATAAGAAAGCGGAAGCTTGGAGCTCATCTAGGAGACGAACTAGTCGCGTAACTAATAGCGGTTTCTAGATAAAGATGGTACTTCCACCTAAATGGAGACAACTGAATAAATTCTTACGCAACAGATAACGAATGTATACACGTAGGTTGCGTTTTGCAGACAGTACCATTTGACTCGTCGCCGTTGTATGTTGGTGTAAATATGTGGAAAGAAAAAGGGACCCAGAAGGACAGAATTTATGCTTCCGTAAAGTTGCTTTTAAATTTAAAATCAATGAAAACAAATATTTTGAAGGGGAGTGTCATATGCATGAGTTCTATGGAAGGTTGGTTCTTCTCCGTAACGACGTTTCGTTGTGAAAAAAACCCTTGAAAAAACACCCGCAACCCTATAATATTCATCAGCATGCTGCCCATCACTGTGAAGCACGAGCACCTCATACGTGGAATTTCGGGGACGCCTTTTTCGGCCTTGCACTTTTGCTAATAGTCAATGGTTTTCGAAACTTCTTCACTTCAAGAACAGTTCCGTGAAACAGATTTTTTTCAATTCCATTTGCTTTTCTCTTCTCTCTTAATCCTACATTCTCTAGTATGATATTTTCCCTTTATTCTGAGAAATATTTTCTTTTTTTTTCGCCTCCATGTTATCTACTACACTTTCCTTTTTTACATATGCGTCGTTATTCTACTTGAGTTTTTATTTTCCTGTCCACACACACACACACACCTATCTCTTTCATCCAACATTTCCTTCAGTTGATGACCAGTCCTTCTGGAGCAAAACTGTTCGAGGGTGACCTTCTGAGGTTCGTGTAGCTCATATAACTTTTTTCAAAACACGAGATTTGTCATCTTCCTATATCCACTGCTGATTACGTGGTATCTTCGACAATGTACAATGTTGTGTTACAATGTCGCTTGGATCTTGCATTAACGCTTATATTTTGATCCAGAAACACTTGATTTTGGCTTGAAGTTCTTCTGAAAGAATGTGGTAGAATGTTCTACTACTGCTCAGTTCTACAAATTGGCAGACCAGGTTCCATCTATGAAGAGTTGTGTTATGAATGTTCAAACAAAAAGAGTAAAATTCAATGCAAGACCTTCGGACCAACCTAATGGCTCTGTATCGCATTCTTCCGCTTTATTATTCCCAACTTTCCAAGAAACCCTTGATTTCAGAGCGATGGAGTCGGCCGCCGACTGCTTGCCAGCGCTGGTGCTCCTGCTGCTGTCGGCTCGCTGCCAAGGTGAGTCGAGTCCCTCTGCAGAAACGGCTCCATTAGGCACGAAGGGCCAGAAGGTGGATATGGGAAGAGGCGCGGTGTGAAAGAGAAGCTCGAGAAAGCGATTCTCAGGGTTGAGCGCCCCGCGCCGCATTCATCGCGCCCACTCGAGACAAAAGCCGTGGGTCCGCGCCTGGCTCACACTCGGGCTTCCGTCCCATATTACTAGGAGTTCCTCTCTGGTGGACTGTAAAGTGCCCGGATAGCTCACAGTTTTGCAAATTAGCAGCAAAATAGCAGGAAACTCCGGAAAAGATCAACTGCCAGAAGTTTTTGATCAAGGGATTTTTGCTCATTTCCTTTCAACTTTTAAGAATACTAAGAAAAAGAATTTGAGCCGATAGGACTTGAATGGGCGATCTGAAAACGAATCGTGGGAGATGTTAGGGAGTTCATCACACATTTTTCACGGAATTCACTATTTGTTTTCCACTCAATAGGTTCTGAGAGGAATTTTTGGATCTTACAAATCTTGCTAGATCTCATAGAAATTATGGACTCTTTAACATTTAGAAACTGTCATTGAACCTAGAAGGGCCTCACAAATACCAACTGTTGGTTATCTTTGAGTACCTTTGTTTTCGCTTTTTTTATTTTGAGATTCCGGTCTGAAGTGCAATCGGACATCCCCATTTTCTTCCAACATCCACTAACGCTCGAGCCGGAGAAATCAGACTTCACAATTTGGGAGCTTGACCATTTCGAAGGTAAAACAAATAAAATACGAGAGGTCAGCCGAAAAAAGAAAACCGTGTGAATGTTCGAACCCTTTCGAACTTAAAAGTCACTCGAAAGTCAAAATTAAATGAAATATATCCTTCAAGGAAGAAGAAGCTTTCTATCGATTAAGATCAAAATTTAATGGAACACGAAAATTGCTATTTTGCGAACATGTATCTTAAGAATCAGCAGAGCAGCACGCTTTTTTTGTTACAGAAGCAAACATAATGTGAATAATCTATGTGATTTTTGTTATTTCTTGGTGTCAGGATCATGCCATGGGGGTGGAAGGAATCATGATGTCAAAGCTTGCATGTGGTATAATAAAGACCGACAGCTATAAAGGAAGGAGATCCAGGGCTTTCTCGGATTCCTTTCAAGTATATATAATAGTTATGGTGTATCCCTTACGAAGCATAAAAAATGTCTGCGGATTTACTTCACCTTACTCTGAAGTCGTAGTACTGCTCCTCTCTCCTATATTACGCTATTCTATTTACAGTATTTGCAAAGAATAATATTATTGTGCAGAATTCTTCCATCTCAAAATAGTTGCCCTCACAACGCACTTGTGCAAGTTAACTCCCCTTATGAGGTATTTCTTTCCAAAATGGAAGCACTCATCCAAAAACAGTCTCGTTTTTTGATTTATTCGCGTTATAGAAATCGCGGACTTCAATGAAATCAGACTTTGAAATTCACGAAAAGAAAACTTAAGAGTGCTTCATGCCACTGCTATTACACCAGCTATGCCGTAGATTTTTCATAATCATATGATCATAAGCATTGAATTTTCTCTTGATTTCTCTCTCATAGTCGTCAAAAAGGCGGAACTCAACAGCGATTCGGGGGGACCAGTGCTTAGCCGCCTTTCCGAGCCTCAACACCAAACAGTCTTCACTCAGCTCGCTGAAATGCAAAGGAAACCCACTTGTAAAAATATGTCGTAAAAACGTCTTCGAAGCAGCATTGTTTTGGTCCTCCATTCTCCTTGCTTTGTGGGGTTGCTTGAAGAATTCACTCAATACAATTGGTGGAAATACATATCTTATACATTCATACTAGCGGAATGTCGGTTTCTACCAGCCCTAAATGGACTAGTGTCGTTGTGAATTTCCTCGGCGGGGTGTGTCCCCTCGCTTCATTCCAGCTTGCCTTTCATGACGAAGAAAAGGCCTTTTTTTCTTCGAGGCTGTCAGCTATACTAAAAATCCGATTCTACTCCAAAGAGCTGTAATTTTCAGCTCCCTTTCTAGCAGCTTCGTTAACGCTTTCTCTCTAAAACGTGCTTGAATGGTTTGTTTGGTGGGCACACTTACCCATACCGTAACGTTTCAGCTCAATCTTATCAAGACTAAAAGCAACTCACAAGTTCTCAAATTTCCCTCGAGCTTGTTACCTAGAGTGGGAACCAAAATAAATAACAGCCGCACAATTAAAGTGCAGCGACTTTCCACCAAGAGTCTGATACTTTTACGTATTTGCCGCATACTTTTGCCTAAAGGCTCTCCACAGAGTCAGTGAGTCCCACAATGCAGTGAAGCTCTGAGTATATCGTACAGTTGGCAGCTTATTTCCCACGAAAGTGGCTCACTGCATTATCAATTTGCTCTGATTATCTCTCACAAAACGAATCTCACAACCCGCTTTCACCATGATTTCAGTACATTCTGAGTTTTGCTTTTCGCCTTTTACGTTTTTGTGTGTCTTCTGTATAGCCAGCGGTTATGACCCCATGAATGAATTCGTAATTACTCAGTCCTATTAGAGAACATGCGATGTCGCGACTCTGAAGTGTATGCTGCTCACCTCTCCTAAGCGTTGTTTATCGAACACTGCACATCTGCTCTAGTAAGCGTCTCCCTGCTCCAACACCAGAATCCGATGCATGCTGCAATTTTACTTCCGTCGCAGTTGTTCTAGACTGGTGAGGATGTATCTCACGTGAGAGTAGGCATACCACTTCTAATTTCTATCGACTAGTTACTGTAGTTACAACCGAATATTCGTATCCGAATAAATATTCGAAAAATTCGAATATTCGAGTATTCAAATAGCTGAATATTCGAGAAGATTGTCATATTCGAATACATTCGAATCCGTTATACGACCCATGCCACTATTTGAATACATTCGCGAAGCTTATATTCGATATTCGAAGACAGTGTGAGTTACGTTTTCTTCTACGTTCCTGTTAAACTCCATAACAAAAGTTGTAAACATTCTGATCCACATTGCCTGGTTCGTAAAAGACTGTACACACATATCTGAGTTCTTCGCTGATATTCATCACATCCATATTGTTTTTGTACCATAATGCCATTTTCACGATGCAAGATGTACCTACAATCGTTCTGAAGGAAGTTCGTTCGTAATGGAGTTCAGCTGAAACAGACAATAGACTGTAGATTGAGCATCCCTGGCTTCATTTGGAAAGGTATAACTAGTTCCAGGAAGTTACGGCATCCCATTACCTCTCACGTCTTAGCTTCACCTCGAAAATACGCTGTAGCTTCATATAATGCATCTTTCTCCTGTTTGAAAACTATTATTGCTTCTAGGGCTGTCGTTTTTGTTTGCGTTGTTCATTGCGATAGCCCGATTCACCTGAAGTTCTGTGAAGGGATAACGAAGTAGCACAAATTCGTTTGTCCTAGATTTTTTCAGTACCTATGTGAATATTTTATTGATACAAAGACCGGTCCAAGAAATTTCTTTCATTTGTATTTTCCGCAGCATCGCGAAATTATAACTTTCCTGAACCACTGTACAAATACAGTTAGCTAAGACCATCGACTCACCAGCGAATCGCTCATTCATGCTCCCTTAGTACTGGAGCAGTCCTGAAGCGGGAAATCACATATTGTCATCTTTGGATGTGGAATTTGCCAACCGTTTTTTTACAAAGTGTCTCTGGTAGATGATACCCACATGATGCCCAAAAGTTTCGTGATAGTTGGACAGTCGGAAGTGGAATTCGACCGCCGCTGTGGTGAAGTAGTTAAGGCTTTGAATGTCCCTAAAAAAATTATCGTCACATATCGGCGACTTTTTGGGACAATCCGCAGCATTTGGAATCCTTGAGCGTGCAGTTGTGAAGAAGCAGCTCGGAGTAGGTATGTAATAGAGCAAAACTTTGGAACAGCAAAGAAAATACTCGCAAACATGTTTGTTTATCCATGCTTCTACGGGGGGAATTCTAGGTTGTATCGGACCTGCAAGATAAAGCCTTCTCTTGCGAAATTTACTGCACCTCAGCCATTCTCTCGAATAATGCCTAGGTTTCACTCCTTCACCTGAAAAATGGCAGGACATTGGGATCGCCAGGACATTATAACCTGCAATTATACCACAGGCACATTACCCGCTTGTTCATCAAGACCTCTGCAGAATTTTCACCTCACTTGGCTAAATCACGCAGGATTAGAAATACTATCTACAAATGTGCTGCCATCCACTTTCCGAGAAATAACTTATGTAGCTTTATCTGCTGGAGAGCTCCCGTCACTGACACTCACGTGCCCTTCGCTTTAAAAGTTTCCCGAAAATCGTAGCTCTAAGAACTGTGGATGCTTGAAGGGCTGAATAACTTGAGACGAGTGGAAGGAGCGTGGTGCTGGCCACGTTCCAGTGCCATCCATTTTGCTTCACGACCACAGTAATCTTCTCCGAGTCTTCCCTCATTTTCGTTGAAATCCTTGTTCGTGTATATACAGCACATTAGCCGTCATGATGCGCGTTGTTTTCGCTCCATTACTGATATTCAACGTCCCGTTTGCAAGTCTCCAGGGGCGTGGGCTCCATATTTTTCCGCCTCCAACCGCCCCGAGTTTTCCCCCGAGCTCACTCTACCTCATTGGCCGCTTCACTCCAAGTGATGACTCCACAAGAACGTCCTAAAATTTCACGTGCACTTGCGCGGCGAAAAGAATATTTAATACATGAAAGATGACAATCTGAACCCACTACTGATAATCTAGACACTCCCGAAGCTATTGTTCGTTCTCAAAACCGTCACGGCCATCGTTGTCCTGAGTTTTCAAGGAGGGCTCGTATCCGAAATCAGAACATTTTTCAGCATGCTGTGGTGCAAAGTAACTGCGCTTTATTATCAGCAACCCCTATCGTTTTTTTTGAAACTAGTTATTGTAAACTAAGCGTCGCATAGCTTCTCTCCGCCTTTACACCCCCTCTTCCCATCCCAATCATTCAAATGCGGTTCTTTTCAATACTGGCGGTCACTCCTGAAACCCTTTTCCTCATGAATCCTACTTCAAACTGCTTCGGTTGATAAAATCTTTCTCTCATCGTTCCTCTCTCTTTCTCGCTCTTTCTCTCACCACATTGTTTCTAAGCGCTCTATTTATCCTGCAAATATTGTGGAAAAAAAATCATGGCGATAAAAATGGGTCGCCCTTTTTGTGAAACTATTAGAGATCTGACCCCCATTCCTGAGTACTTCCTTGAACACAAGGTTGAGTTTTCTTCAAACTTTATTCCACTTTCAATGGAGAATGTCGTTTTGAAAACAAATGTCCAACTTGTCATTCGACTGAAGGAATTTTTTTCTTTGTCTCACTAATTTATCTATGTCCCACATGACGGTAATCGTCGATAAAAACTATTTCAGAAAAAAACCAGGTGAACCGAGTTACTTTTTTTGAACCTGACGGGATAACCACGAAAATTAGGCAAGCGCCATATTGTTTACACTTTCGCGCAGTCTTCTAGCTCGCGTTTGGTTCTAGACTTCCCAGAAATGACTTCGGAGCAATAGAGCTTGTTTGGGGGTCAAGACACGTTGTGCCGCGCCTCTTTCAGACCTCTCGTCAACCCCACGGGGAGTCACTCCGAGAAAATTAGCACGCGTAGTCTACAAAGGAACGATTTATCACTGACAGACGTTCGTTTGGCCGTGAAAGCCTTCTTTTTGCCAGCCCTACGACTTGTGGAAGAAGATGTTGATTTAAGGCTTCCGTGGCGGATAACGTCCATGGTTGTGCTCCTCCTCAGCAAACATTGAAAGGTGCAAGTCTTACGATTGAGGCATAAGTGCTCGTCCAAAACACGGATTTTTTAAAACAGTAATTCTATACCAGCAGTGGTCAAATCCATGCAAAACCTATGCATACCCATGAAAAACCCATGCATATCCATGCAGAACCCGTGCGTCTTCGAATCGCATGCAAATCAGGTGCAAATCCACGAAAAACTCACAATTTTCCAACCTCATGCACACCGGTGCAAATACAGTTTCTAGGTTTGCTGAGCCATTGCTCAAGAAATCGATTCCCTGCAATGAACCTCGTAAAGGTCCCCCCCCCCTCAATTTAGGGACCCGGAGACCAAGAACTTCAAAAATAAGATTTACAAACACTTCAATTTTAGTAACAAATCATTGAAATGATGATAATAGCACAAGTAGTTAGTTCCAAAAAAGCTTGTACGCAGTTTATAACATTATTATGAAGAAATTTTTTCGGAGGACACATCCTCGAGGAATGTCCGTCCTCCCCTCCTTCGTCCATGACTTGTGTGTAGGTGTAGGGTTAATGTTTGTGCACCAGAATGAATCTTCCAAGTCCAATTTTAGTCTTATCGGACATGCCATCCATTCCTGGTAAAAAGATGAGTGCATGGTTAATAGAACGAAACTACCACTCGAGTTCCGTTCACCACTGCCTGACGATGCTGTTTTCTGTTCGGAAAATCATTGATGCTGCAAATTTTTCATCTTGTTTCAGGGAGCGTCGACTAAAACGAAACCAAAGACTTTGTACTGTCCCTCACTATTAGCTAGAAACCGTTTCTTTGCATAAAAAGTGTTTTATGTAAGGGGTAATTTATAGTGAACTCGTGGACACGTCCACGATGCGATTCGTGAAGCAGTGTAAATTGTTTTTATGAACGGCATTCGTTAAAAAATACCATAAGGCAGAGTATTGCATGTTTGCAGCAAACAGGACGACGAAAGCGTTCGTTTGACGCACGTGCATCTCCACTAATTTTGCAACGAAGGCCAACGCTTCTGGCTTTTGACGCAAGCTATGTACAGTCACCAGCAAATCGGCAATAACATCATCTCTCTTCTAAACTGAAAAAAAAGCAGTTTTCCATCAAATCAGTTTTGAAGATATTTGCTTGCAAATGTGACTTGAATGAATAGCACGGACAACTACCACCCTTTCGTCCTTTCTTCCACTGTGAGGGACACTCTGTGCCATGTACATAAGCTGTCAGTTATAGTGATCCAATCCCACGACGACAACTCTGCAAACATCTCACATTCTCTTCTGGTGCACTTTAGCGCGTACTTCCAGCACATTCTGCGGGAGTTAACATACTGGTGTACTAGGAATTAAAATGTCGTTTTGAAGGGAAAAAACGGGTGGCATGACATATTAGGAATTACTAATAGCGACGAAACGAAAAACCACTCCTCTTCGAAATGGAGTTCTTTTTTGGAATGGTCCCTCGTTGGACACGATGCATCTCAGCAACTCATCCTTCACGCTAACATTGCTTGACAAAGGCTCTGCGTAGGTTCTTTTGCTGAATCCCGCCGAGCAACGCGTTGGATTGTTTACCCAATGTCATTTGATTAGCGATGCACAGTGCTTATTTATGTAGCGTAGTCGCTTAGCAATCTGCATATAATGTTATTCATATTCATCCAAAGGAAATCTCTCCATTGCCGAATGAGCCAAACTGCGCTTCTCCTCAAAGCTGTCGAAACGAAGAACCACCTCCTCTAGGTGTCTTTCCTTTCTGATCATCCTCAGACATTTTTTTTTACTAATTCATAGACCTTAGCATACGTATTGTTGCGAATGTGCATTGATATGATGCTCCTGGATGGAGTCACTGCAAGTGCACTTGTTGGATTTATTCAATCTCATTTAGTAGATGAAACCAAATCCATTTCATTGTGGCGTCCATCATGCATCCTGTTCCTTAGCATTCTTCATTCGTGCTTGGTTTCCATTTATTGAACAGTACGAAACCAGGACAATCTGGTAATGGATGTTAACAAAGACAAACTCAAAACCTTCTCTCTGTTTATCTCATGTAGCTTGATACCTGGGGATAGATTTAAAAAATTTCCATATCATCCTTTCATAGAAGAATTCACGGACGTCAAATTATGGCATAATGGACGAACAGTAATTGAGACTCTGCTCACAAAAATGCCAGGCTATCTTGACATTCGGATCAAAAGACTAGTGTCCTCCACTAAAAATGCCTATTTCCCTGTTTACGAGTGTGAAATTTCTCCAACACAATTGCTACTCGGAGAACCAGGATGTACAGCGAAATACCGATGCAGCAGTGTTCAAAAACATGAAGAAGGGAAAGTTCACCATGCCAGCAGCTTATACAATGGTGGCACCACATATTTAGCACTATTTTCGGCGATCAACTGATAGAAATGTAAAACTCGTTTTTCAAGCTTGGGATGGCTACCAGGACAATACTCGAAAATGTGATGAGGAGTAGTGTTCTCTTTCTTATCTCTACCCTACACCTCAAGGAAATATCTCTGGATGCAATTGCACTCATTGGGCTCAAGATGCAATACTTTTGGGAACACTTGCGTTTCCCTCTTACGTCAATTTATCGAGTTGAGGGAGAATTTGATTTTATTCTCAATATTAGTGCGTATCTTGCTATGATAGTATTGATACGCAGTTGTTCACCTCAGGGATGAACAAGAATTGTCAATATGGCAAAAAAAAACTACAAAAAAAAAGATTCATGGTGATTACAAGCAGAAAGCATGCAATTTGGCTGCGGATTTTCCTCCGATTTGTGCTACTAACAGGCATTCAGGGCTGGGATTCATGAAACGATAACCAAGCAAACCAAAGATGGCTAGCATGATTGGTTATCTTATTGACTACATAGCGCTAAGAGACGCAGGCGGCAAAAATTGGTTTGCTAGCCTGGGTTTGCTTGGCTATCGTCTCATGAATCCCAGCCCAGGTGCTCACCGGAAAATTCCGATGGTTGCATTATTCTCGAGATTTGATGAAATGAAATTTTTGACAAATTTGACGGTTCGTTTGTGTCAGTGGCTCCAGCTGTTCTGAAGAGTTCGCTAATGGCGTTTATAGCAAAATGTTGAGGAGAAAAGTGCTCAATTTAAATCACAACCTCACTTCCCCTACAGGTAGATACAAAACTTTTATACTTAGTTGATAAAACCGACGGAATTGGAATTTTTTTCTATTCCAGTTCCAAGTGATTCTGTGCTCCTGATGAGCGAAAGGAAGTCCTAATAGAGCCTCAACACATGCTCGAACTTGGTTTTGATTGCTTATCCTACGGCTGAGATATGCAGAAAATTCTGTGGTCCCAAATTGTGGGTGTGCTAATACACATGTGACCGCCACTGTCTGAATAAAGTGGGCTTCTCTTTTGTAGAAGTCATGCCTGTAAACTACTGCAGTGGAATTCGTGGTAATCCTTTGTCCTCAAAATTGTAATAGTTGCGATGATAGACTCTTTAGATAATGAAATATGCTTGGAAACTTAAATTTTTTGCAGCAAATCATAGCAAGAGCTATGTAAAACGCCTATCTTTGTGCGACGATATGCACTGTTTCATTCTCCACCAGTTACAGGATGAACCAAACGGTTTCCTTCGGGATAGAGCAATATTTTTTGCTTATGATTTCAAGTTACGATTAGGATTACAACTATGCAATTCCACAAAATCGCTGCTTATTATTACAAGGAGTAAGTAGCTTCAAAAAATTTCTGTTTAACAAAGTTTTTTCGAGAGCCGCAGTAGTGCTGTGGCTGCACCCAGTCACTCTCTCAAACATGTGATGCGCAGAACGCATTTTTGCCCTGGTTCTCAGTGCTGATTGCACTTCCATTTTCTCGTGAAAAAAGTTTTTCGGACTCGAAATGGAGCGCAGGAGATTAGAGGGACCGCAATTTTTCTCTATACCACTTCTGATGAGTCAACTCGATGATTATCCATGGATAAGGGGTTGGGAAGAGCATGTCTTCCCTTTTCCAAATAGTTTCAATACCAAGGCAGTTGCAGAAGTTTTTTTTTTTGGATTTTTCAAGCCTGAATGTGCAGATACGGAGCCGCATTTTTTGAAAACAGCGGAAGGCTCGTGCGAAATTTGCTTGAGCCACAAGCGCTTTTTCGGTTTCCTTATTCCATAAGGAAAATCCCTACAACGCATTGGTCTATTAAGAGAAAATGACTCACCAATCGTCCCGTAGCAATTTATATCTGAAATTTACGGATCTCCATATCCAGATAAGCTTACTATTGTTTTTTTAGCTTTTTTCTTTTTTGCTTCTTATGCAGCTTCTAACTTTACTACGATCCTCTCTTTTCGTTTCATCCGTCATCTTTGTGAATTTTCATGTGTAGTGTATTGTGTAGACCATTGTGTAGACATTTGTCTGCACAATTGGCCGCATGCTATCTCTCCCATGAAACGCCGATCGTAGTAGTTATGAGTGCGGCTCAGCTGTGGCTCTAGAGATGTTTTTGTAAGATCATTAGGAGTCGTAAACGCTCACTCTATTATGTGATCCAACCAATAGTGCACATGGGCGCAGTCTCTATTATATTCACAGGAGTTGCGTCAGCTGTCGTGGTTTCCACATCAGATCTTTACAAATCCTCATGTTCTCGCGTTGGTGTACCTAGTAGTTTCTACTTGACGGGTTGTTCAGCTACTGCGTAGCGGAGGCGCAGTAGCTGAAAAATGCGTTGTTATTCCCTTGAAGGCAGCACCCATGGAAATGTTCGACTTGAAAAACTCAGTGTATTCTAAAGGTATCGAACTAAGACTACTCTAAAGGTATCGAAGGTGCTGAACACCTGCATATCGATAATGTCTCCTTCTGCAGCTATTGAATCTTTGCGCAATCAGTTATTTGTTCTGAACTGCAGCCTTTTTGTACCTCAATAAGATAAATAACCACTGGAAAATGTGGAGCATTTATCAGAGACGTCACATAAAAATCAAAACATCATGAAATCTTCTAGCAGGGGGAAACTTGCAGAAAATTGAAATTTTAACGAGAACAAGTTTGAACTGTTACCAAACAGGTTCAAATTCTGTAAAATGCAAATAAGAAATCATTCCAGCTAAAAAAAAATACAAAAAGCACAGAAATCATCAGAAGAACTCACATAGAGAAAAACGGCTAAATTTCGCCAGATAGCAGCAAAACAGCTGTTTCTATTGCAATTCGCGCAACGAACAACTGGCGGAAAACTCGTCCAAATTGACCTCTGACACAAAAATGCCCCAAGCTGGGTGGACACATAACTACTACGATCGGTGCGCTATGGGCCAGATACCATGCGTCCGATTGTGCGAACGGTTTCACCCCTAACTGTAACCCAGATTGGATGAGTTTTTCGAGAAAGACACGATAGATTTCATTACTTCTAGCATAAATTACTCGTTACTTCTAGCTTATTTGTTTACTTCTACCGCTATTTTTTTAAGTAATTTACATTAGAGATTTGTTACTATGATCAATATTCTTATCAATTTTATTTTCCATCAGGGTCCCCAAAGAGGTCAAAACTCCACTTTTTACCACATCCACCTCCGGTCCACTTTCTGCGTCCATCAATGCTGCTTAGTCTACAAAACTTGCCCATTTTTAGAGCGCAGATAAGTGGGGATCCTTCAGGGAACATTAATGGATCCCTATGCTGGTTTCGTGAATAGCTGTTCCAGAAATGGGGAGATTTCCGATTGGAAACAGTAAAGAGGAGGCGACCAAGACCGACCCTCTCCACTTCCGTGTTTTCATGAATGTCGGTACTGAAAGTTCCTGAACAGCTCGTTTTAGACGATATTCAACACGAAGACAAATTATTTAGAGTAGTTTCTGTTATGAGGAAATTCTAGAACAATTCTTTCATATCTTCCGTTTATTGATCTTGATTATATTTTCGCTGAAAAATACTTCTTTTGAAGGTACGCGCAATCTTCTTAAAAACTGATACCTATAATCACTGCCTCCATCCTCTCCGACACGGATTTTCGCCTAATCAGGCCAAATCACAACAATCCAGGGTTCCTTTTCTGTTGACACGTCGGCGCTGCTCTTTAACCATTCCCATGAACTCGGACATCTGATATCCCGACACGTGCAAGAAATATGGCCGGATGGTGGCTGGTGGCCTTTTTCATGTTCTGCCTACTTGCTCGCGGATTACGCCCTCCGCAGATCAGCCGAGAGATTGGAAATTTTCTTCGTTTGTTTTTGCTATCTGCTCAGTCCGAACCCCAAAACACTAGAACAGCTTCAGATAGAGCAGAAGAGCACTACTTGCCTCCGCTCCCATGGATTGTTCCTTGATTTCCTTCTTCATTACAATTTCATAACCCGCAATCGTTCTCGGCCAAAGCGCCAGACTCATGGGAGTTGATTGGAGAGCCAGTTGTAAAGGCCCTTTTGAACTACCTCCCATATAGAAGACTCATTTTGGGTTGTACACACCTTTCTTCATCGTACTCGTATGATTTTAACCATATGTTTTTTGGTCGGTGGCACATCGTTTCTAAAAGCGCGGATGAGTGCATACTCTTGCACATCGTTTCTAAAAGCGCGGATGAGTGCGTTTTTTTTTTGAGTTCCATTCAGGTGCACGTCTAGAAGGGTGAAGTTCATTCTATACATTCTTTCTAAAACTGTATTTCACTTGATTGGTCGATTTTTGGTTTCCTTAAGTCACTATACCATGTACTCGTTCTTAGGCATAACACCAAAACTGTTGAGAAAAGTTTTATTATTTTGCAGCGTGAAAGCCGTCATAGCAAACCTACTCATCCACTCGTAATGAGTGCGAAAACGAATAAGACAGAAAATTGTCTCAAAGTTGAACCCTCGTTCCTACGTATTGAACTAATAGCAATTCTTGAGCAACTCATTCCTTCATCTGACCATAAGCTGCATGAATAATAGACTGTGAGCTGTACCTTTTCCTGAATCTCGACATCTAATTTGTGGATCCATATTTATTCAGAAGGGTGAGATCAGAGTGGTATCCCATTGCACAGCAACGAAAATGCGTATTACGTAGGGATTTATAGATGGATTTATAGATAGTTATACACGATTTTGGATAACAAAATTTTCGAATATCTTGGTTCAAGAATGGAAAATCGGAAAGCTTGTTAGTAGCACAAATCCGAGAAAATCCGCAGCCTCTGCCTTTATCTTGGTCTTTGTGTTTTTTTTTCTCTTTCTTTCCATCTTTGACTTTATCCTTGCAATCACAATGATTCTTTTTTTTTTCGCAATTTTTCAGGTCTGCCGGAAACATTTGCCTTTCCCTGGGGTAAATATAGTGCATAGCGCCTACTACAAGAAAATGAGCAACTATACTAAGTGTAAAAACAGATTTTCCTTCTATTTTGTAAAGTGATAGAAGCGAGAGACACGAATATTCTCAAAAGTGTTGTATTTTGAGCACTGATTGCAGTAATAATCCGAAGCTTTTTTCTGTTGGAGCAGATTTGAAGATCGAAGGGACACTTCATGTCTCCTCACATCCTCAAGTATCGTTTTGAAAGCTCATTCCCAGCCGGAAATGCGAATTTTATACCTTTATTGGCCAAAGTTGGTGACGTGCTAAATATGGTGCCGCTACCATATGTAATCCGTACATATCTTTTCTTTGGTCCCCGAGCTAGCCAATGCATTTGCTGCTGGGTTTCTTAACGGTTTTAGAGTAATTTATACAAGCTGCGTGCGTCAGTCGCGCATCAGTCGCACGCATCTATTTGCAAGGGATTTTCCGTGAAGACCGGTCAACACGACATGTACATCCTTAATGAAAAGAACGCGCGGCCACCGCCAGGCCGTAAATGCGTGCGTCTGAGCTGCGACTGCGATGCGACTGGGCCCTATTCTTCATCATACAGACGCACGCGCGTCAGTCGCACGCATCCAGTATAAATTGCATTTTGTTCGTCAACACTTGCGGTCAGCAAGTGTTGACAAACAAAACATTTGAGTACCGAAATTTGTGCGCCCAACAAATATGACCTAAACTACTCAACAGGTTCAAACTAATCACTTGACTAATCCTAAAAGAAGCAGCATAAATTCACTGAATCTTGAAAAATTCCTCCGGATAGGACTGGTGATTTGAGTGACTGTGCAAGAATGTATTAGTGGAGTATCAAAGACGAACTTCTGCCGTGGATGGATGAACTGGGATTCAGCCTTGTACTTTGCCTAGTCGTCTGTTTGTGGAGAAACTTGTAAACTCATCCTCCAAAAAATTTTCCATTCATCGATGAAATGATTTTTGATAACGCTCGTTCTGGTCAGTCGAATAACATTACCCTGACATCTTATTATGCAGATACAGAGATAGAGGAATAGATCTCCTCCTCGGAAGCATGAAGACAACTGCGGACATTGTAGCCATCGTGCCTGACTCCTCCTCTTTTATCTGTCTTTCTCATTACGATCGCAATCTTTCCAATCACCTATTTTACTTTACAAATACTCGTCCAGATCTCAACTGCGGATACGTTATGATGGAATCTTACCTTAACTGTTAGGTTTTCAGAATATTCAATGTTAAAGCTATTTTTGACGGTTGCGATGCAGATAGAGGTGCTCGCAAGGACAGGTAAGGAATTCGCATCATAGAGATGTGCAGTTTTACATCCTGTGACTTTCATCTTATGGCTGATTCACTACAGATATTTATCGACACAAATCAAGCAGAGAGTGATATAGCGATTCCCACGTGATTTAATGAAAAGTTCAAACTTTGCACTACCGCTCTCAAATCAATTAAGGACGTGTTCAGGATTGTTTTTGGATTTAAGCTTTCACATCCAATCACATCCACATCCACACACATCCATCTATGTACATGAAAACTAAAACCTGTAGAAAAAGTGGAAAAATGGTTATTCGAACGGAATAACTAGTCCTGTTGAACAATTACACGAGAGTTTCACAAACCCAACGCTGAATTTCATGAAGCTCAGTTATCTCACGATGATCTTACGGAAAGGAGGTCTAGTGGGAGGGCAATTTCAGTTTAATTTCATTGAACTCATTTCATTTATTCATCGATGATTAGTTGAAAAACGAAAAATGAAGAAAACGGAAAAACGCTCACAGAAAATCGCGGAAAATGATGGGTGCATTAAAATTCAACCCAGAATGTGAGCATTTAGGCAAACTCCGTGTGGAAATTTAGATGCTGCATTAGAAGAATGGCGGGTAAAAGGGTTAGTCCAAAAAAGGACGAGAATAATTGGACTACAGATAATAGAAGAGGGACTGTTAGGCAATAGAAGGAAAACTGTTGCTCCACCAGGGTTGACTGCTGAAATAGGTCTTCTCCGTGTCAATTTACCTGAAAAGTGAGATTGCCTATACTGAAGAGCTCATATGTGAAAATGCTTAGAATTCCTCCTCAGTCCGAAGAAAACTCCGTGTTTGGTGTTGAACTCTGTTGCTGCTATATGTAGTAAGAGCAATATCTTGTGATAGATCGTTCCATGCTGCAACTTCTTTATAAATAATGCAAATAACAAATAACGAACACTTGCACATAAAATATGAATGGGGCCAGAATGACTAAGCAATATGCTCTCTGCTCATGTAGTGTAGGGGAGCGGCGAGCATCGAGGAAACGCATCTTAGGTTGTCTGCAACTCCTCTCAGCATGAGTGTTCCAGAAGTCTGGGCAGGCGATCACGAACGACGTCTGTACACGAAACTCGCCGAAGGCTACAACAAACTCGCTCGCCCAGTCCGCAATGAGAGTGAGCCCGTGCTTGTGCTGCTCGGCCTGGATTTCCAGCAGATTTTGGATGTGGTAGGTAGCCTCATCAGCACCACCATTTTCACCCACAGGAATTGGTTTTTCAGGACGAGAAACACCAAATAATGCACTCAAACGTGTGGCTACGCATGGTGAGGTTTTTTTTTCAAGTTACAACCAAGAAATCGTTTCCTTTTCTTCATGCAGCCTCCGAAAGCAGGATCGAACGATTTTCAGTGGATTTTCGAACACTACCTAACTTGTGATGGGCATAGTGGCCGAGTGCCACCACCAATGTTTTGGTATCGTAACTGAAGGGTTTGAAATTTTAATGAGGAAAATAAGGAAAGGACATGCGCGTTGATCACAATACTCTTGGTGGTCTCCAGCAAAAAGGCGAGAAATTTCAATTTTAACTTTACACTTTGCACCATGCGCTTAAAAATAAATTAGCGAGACTCAGAATTAGACTGCGTGTGAATCTGCGAAAAATCGCAAAACAGCGAAGAAGTACGCTAGAGAAAACCTTTAAAATAGGAAGAACAGGAAAAATCAGCAAACGCCGGTCCAGGAAGGTACATGATAGAATTTGAGCCTGCCCCCGGCCCAAAGCTTAATGAAGGTACATAGGAATACGCCTGTCCTCCACCCAAAACTTGCAAAGGTTCTTCTTTATCGTCTTTTCGGCCCAAATTGTCAGAGCAAAAGAAAATCTAAGGTATACGTATACGTATGTGGAATTGATGATGGAAGGAATGATATCAAAAATGCTGCTCTCTCTGTCTGAAGAAATCTAAAAAATTATAAATCTCCATGTTCTTTCTTCTCTGAACCTGGGCATTCTGCGATATGAACTTTATACTGTGTTGAGCCTGACCAGGTTGTTAGTGGATATATTTATTGTTTCGCCTGACGTTTCGACGTGACCGTCGTCTTCGGAGGCCTAAAAGTGGCTTACAGTTTCTTATCTGTGTTCTAGACGTCTCCTCCCACTCTGCTAGTTTCAACTTTCTCCCCAGCTTACTATCTCGAAAAATTATACCTCTAGAGCACCATCGTGCCATGTACCAACAGCACGCTCTTGGGTGAACGCAAGAAGTTTCCGAGGATATTGGATATATATATATATATTAATAGATAGATTTTTCTTCCATTCTGTTTACTAAGCTTACTGGGACAAACGCGAGTCGCTACGCTATACAGAGCAACTTGCAACTTGTTATTGTGCTAGATGCTTAATCTATTTGATCATTCTTGCTGAACAAATGACTTATAATATTTCGCTTTCAGATTCCTCTGTGACGATAATACCTAGATGTTTTTCCATTCGTTTTCACAGCGCATTTCCTAGCACTCATGGAAAAAAAAAGAAAATGAAGTGAAAGACGAACAAAGAAGTTCCTAGATAGAGTCGGTCACCCCTAGCTTGAATTACCACTGATGTCATTTTACTCTGATGCAAGAAAGTGCTTTACGGTAATCTGAATACTTGAATCTGTAGGAGCTTCTCTTCCACACCACTTCAAAAAATGTGATGGCACGCCAAAAAGTGTAATAGTATAATAGATCATCAACTAAATGAACTACTATCGCGCACAAGCTTGGTAGGCCAATCCTCACCCTCGAGCTCACTAAGCCGTTCTATGCTGCGGTCGGTAGATTGAAAATAGAGAAGTTAGGATTATGGAAAAGCTTCTTCTCTAACTAGCCTATTTTTAACTGTAATGAAATTATTACATACTTGTTGCTCTTCGAAAAATTGATGAGGTACATACGTCACCTGTTGTCCATAAGAATAAAGTCCAAGTAGTTGGGTTAGCTAATTGCCTAGCCATTTACTCGACTATATGTACATGATATGTATATGTATGTGTATATGTACACGATTCCCACGAGAACACGCCCGCCGAGAAGAAAGATGAAATCTCCTGACAAGTGACAACTTGAGTAGGTTCCCGTTCACATGCGGCTGGGAGGCCAAGGAGAAAAAGTGAACTCTATGATCTAGAAATTTCTCTAATTCACGAGCATTTCCAGAGCTGGATTGACCACTACTTGACGTGGGATCCAGCAGAATACGGCAACATACGAGAAGTGCGCCTTCCTATATCCAATATATGGAAGCCAGACGTTCTCCTCTACAACAGCGTTGATCAGCAATTTGACAGCACGTGGCCAGTTAACGCAGTCGTCTACCAGTAGGTTCACTTTCATGTCAATAATTTGTCCAAGGATAGCGAACATCGAAGGAATTCTAGCACTGGCAACGTCACCTGGATTCCGCCGGCCGTGATTAGGTCCAGCTGCAGCATCGACATAGCGTATTTTCCTTTTGATTCGCAGGTGACTCTTACTGAAGTTACCTGCTTGTTGACATGTTGTCCGGACAAGCGAATACACATAATCTTTCAGCACTGTTCAATGAAGTTCGGATCGTGGACGTATTCCGGCTTCTTCACCGATCTACGCAACGCATCCGTTTCCGTGGGAACGTACCAGCCAAACGGAGAATGGGAACTACTAGGTAACAATCTCTAAATTTGTGTGAAAGTGTTGCAGTCGAGTTCAAAATACCTACACCTCCTTGCAAGGTGCTTGACCTCTGCTCGCTCAAATTTTCTGTTCCGAGAGGAAGCTTCTCCACCGCCCCCCCCCCCCCTCCAGAATGGGTCGCCGAGTTTATGAAATTACCTTATAAAGTAGACAGAATTCCTGTATAAGCTTTTTTTTGTTTATTTTCATAATTATTTTCAAGATATTATCAATTATTTAACATTTAAATTGATATTTTCAGCAATTTTATCACTCCATTTGACCCCAAGGGCGAGGAGTGGCGGAGTTGCCACATTTTTTCCCACTCTCCCCCCTCCTGGCTAGCTACTCCTGTGTTCGGCACATATCTATCTAATTTGTCGCATATTTGCAGCGCTCACCGCTTCCTTTTGTTCCTTATTCCTTTTTCGTCCAGAGGTAGCATGCATCATTGAGACTACCCAGGGTAAACGTGCTAACACACCCCAAACTTACCCATTGTTAACATGTGCGTCAGCACATGTAGCCAGGCTAGTCTCGATTATGCATGCAAGCCTACGAGTTTTGCATTTTATTTATTTCGACTATCCAAGAAATATTATTCATTTCGACAATCCAACAGTTTTGCGAATATCCAAGCATTGCAATACCTACCTAGTTTCCTTCAGATCTCACATCCAAAAGGTCGATCTTCTACTACGAATGCTGTCCTGAGCCCTATTACGACATTACATTCACTATATCCATAAGAAGAAGAACATTGTACTACGGGTGAGACCGTTTGTAGATTTCTGGTATCCTTTTGATCATAGAAAGATTATGAAGGGCATTCTTCCACCCGAATGTAGTAGTGCATTCGTCGATTCCTAGCCTATCCATCATCATCTATCCGCTACAGATCCAATTTTTCGCATATGATTTCCTAGCCGAAGTACCAAGTGTTCAGATTCAACCTGGTTCTACCTAGTATGCTAATATCCGCACTAGCTCTTCTCGGCTTCACTCTGCCTGCTGATTCGGGAGAAAAGCTCAATTTGTGTAAGTGTTCTCTTATATTACCAAAGAGCTGCATAACTTGCAACTAACAACACGTCTTCTTAGAGCCGACTCCATAGAGAAGCTGTTCCAGTTAGACGTACAACATTCCAAGCGAGTTCTAATAATTTCTTAACTTGTACATATTTGCAGGCGTCACTATCTTTATGTCCCTCTGCGTATTCATGCTCATGGTTGCCGAGGCGATGCCGCAAACCAGCGACGCCTTGCCTTTGATAGGTTCAGACACTATAGCTTCTGGAAAATCTGCAGTGATTTTATTGTGGGGAAATATTTCAGAAGTTTACTTCTCATGCATCATGTTCGAAGTGGGAGCCTCTGTCGTGTGCACGGTATTTGCGTTGAATTTTCACCATAGAACGCCAGAAAGCTACCATCCAATGACACCACTGGTTAGCAGGCTCTATGCCTATTCCGATTACGATTTCAAGGTAGATGAATTTCTAGACCAGGAAGATCCTTCTGGAATGGCTGCCAACGCTGCTGTTCATGGAGCGTCCTCCACCATTCAGCTTTGAGCAAAGTAATGGACATGTGGTTTGTGAGCGTCATAAAGATAAAAGGTTACTTTATCTCTCTTTTGATAGTTCTAAGCACTTAAACCCTGTAACTCTACCACTGCAGCTAGATTCTCTCTCTTCAACGGGCTTATAGGAACAGACCTGATCACATATCCGTTTTTTGCAGGATGATGAAGGGCTTCGTCGTTGATGCCGAAAAAAAGCTGGTTAACAACTGCTTCTCACCACTTGATCACAAGACAAAAGCGGTGCACCTCGATTTCTGTCATGGTTCGTGACTTCTGATTTTTCTAGAATAAACATCAGAGGTTGAAGTTCCTCAAATCCACACACAAAATGAAAATTTAAAAAAAAAAGTCAGCGCAAAAAAGCTGTGTGCTTCCCTCCGCCCTCTCCTATTCCAGGAAATATGTATATGCATGTCCATTAATAGCAGGACGGTCGTTTCCAAACTCTCCTCCAAAAGGCATACTCAACCTCAAAATTGTTCCTTTAGACTATACATTGCTTAGCTCTACATACTGAGACTACATTCCGACCAGTGATGGGCGGAAGTATTGCGTAAGACCCGCAGGGAGAAGTCGAAAGTTAAAGGAAGTTCGAAACCTGACAAAATTTGAAGGGATGAAAATAGCATGTATAGTTGCCGTTACTTAACCACTGCCATTCCAGTAGTCTTTCTTCATCTTAGGTGCGCGCGAAAACAAGTCTTCTTTTTTAACAACGACGTTTACTTTGATCACAACAACGTTGCACCTCAAACTAAAACAGTACAAAGAATAAAGTGCCCACCATTGCCACAAATGAGACATTTGACTCGATTGACTCGATTCGACTTTCGAATAGCTACTGTTTGAATGAATCGAATTTCGATGCCAGTGCGTGCCGAAATCGAATATTAAGACAACTCCACGAGATCTATAGTGATATGTTATTAATTGAAGGAGAACGAGAGCATGAAATATTCATTTATTCAATCGAGTCACGACCGATTCCCATCAGAACAAGTGCTGTCAAAAAAGACCGCAAACGCTTGTATTGACAACCTAGGAAGATATCTTGCAGCTTTGTCGCGCTTATAAACCGTGGTTTAATTTCAGGTTAGAATATTCATCATAGCATAAGAATTCAGAAGATTAGTCTGCTATTGTGAGAATGACCTAGTAACGGTTCTCCCAAGATGAAAGCCAAAGATATCTCTGCATAGCCTATATAACGGCCTCTAGTGGTAAACGTCCGTTTGCGATGTCGTGCATAACTGCGCCCTTATTTAGGAGGTCGTATAGAAGTTCGTCGACGCCCAACTAGTGTTGAGCGGAACTCTTTCCCAAATTCGTCGCCTTGCAACAACAACACCTCTCCTCTACTAACTCAAAAATACACCTTTACGAAGCTCAACGTAAGTCATCACCTATTCGACGGTTTGCTTTCCATTTTAGATTTGCACACTACTACCAATCTGAGCATTCGTCCATTCCTAGAATCCACCTGACACTATTGATCGGAAGACTCCTCTTCCATTGGCCACTCGAAATCTGCTGGATGAGCGCCAGTACTCAAACATCATAGAAGAGTTGAGAGTCATCTCATCGAGGGTCAAAAAAGAGGTTTGTTTCTTGTGAACGAAGCACACTCCAACATAGGTAGCAGAAATCCATCGTAGCAAACTCGACCTTCATGTACTACAAACGTAAGTGTACATTTGCAGGAAATGATGCACGCTCAACGAGCGGACTGGATGTTCGCGGCAATGGTGATAGATCGTGTGTGCTTCGTCACGTTCTCATTCTTCCTGATTCTCTGCACAGTCGTTCTTTCCTATAGAGCTCCACATATCTTCGTTTAAACAACGAGTCATTTATCTCTTGCCTTCCATTCCGATAGATTGCCAGCTTTTGTGCGCAAGTTTGCCTGCGCCTGCGCTCTCATCTCCGGCCGATACGGGTACAACGTCTTTAGCAAAGTTCGAAGACGTACATTTTCATAGACTAGTCATGAATAAACGGTTTGCTCCTTTTTGTTGAAAATATACAGCTGTGTGCTTCCATGTGGCTTACGTTCATTTGCCATCTTTTACATTATGCAGCATCATATAAATCGACCCATTTGACATTACCCATTTGAGACCAACTCTTTTCTTTTGTATATTGTACTCATAACGACGGTACGAAAGCGGGGCCTTGCCTCTTACCCCAAAAATGCTCAACATGGTGTGAGGTCGGCATTTCTTGTTTGGTTTCACCACCTCGTTCGATTGAAAGCATCGTCGTCTGCGAGCTTCGGTAACCGCATTTTCTCCTCTACCTCATCTAGCCATTGAATTTTTGTCTTCCACTCGGTCTAGGTCCATCAATGGTAATTTTCATAGTTGATTGCACAAACAAACTGCTTAACCAATTAAAGCAATTCTCGAAATAGCATGAACCATTCCCAAAGAACTGAAAAGTTCTTTTTTCCCTGTTAAATGTAAAGTAGACTGGGGTTGTCGCTACTTCTCAGCAAGCGACCGTATATACCAACGTAGACGAGCCCCACGCATCCTCGCCGGGGTTGGCGTTATTCCGAACATTGCCGTTTCAAACTCCATTGAGGCACCTAAGTACTTGGATCTGGAGGAGCATTCACATTCCACTGTATGGAGGAGGATTTGGTCCCGTTCAAGGGGGTCGGCCAACATTACACACAAGGTGTTTTGGATATTGCGCGGGAATCTTCAGTCCGAATCTAGTCTCTGCTTGAATGGAAGCTCATTTTTTCATGACGCTTATCTCATTTGCGAGGTACAGGGAACTCCAACGGCCAAGCCCCCTTCCCCCATCCCACCAACACGCCTCAGTAGAATACAGCATGCAGAGTCTGTGAGATGCGACAGACAGCCACTGTGGTCTGTCCATCTGTGATAGTTGAAAATCCCTGAAACTGTGTGAATAAAAGAGAGGATAGTTACTACAAAAAGGTGCAACTAGAGAGAGAAATCGGAAGATATTGATGTATCCACATACGTATAAGTTACACACCACTGCCGAAGCTTATTGTTAGATGGTATGGATTCGGAAGTCTTGATGAATTCGTTCAGAAAAAAGTAACGAAGAATGTGTATCTTAACATTTCTGCTACACTCTAGGCATAGGTAACCTACATACTTCTCCTACATCGGCACCTATCTATCGGTAACTTTGTTCAATGTTAGCCCTGAGAACAATCGTTGGTGTTTTTATCGCCAGCTGGGTTTGAACACAGTACCAATGGCATCCATAGGCCGCGAACAATATTGTAAAGAATTATAACATTAACATTTGATTACCATGCCACTTAAGTTTTATACATTTGAAAGAACACTGATAATTATACTCTTCCACTAAATTCTGTTCAGATTGCTGTTTCCAGATAGGCCAGAAGCATTTTTATTTATTTATTTTTAACCAGAAACTCTCCTACACAGCTGTTGTGCCTTAACCTCGATTGCCATGATACCTTTTCCCAAACGTGGAGAACTAGCAAGGAATAGCGGTACAAAAGTTCCAAGCAAAATAAGATACCATAACGATGATAACAAAGTAGCGTTGTACTTTCCCGTTCCATAAGATACCATTCCTCAGTTATTCGAGACTTTAATTCTGAAAGGATCCCGTAATTCTGAGAGGGTCCCGCTCTTCATACTCAGGGAAGTTCATTTCAATCTTTGATGAACCGTCTGTGAAAGCTGTCAAGCCAATCCTAGTGAATTAAGCCTCTGTACCATATGAAATGGAAAATGTGGGAATGCAGCGAGTAACTTCGAAGTAGAACAACTTCGCAACACTCCTCAGCTGCCCTCTCTATGATTTAGGGACAGTAATTTGACCTGCAAGACCTACTCGCAGATCAACTCAATCTGTCCCACGAGGTGTTCGAACTCGTGAGCGATTTCACGAAGAACGCCAGCGTTCGCAATGCGCCAGAGCTCCCCCCGCCGGAATTCCTGGCAAGCGCATCAGGGTCTGGCGCCTACTGATATCGCTGTTTTCAAGGGTGCCAATAGGCCTCTTGCCATGCTCTAGTGAAGTATTCAATAAATTTTCCTTGAAATTGTGTAAAAAACACATTGAAAATGCAAACTCCATTAAACACCTGAAACTACAATATAAATATTTATCATGTATAATACATCGTCCGAAAAAATTAGAATAGAAGTTAATTCCCCATAACCAGTTATCACAGACCGACAAATAAATTAACTTTAAAGGATCTTCAAGCTTCAAGCTCTGAATTTTTCGTACATTTAAGAAGTTCGATAATTTGGCGAACATCAGAGGGAGCGAAGAGAAAAACTTAAATATGAGAACAAACAGAATTTCGTCAACCACACCATGATCTTTGTTCAAAATTAGCCTATTCATGGACCACCATCGACGATTTATCAAACAAGGTCCTTCCCGTTGAGAAAAAAAAACAATCACTAGGGATAAGTGCGTGCAAATAGCGGATAATATGGATTTAGCATCAGCAGGACAGCATACCCATTCCGCTCCCTGCAAAACTCGAAAACTACTCCTTATTGAGGAGCAGGTATATATGCTGCACTGTTGGAAGCGCCGCAATGCTCCTTCCTTCGTCATCGTACGCCCTCGCAGCGAAAGATAACGCTCTAGCAAAGGTATCAGCTATTCGTTTTCGAACTGGCGATAGTAGGATGGCTTCCGTCTCTGCGACTCCAATGTAAAGCGAATAAGTTGCACAGAGCTGAAATCAGCTGAATAAAAATAGAAGCATCACTCTCACAACTAATTAAAAAAATCAGTCAAAAAATCAAAAAAGGGAAGGACAAATCAAGTATTCCAGAGGCCTAAAACTATAAAGCTTGACTACTACCATTGCTGTAGAAACGCTTACCTCAGGCCAAGCATGAGACAGCGCTTTTACTGCAGCCTTTGCAAGTTCACTCAGCTTAGCAGGTGCGAGATCCGGATGCTTCTTGAGATCAAAATCGGATTTCAGGAGCTAAAAATTCACAGCTTCGGGAAACATACACTGAAGTAAATATTTGAGAGCATGATGGCAAACCTCGTCTTCTGCCTTATCTACCCATTTCAGTAACGGACCAACAACGACATCAGCACTTGTGCTAATCAACTGATTGCAACGAGTACGAAGTTGTGTGTCAATAATACGACGAGTATCACCACTCTGTTCTGAGACATAGATGGGAACCTGATAAATACTTAGAACTATTTGGTTTCGAAAAGAAGGATGCAAGGGAACAGCAATATGTCAGCGTCGTGATTTCAAATAGAAACGTGTGTACGATAGAGAATTGAATAAAAAAAATGAATGGCATTCACGCACTTAACACGTTCGCGACAGAGCCGATTTTGAGCGAAAAGCCGCGCGGGAAACGCGCGCTTTTGGACGCTTGGGTCCCGTGCTCGACCGGTCCTGCACGTGGTCCCACGAGGTAGTCATTTTTCCTTTCCATGTAAAACGTTAACTTCTTTCATGAAACCTATCTTCTCGGTCGTAGTTCTTGACAGCATCACATGCCTGTAGTTTATAGGTTTGTTATTGCCAGGGTTTTTTCTAAAAGTTCATTGATCGTTTAGCTGTCACAGTTCGAAATACCAATGAAAAAGTAAGAGAAAATGTCTGCTTTGTCCATTGCGTGTATAGAGAATTTGTATATATGTTAGTACATTACTACATAAGGATTAGCTAATGAAGAACGCTTCAGCAAGATATGACGTTAAATAGGGGGTGCTCGATCGGTCGCGCACGTTGTCGCGAACGTGTTAACATAAGGAGAGCAACCATGTGGATGGTTGGGCAAACCCACCGAGAACAACAGCTCCAAAAAAGCGTTGTTTGAACTTAGTTCAAACCAGCGACTTTTGTCGTCGAAAAACGAGCTCTTCATTTTTGCGAAATCGATTGAACAATCCAGTGTGGGCAAGGTTGTGTCCGCTCTATAAAATGAAAAAAACCTTGGAGAAAACTCGGAAGAACGATCTATCTGAAAACGAAGAATTCTGCAATCTTACTCTCCTTTTGATACGCAAGCGATTTAAGACCAAGGAAACGAAAACTGACGCTTTGCTTATGGCAAAAAGGGTGACCAAGCGAACTAACACATTCGAAAGGAACCCGACCAATGCGTCAGCAGATGGCCATGAAAACAAATCATTCAATTCACCTGTATGCAGCTTGCCTGTATGGAGTAGTTTGTTCCCTCAAGATGAGTAAATGTTTAACAAGGAAGAGTTCACCGTCCAATTTCTTCGTGTGGCCTGTCTTTAAAGAAAAAACGTTTTGGTAGGCGGCAGTTACCGTGACTCAACATGTACCTTACCTTTTTAGAGGGAGAAGCAGAAATGTGCAGAGCAGCTGCCTCTAATGACTCGCAACACATCGCCAACAAATCGCGAGCTATCGACTGAAATACAGCCACCTGAAAAAGAATGCATTTTGTACTATATGGGAAGCAGATAAATTCCTATGCATATGCCTCATCACAAAAACGTGCCTTGCTCTTTTGTATGGTATTTAACTACCCACTCACAAGTATATAAGATGTTACGCTCTAAGTATGTGTAAGGAAAGAGAACTTATTTGCGTTTGCTGTCACCCTGTATCAATGTAGACTATGACCAGAGTTATACTTTATTACTTCGGTTATCTAACGAATGAATAGGTTATGAGTCGCAAAAGCAGCGAGACTTGCTATAAACCCATCGTTTGACCCCATAACTATTCAGACTTCTTATTTGAACCCAAAACTGATACAGGGCTGTGGACCAACGTACACGACACAAACTGCGGAGAATGTGTTTATGGGTTCAAATTTTTTCTTTTCTAATATACAGAGACACTGACGAAACATGACACATGTGAGAGGGAGTTTTGGTGGTCAACGAGGTGAGAAAGAGGGAAGGTATGCAGGAGCAAGATTGAACTGTCAAAGCCAATTTTTCTCATCTTAGGCAGAAAATTAGATCCTAGTCTAACTTGCAGGAATGCAAAGAACAAAATTTATATACTTTCGCATAGGCTGGTCCAACACGGGAGAGCGCTAGAGAGAAAAAAAGAATGAGAAAATGTAATTCGAGAAGCAAGAGAGACAGATGTAACAGCAATAATCAGCCGAGCGATCCTCGGCAGCCTTCTGCTTGTACAGGGTGGCCGAAAAGTATGGGCGTCACATAAAACGTCATCTCTCCTTTTCTGGCTACAAACATTTTTTTTCATTAAAACAGCTGCGCAACCACGTGAAAAATCAGTCCTACAAGGAATTTTAGAAAATGCATTCCTTAGCTTCGGTACAGGCCTTCAACCTAGCCATCACGAAATCCCCTATGCGCCGCAGGTAGTCCTCACCAATTTCTGACCAGCAGTACAGAATTAGCACTGCATATGTTCTGGGTTCGTGATATTCTTGTTCTCCAGTGTTTCCTCCATGGAACCTCCACCAGAGAAATCCAATGTGTTCAAGTCTCGTGTGCAGGAAGAGCCTTCATACCTGGCAAGGAATCTGGGGGACGCCTCTTCTGGGTAGGCAATGGTGTTTTGGCCTCGTGAGCCGGAGATTCCCCTTTTCTGAGGAATTGTGTTGGCATTTTTCCGTACACATTGGACAAACACTTTTCCAAGAATTCCGTCGTGCTACGAAGTGGCGTACGTTTTGTCGATTTTGTTCATGAAAATCAAAGATATCCTCGCATTCGTAGTCACTCTTCCTCGAACCATTACAGCGCCGGATGCAACAACCCTGTGACGAATCTCTTTTCTGAAGAATGTTGTTCACTTTGCTCGATAAATTAGCGGTCCGTTTAGGGGCCGCGAACAACTATGGAAAATTTTCTCTCCAGTCCATAGTAGAACACCTTAGGTGCGGCGCACCTGTCAGACGCTCAACAACCTCATCGAGCCTGTCAACTGTGGCAACAACGGTTAGATGTTGGGCCTTGGACATGCAATAGCGGCAAAGTCTCAACTTCTTTCTGACAACTACTTAGACGGAAAAACCTGCAACTTTCGGACATTGGCTATCTTTTTTCCCGCTCGCTTCTCCATTTGAGGTGATCCTTTTCAAATGATTGAAGGAATCCTCCTTGTGTTCACTGATCGAGCATGGCCTAGTTTTCTTTTCAGTTTAATATTCCCTTCAGCCCTTCATAGCTTGATGATCTTCTGCGCTGTTGGCAGAAGAGTTTTGAAGTTCCCTTACTATTGCTGCAGTCTGCTCTCCGGACTACGCGAGGGTTACAATGGATTCGCAGTGCGGGTACGCTCAGATGACTTAAAAAATCCACCTGAGCTATAAGTCAAAATGAAGAGGATTTTATGGGGTTTCTAAAATATGCAAAACAAAGGCGTGATAAAAGCCGAAAATAAAAAAAGAGCACCAAATGAGGCGCACATATTTTTCGGCCACCCCGTAGAAACTTCTAGAATTTACGAAAAACTCCACAGTTAAATGTACCCTTAAACAACTTCTAAAGATGTAGATTGAAATACTTACATCGAGACATCTATATAGTTTCGCTAAGCACATGACAGTACGTCGCACCGTAGGATACCACAAACAGTGAAGATCAACAGCCGAGATGGGTGCGGGACTCGGACGAGCAGATGTTGAATCCTTGCGCACACATTCTAAAGCTGGTAGATCAATGCCTTAGACATACTGATCAGTTTGTACAAGAGAAGCGGATTAGATGCAATGGCATAACAAACAAATTGGGTCTCAGTCCGAGTATGCTACAGCGAGCTTCAATGGCGGTGCACTTTCGGAATGGTTGGAGAGCATGCGGCTTAAATGCGCCGCTCGCGCTGATATCCTTGCCGAAACCAAAAATCGTAGGGTTTTCTTAATAATTAGTTAGTTTTCTTGATAGTTAACATCAAATATGATGAGAAGCTATCAAGAAAACCCCACATTTGCTACCGCGGCGACCATTCCAGTACGGGCGCTGCGTGCTTTCCGTGTCCGCAAAAAACATAACGCCATCCATTGACGCCTACTGTACGAGATAGCTCACTGTCACTTATTCGTGATAGTGCACAAAGAATCGATTAATGAAGAAGAGCGAGTTATTAATGAACCAAAATCCTAGGCATGACTAAAAGATTTATCCAATGTCACTACAGATATGCGGCAGAAAAAACATTCCAAATCATACAACAACAAACCTGTTTCTTGATTCTCAGCAGCATCGGACCCTTCCTTCTGCCTCTCCTTCTCGATGCTTTTCATCATTTCCAACTTTTCTGGATAAGCGAGATCTCCTGTCGCTGGTTTGTAGCCAGCAATATCTGTTTGTCCATATAAAGCGGCCCTGAAATACACAAGTTTTTTTAGTAGAATTCAACGAACAATCATCAAATCTAATCACATGGTGGCTACAGTATGCTGCAAAAGGCTCTTCCATGTATAAACTTAAAAGCACAGCTGCAATGAAGTCGCAGCTTTTTTTTTTCATAAAAGTCATGTTCCTCCACAATAGAAAAGAAGCTACCAGATAAACTATGATGTATGTGGCTTCTGGAGTGAACCGAAATACTAGAATTTTGGATAGCTACATGAGCTATACAACAAATGCTGCCCACTGCTCCTTCAGCTGCGATGAGTCAGTATCCCGTCTTTTATTTAGCATCAGTCAATCATAATTCGTTTGATAAATAGTGGGTTAGAATACCATCTACAGCGATCTCTCTTTGTTTTCGACACACGATATATTAAAGACGAACAACACTTCTCCACTCAAAACTACAGAAATTTTCCGTGAGATAGGTACAGGTGAAAATCACAGCAACTAAGGATGCCTTATAACAACGCCTCATCCCATACAATGGAACACTCTACGTACCTGTACACGATTCGTTCCGCTACATCGCCCACGAGCTCTCCAATCACTCGGACAAATCCTGCCCTCGGATCAAACGAGGTGCACTCCTCAGTAACGATTGCGGGTATCACGGAACATCGTTCTTCGATCATTTCGACCTCAAGGTCAGTAAATACTAACAGTAATACGAAACAAGGTTCTATAGTGAACTTCAAAGCAAGCTGAAAAGTACCTTGAGGATTGTGCAAAGTTCAGCGAGTGTTTCTAAGTGTGGATTATGAATTATGATGGGACGAAGCATATCGTAAAGCAATCGGCAAATCGCCTCGATAAACTCCTCGAAGGGGTGCAAGGCATCTGTTTGCTGCTGCTGCGTTGAAGCAATCGATGGAGCAGGACCACAAAAATATTCTTTAGACGCAGATCCTATACATAACTTCAAACAAAAATTACCTATTTCGTCTTCCGAAACGAGACGGAGGGCCACCAGATACCTGACCGGTAGAGAAAAACTGCCTATATAATCGGAACTCGTCATCACACAAGCCCAGGATGAACGCACAACTGCTGCGCGTCAAAGCACAGGAAGAATCAGCGTATGTGCTGAATTACTAACAACATTAATGGCACTTAGATTCCGTAAACTAACGCTGAAAACAGTTTAAACAAGTGAGTACCTGGCCATATGTGCTAAAGTAGCTTGTATAATTGGAGTAAGCAATTGTTGTCTCGTGTTAAAATATGCCTGTTGACACTCTGCCAGCATTGCTTTCAGCTCTGGGACTTGTGAAAATCGTTGCTCTGCCACGGAAAGTGCTGCCCTGAAAACTTTCAGCAGCATCAAACCAAAGCAGAGATATTCTTCAGGTTTCTCCTATGTTTCCAGCGAACACAACTTACTTCACAGAATTGGCACGAGTAGCAAACACGCCGTAAAGCAAGGCAAATGTATCATCGTCTGCTCCACCGCGTCCTAATTTTGCGTAGTCAACCTGAGAATATAAAAGACTGCGGATATGAATCCATCCCTGCTGGAAACAGTGACCGTTCAAATAACAACATGCTTCAATAAAGAAGAAAAAACCTGCAGCTGCGATTGCCTGTCTCTGACGTCATTGACCGATGCTTCTATATCTGCCATGACTCCAACACGTATCCAAGTCATGGCTCTAAAATTTCTAAAATAAAAAAAAATGTAACGATCACCCTTATATGACTATTTCATGTTTACTTCAGGGAAGTTCGTTTGAATATTTTGAAATAAGGCATACTTTAGCATGCGCGCACCCTTTACGAAAAAATGTCCCCACTATCACCTCAGACAGTCATGAGAGTGATGAGCAGGTCCTGCCCAGATCTCTACGCCTAGTTTTTGTGGAGAGGGGAAATCAAACTTCCAAAAAAGAAGACATGAGGTACTGTTGCCTATTCTAACATGTTAATATGCTAAGTTCCGTTCTCGAAATGTTGCAGTCTACCCACACTGCTACATGAAATCAGAGCGGAGACAAGAAGAGTACTGCGGTTCTCATCTTGCTTGTTGTAACCCGATTAAAACTGTGACCCGTTGGGTGGGCCTCACAGAAGCTATCTGTTTTATTCCATGGACTACAGTTTTTGCGTGTCAAGAAAAGCAGATCTAGTGGGTTATAACTGGTTCCGGCCCTTGGAGGGGGGAGGGGAAGGAGGGGGGCATCTTATCTGTAAGGTAGGTGCGAACGATTTGTGGGGTAAGGCTCACCTGCTTAGACACTGCTCATACTTGACGATGTATGCCGCAGACTCCTTATACTCAGGATGTTGACGAAGGAATGTGAGGCATTCGTCTATTGTTGCAAGAATGCCGGTGAACATCTGCCCAGTTACCGATATTTTTGTCGTATTATTCAACTTCTGTAGAAGGAACATTGTTCAAAAAATACATTCGAAACTACATCATATGTATATCGTCTACAAACCTTCATGATAATATCGGCTTGTTTAAAGAAATGCAAATTTGTTCGAATTTGCTCAGCACCTGCTGCTAATGCAGTCTGGTACGCGAGAGCACGATCACAGGCATCGTGGAGGCTAGATGTACGCGCAGTGACACTTGCATAAGATGAACGCAGTTCAGCCATGGTCTTCAAATTGATTGTTTAAATAACAAACAAATGCTACAAATATTGGTACATTCATTTTAAAAACAAGAAATTGGCCTCTTTAGAATAAATACTCCCAGATAAATTATCACTTAGCCGAGTTGCTATGAAATGTAAACTAACACATTTCCTTAATGTTAACCTTCGATCAGTGAAGTCCCGTTTATTTCTTGGTCTCATTCCCTATGGATTCCCATCTTTAAGTACGGAAATTATAAGGGCGCGGATTATAGATATAATTCACATTGAACTGCATAACTGAATAAGGCAAGGGCGGCTATGACCGTAACCCCATAGATGAACACCGTCGAGTACCCAACAAAATTAATGATGTAGGATAACCGATACACAAACTTAAATATAAACATAAGCTCACTAACCTTAGTGCAGACGCCCATTCGTTCTTTTAGGAGGCGCAGCCGCTGCATATTTGCTCTCAGGGCAACGACTTCTGGTGCCTCTTGTTTTTCTACGAGTGGAAGTTCCATGTTGCGAGCGTCACGGATAGCCGAACACAAGGCACTTGCCAACACTGAGTCTCCAGTGACACAATTGAAGTCATCTGCCAAGAGAAATTTGTGTGACGGGAGTCGGGATGAAGCAGTACACTTGCGTATCAAAAAAGGATATGGCGCGATTTCGGATAGGAAACACTCAGAAAAGAGTTATCCAGAATGTGTGT
The DNA here is from genome assembly GCA_037903475.1 of Ancylostoma caninum. Taxonomy (NCBI): domain Eukaryota; kingdom Metazoa; phylum Nematoda; class Chromadorea; order Rhabditida; family Ancylostomatidae; genus Ancylostoma; species Ancylostoma caninum. The sequence goes on from JBAJFG010000341.1 coordinate 409,272, forward strand.
TCCCAAATGCTAAGATTCTCAGAAATGTATTACATTCGACTGTACAGCATCTTTTGAAAGTAACGGCAACTGAGTATGTAGCTTGACCCTCCAACTATAACACTTTCCCACGCTTTTTCTCTTCTGCTATCTCTGCGATTATCTAACTCCGTGAAACACCATCATGGAGCCCAACCCCCCCCCCCCACCTCACCTAGTACGGCATCAAGATAAAGTATATAAGTACCGTAGTAGTAAGATATATACCTGAATCTGCAGCATCTTCATTCTCAGCTGACAATCCGTAGGTAGAGGCTTTCGAGGCCAACAGTTCCACAGTTTTCAAATGAAGTTGCTCGAACTCCATTTGCGGTTAAACCTAGCACTAAAATATGAAAACACGTGTAATGGTAGGATAAAGTGCTAAAATATGGCTATCCAATTGGAAAACCTAATGAATCCTGAAGAAATGCAGTTAATTTCCGAAATACTCATTGTATGTAACATATGAATCTATCATCAATACAAAAATATCTTTCAATGTTTATCATACTGTGTAGAGATCAACAAATAAATATCAACGAATTGACCTAAAACTAACAAATGTGCTGGATTTACATGTCAAACAACAGATGCAGTCAGAAAATGTATCACATCCGGAAGAAAAAAAAACAGTGAGAATGGGCACAAAGTAGAAACAGTGAGAATGGGCACAAAGTAGAAACCGTGCGTGTAACGAAATAAATATACATCATGGTGTGGCTCAAAAGCTCAGTCAACGTATCGAAATCTCTCGCTGCGTACCTAAAATACAAAAAAAAAAACTACACTCATGACAGTTTAAAAGTACAGGATGTGTTGAGGAAGAAAAGTTGTTGGATAAAATACACCGTAGTCTGAAATTTAAAAACAAATGAGAGGAGAGAACCGAACGCAATGCAAATATGAACATATAATTTAAGAAAGCTTAATAAAAGGAAATAATGTCCGCCGAATTTGAATACTCCTCCGTTTGTAAGGCATAGATTTTCAATATCACCCTTGGTCATAAGTAATGTGTGCCTTAGAAGCAAGACCAGGAGAGGATTACATGTGGCTACCTCAACGACTATCTATCTAAAAATAGTACTCGGTGAGACTTAAATCTACAAAGGTTGCATGCGCATCCTCAGTCAGATCAGAAGTAGCTAATGATGTCTCAGAACTTCGTCGGCACATTTTCGACCACTGTGATCAGTGAGAGCCGATGCTATGCCACCCAAATGACGGGACGTGGCGGAATGGCAGTGAAAAAGTGCACATCGAGTACTAGATTGCAAGCAATAAATAAGCAAAACTGAATCCCCCTTCCCCCAAAGGTTCCACTAGTTATTCATTCCTGAATCCTAGCTCTGCAGATGGCTGACTCCCTAAGCTCTTCTCGCGGGGGTCGAACAATGCATGTTGTTCAATTATTCCACGGTATTGCTTAAAGGCACTGTCTCATCTCGTTCTGTGGGTTGTAGATATCAACAGACCCTGAACCTCCTCGTCACACTGGCTCCAGTGATCTACGAAAAAATGCATAAAATTGACAAAAACCCAGCTTTCGGGGCGTCCGAAAGTGAGTTCACGGACCGCTTGGGTGGCTGTGCTGGCTGCCCGCACCGGCTGCAGTGTTGGCCAGCACGTCTTGACGTGTCCCATCGATAAGATCAATGGCTTCAAGTGTCCCCTCGGCTCGACAAACTGTTCCAAACCTCGTCCCGAAAAACGTTTAACAACGGGTTTGCAGATCCTTTCGCAACATTTTGTGAGTACCGCTGGATTCAGCGCATTGAGGAGATTCAGAATGCGCTGAAAAGGGTAACTTATACTAGCTGCGTGCGTCAGTCGCGCATCAGTCGCACGCATCCATTTGCAAGGGATTTTCCATGGAGACCGGTCAACACGGCATGTAGATCCTCAATGAAAAGAACGCGCGGCTGCCGCGAGGTCGCAAACGCGTGCACCTGAGCTGCGACTGCGATGCGACTGCTATGCGACTGGGCCCTATTCTTCATCATATAGACGCACGCGCGTCAGTCGCACGCATCCAGTATAAATTGGCCTAAACTTAAAACACGACAACGAGGTGACACACTGCCTTTAACCTCAACATTATGCAAATTCAATGGTGATTTCAACAAAGATAAGCCTACTAAAACTTACCTTGTACTTTCCATCTTCGACCATCAGAATGAAGGTATGAGTGAATCCATGCATAGTTCCTCCCAAAGTGACATTGCCTGCTGTTGTCACAGTTAGCAGGTCAGGCGATCCAGGAAGGCCAGCATTCACTCGCTGAACGTCCACGGATACCAGATGATGATCAGTCTCGGGTAATGAAGAAATAAACCTAGATTTATAACTAAGACCCATGACAGTGATGATGATGTGTGTGTCGCACGTGCGATTGCGTGATGAAGAATAGGGCGAGACGCGTTCCAGCGCCAATCAGGCGCAGATATATATATCTATAGTCGACATGTCTCAAACGCGTGGGTGTCTTGACCTGTGTCTGACTCGTGTCATAGTGGCATAACGAGAAAGCGAGTCCGCGCCTATGCTCCGTCATGTAGTCGCACGCACGCACACACCTAGTGAAAACAACCCTACAAAGTGCGGTGCGCAACGATATGTGAACGGTGAATTTCGTCTGTTTATAACAGAAAACGGATAGTATTATGCTTACTTGAATATGTTGTCACAGCCTGAAACAGGGTTTCCGTTCCATACTAGCGTTGCCCCACTGTCGCAATAGAGATAGTTGATCTTGTCTCTTTTTCTATCCATCGCATCGTAGAATATCTTCGTAAAACTAGATGCTTCTTTGCAGATTTCTTCGTCCAGTTTATCCGCCTCTGTAGTCATTTTTGATCTGAAAAACTTCTCTTGAAACAATCGGCGCATAAAGGAACAAGCAACGTGGAATACGAAATCGAACATTATTTCATTATTTCAACACTATTTCACAAGTCGAAATCATTAAAATGAATAAGTCCAAAAATTCTGATGAGACTACGGTGGCATGAGCATTTTTATAGAACCGGAAAACGGAAGTCAAAGTCATAACTGATGTGCTACTTACGAAAAAAAAAAGGTTGAAAGAAGTCAATGGCGGGAGCCAAACCACTGCAAATACATAGGAAAAAAAATGAAAAAAAAAACAGCGGTTCTATCAAGAAAAAAATCACCTTCAATCCAAGCCAAAAAAAAACGTATTTGGTTA